>JAOTNS010003850.1:207500-335000 GCA_028476615.1 Culter alburnus | reverse complement strand
TGGATAGATAGATAGATAGATAGATAGATAGATAGATAGGATGGATAGATGGATAGGATGGATGGATGTATAGATAGATGGATAGATAGATAGAACGATAGATAGATAGATAGATAGATAGAACGATAGATAGATGGATGGATAGATAGAACGATAGATAGACAGATAGAACGTTAGGTAGAACGATAGATAGAACAATAGATAGGTAGAACGATAGATAGATAGATAGATGGATGGATAGATAGATAGAACTATAGATAGAACGATAGATGGATGGATGGATAGGATGGATGGATGTATAGATAGAACAGAAGATGGATAGATAGATAGAACGATAGATAGATAGATAGAACGATAGATAGATAGATAGATAGATGGATGGATAGATAGATAGATAGATAGATAGAACGATAGATAGGATGGATAGATGGATAGGATGGATGGATGTATAGATAGAACGATAGATGGGTAGAATGATAGATGGATGATAGATGGATAGATAGATAGATAGAACTATAGATAGATGGATGGATAGATAGACCGATAGATAGATAGAACGATAGATAGAACAATAGATAGGTAGAACGATAGAGATAGATAGATAGATAGATAGATAGATAGATGGATAGATAGATAGATAGAACGATAGATGGATGGATAGATGGATAGGATGGGTGGATGTATAGATAGAACAGAAGATGGATAGATAGATTGAACGATAGATAGATAGATAGAACTATAGATAGAACGATAGATAGGTAGAACGATGGATAGATAGATGGATAGATGGATGATAGATGGATAGATAGATAGAACGATAGATAGATAGATAGAGATAGAGATAGATAGATAGATAGATAGATAGAACTATAGATAGAACGATAGATAGGTAGAATGATAGATAGATAGATGGAGAGATGGATGATAGATGGATAGATAGATAGAACGATAGATAGAACGATAGATAGAATGATAGATAGATAGGATGGATAGATGGATAGGATGGATGGATAGATAGAACAGAAGATGGATAGATAGATAGATAGATAGATAGAAGATAGATGGATGGATGGATGGAACAGAAGATGGATGGATGGATGGATGGATGGATAGAACAGAAGATAGATAGAACGATAGATAGATAGATGGTTCCAGTGAACATCTGTTTAAACATTGATAAGTCAGGAATAAAGAGCAGTGATGATGATGATGATGATGATGAGTGTGAATGAAGCGCTGCATATATGACATCACAGACTCGAGATCACTCTGGAAGCTCAGTGTCAGTGTCACGCCCGCAGGCGTCTGAGGTCGAGCCAAAACTCATGATTTATTGCGCTGCAGCAGCTGCTTGTAAAACACTAGCGTATATAAAAACACACCTTCACCTTCACCTGCACCTTCAGTACGGAGAGCTGCAGGTAAGAGCGAACATCTCCAGCAGAACCATTATTCTCCAGCATGTGGCCTAATTCAAACCCGATTGTCCTCAGGTACACATGGAGGCGTCCGCCATCGTCCTGTTACTGCTGTGCTTCGTTACTTCACTCGGGTTCATTACTGCTCAGACAGCAGAGCCGGGATGGTCGGCACAGAATATCTCATGGAAATCACCGGACACCACAGCAAACAAAACCCCGATGTGCTCCGGACCCGTTCGGATCAGAGATGCCTTCAAGTACATCAACAGCATCGTCTCGTGTTTGGTGCTGCTGTTCGGGATGGTTGGAAATGTGACTCTTCTGAGAATAATCAAAGAACACAAATGCATGAGAAACGGACCCAACATCCTCATCGGCAGTCTGGCACTGGGCGATATCTTACACATCATGATCGGGATACCCATCAATGTTTATAAGGTATCTTTTGTTAGAATTGTGCATTAAAAAAGTTCAAAAATAAGATGAACTAATAATGCATTCGTTCTGTTTTTGCAGCTCCTGGCGGTCGACTGGCCGTTTGGTGTCCTGCTCTGTAAACTGGTGCCGTTTTATTCAGAAAAGCTCTGTTGGGATCACAGTCCTGAGCCTGTGCGCTCTGAGTATAGACCGGTGAGAGCCTCTGCATCTGTCTTACAAATGGCAGTCTGTTAATTATTACAAATTACTGTTTGGGAAAGAGTCTCTTCTAAACACCAAAGCTGCATTTATCTAATCAAAAATACAGTAAAAATTCTGAAATATTATTCCAGTGTAAATCAGCTGTTTTCTATGTGAATATATAGTAAAGTGTAATTTATTCCTGTGATTTTCAGCATCATTACTCCAGTCTTCAGTGTCACATGATCCTTCAGAAATCATTCTGATATGCTTGTAATTTTGGTGTAATTTTTACATAATCCAGATCACATGTAATCATATATTATCCACCACTGACTACTAAAACAGAAACGTTTGTGGTTCTGAAGGTACCGAGTTGTTTCATCAACGAGTCGCACCAAAGCTCTCGGTTTTCCCAAGTGGACTGTCATCAAACTGTCTTTAATATGGACCATATCAACATTACTGGGCGGTTCCGGAGGCCGTTGCGTTTGATCTGATTGCGATGGATTACAGAGGCGAGCGTCTGCGGATCTGCCTCCTTCATCCTGTGCAATCCACTCCGTTTATGCAGGTAAACTGAGACGTACTGTGGGACGAATTCACTTTATAAACCCAACAGGAAGAATTTCAACTCTTTTCCGTTGAAACATTTTTTTCAGAAAAAATAACCATGCACTTGTAATGTCAAACAATGATATACCCATTTTTTACTTTGTTAATAGTTATGGCGAAAAAGTATGGAAGCCCGTTTCCGCCACTAAATAAAAAATGAAAACAGTAATTGCAACTTTATCAGAACTGAGGTGAAATTCAATGTATATTATGAGAAAACGAAGGTGTTTTTGACCTTGCATGCACCTGTTGTAGGAGACTCCCAAAACAATATTAGGAACCTTAAAAAAGTCATAATAGGAGCACTTTAAATGATCAATACAAAATAATCAAGCATTTCATTAAAAGTAATACTTCAGTATGATGTGAGGAACATTTGATAGAGAGTCTTGTTTCCTCTTCAAACAGCTCGTGGAACAGATCTGGAGTGTCTAATGATGATGTGCTTCCTTTGAAATAATGTCAAGCTCATCAGGAACTCTCTTTTTTCTTGTTCTAGTTTTATAAAATGGCCAAAGACTGGTGGCTCTTTGGGTTTTATTTCATGGTGCCGCTGGTGTGCACCGCCGTCTTTTACTCTCTGATGACTCGGAGGATCTTAAGCGGAAGCGTGAAGCAGTCGGTCCTGGACAAACACATGAAGCAGGTATATTTAAAGAGTTCATCTAAATGAAACTCTGAAACGCAGACATCAGAATGATCGGTGAGGTCGTTCTTCGCCCGTCTCTATCATTAAATGTGCATGCAGAGGCAAAAAGCTTTTTTCTTTTCAAAGTACAGAGCTGTTCTTTTACATGGAGAATGATTTTTAAAACTATTGGTGTGAACTGGTCTTAATGAGTCATTTACTGTACTGTGTTATTTTAGTATTAGTTATAAACTAAAGTAGTATTTAATATTTTGAATCTGATTTTGTTTTTATATTGTTTTTTCATTTTAATTTACTTTAAGTCAATTTTTTTTGTGCTTTTGTCAGAATCTCGCCCGATCTAGTAGTAGGTCCGGGTACTTTTTGATGCAGGGATGATGTTAAAACCCGGAAGATTAATTCACAAGTGGTTACCTCCTAATTTTCCTATTTATAAAGAGTTTATTAATAAGCGCACCAGGGTAACCGCTATATTTCTGCTGTTCCATAGTTTTGATCTGAAACTTCATTTTAATAGCTGACAGTAGCAGCACTGACAATGTCCCTGTAATGAATGCTCTGTGTTGGGCCCGGCAGAGACGCGAGGCGGCCCGGACCGTCTTCTGTCTGGTGCTGGTGTTCGCAGTCTGCTGGTTTCCTCTTCACCTCAGCCGGATCCTCAAGTTATCCATCTACGACGAACACGACCCCAACAGATGCAGCTTACTGAGGTAAGATTTACTACAACAAACACATGTACATATACTCATATAAAACCAGCACCATACAAACAGCACATGGAGGCTTGACTCTGAATTGAGTTTATAATCAGTAATTCTCTCGCCTCATTCATTATCTTGAGTTATTTTTATTACTGTTACTATTATTATTATTTGCCACTGAGTTTGTTGTAGTGCATTATGCGTGTAAAGTAAGCATGTGATCATTATTATGCTGCCTATTTTGTAAAACAGCCTTGAAGTGGGCATCATGTCTTAAAATACTGCCTATGTAGGCTCATTAGGTGTTTGGGACCTTGTGTTTGTAGTAATGGTGATCATATATTTTTGTTGTTTCAGCACTTTTCTTGTTCTTGACTACATCGGCCTCAACATGGCGTCTGTGAACTCCTGCATCAACCCCATGGCTCTGTATGCGGTCAGCAAAAGATTCAGAAACTACTTCAGAGTAAGATGTGCTCCTCACTTCTTTGATTTCCTACAGTAATTCTGTCACGCTTAAGTTATTTGTCAATATTTCTTTTTAAAGAACATACACCACTGTTCAAAAGTTTGTTTTTAAAGGAAACCTCACCAAAGCTGCATTTATTTGATCAAAAGTACAGTAAAAATAGTGAAATATTATTCCAGTGTAAATCAGCTGTTTTCTATGTGAATATATAATAAAGTGTAATTTATTCCTGTGATCAAAGCTGAATTTTCAGCATCATTACTCCAGTCTTCAGTGTCACATGATCCTTCAGAAATCATTCTGATATGATGATTTGCTGCTCAAGAAACATTTATGATTATTACCAATGTTGGAAATTATCAATGTGATACCTTTTATTTTTCAGGATTCTTTGAGAAATAGACATTTCAAAAGAACAGAATTTATTGTAAATAGAATTCTTGTAACATTATAAATGTCTTTACTGTCAGTTTTGATCAATTTAATGCATCCTTGAGGAATAAAAGCATTATATTTACATATATATATATATATATATATAATAAAAAATATATGGTCATTGATGAATAAGTTTTAAGTGTAAAAAAAACATAATGGAGATCAATGAGAAATCAATGAGATTATGCATTTTTCATAACCAATTAACACTGCTTTTGTCATCAATTACGAGATGGACAAATGAATGACAATATTTATAAAAAAAAAAAAAAAATGCTAACAGGGTGATAGTTAGCTTGCTATCTTGCTAGCAAAAGGACAATCAAACATTTTATATTTATTACAAGTTTGTAAAATATTACAACATTTTCCATGTTTTATAGCGGTTGCACCGAATGACCGGATGTTTCGGGACATGCGTATGATCAAGAGAAAACATGAATTTATCAAATAGTTAAGAGAGAGTTAGTCACTTTGCTTCATGATCATGTGGTCCTTTGCAGGCGTCTGAATGATGTCACATCCTGTCACATGATATTGACCACATGACTTGATCCAAAATCTCTTTATATTGGTTACTCTGAATGACATCAATGAAATTCATTTTTCCGGACATTCTTTCTCATAACAAAGCAGCGACTTCTACACATAATTTTAATATCATTTTGCACTATGTTGATATATGATGTTATAGAATCATGCCAGAATAAAAAATATATACATTTATTACATTTTAAGATATTTTAATCACTAATGAAATGGCTGTATTGGCCTTTGGACGGTTAAACCGAATGACTTTTTGACACTTCAAAATCTTTAAAATACCTTTATATGTAGAAAAATATAATTAAAACCTTTTGGATTCAATAAAAAGAGATCTAGTTGTACTACCTCACATACTTTAGATGTCATATCTTTGTTTTTATTATTATTAAGGCCTTTGGACAAAAAAATGACCTGTCACATCATTGACCTATATATATTTCTCTTAAGTAGCTCCCATTTAGTTAGCTAAATGAAATACTTTTAGAAACGAGTATGATCGTTTTCAATATGTTGCTTTTTGTCAATGAGATTACATTGGAAAACATCTGTTAGTTTGTGCAGATAAATAAACTGTATTTCTAGTCACTGACAACATGATGCAAAAAAGGGAAAAGAAAAGCAGATTTAATTAGCATTTTTATTGGCGTCATCTGTAAACGCGGCACTGAAAGCGATTAAACAAGGATCAGATCTTTAGATTAGTTGAGGCAGATTTTCGCACACACTTTGTTTACAGATGAATTATGAATAAGTATTATGTATCGCAGGAAATTGGATGTGACAGCAGGTGAACTGCGGATTCTTTTCATTTTATTCTCCCTGACAGAGTGAAAAGTTTGAGTTTGACTTTACATAAAAGTGACCTTGTGCACAACATTTCCATAAATCATGTACAATGCCTCATGTTAATCGGCTCAGGCACCTCATTTGCATATGTTTAATGAGAAGTGAAGGTGTTTATCTGCAGTGATTGGTTTCTATCACAGCTCATGTTAACAGTGTTTGTACTGTAATCCAGTGAGTTAACAGCTGCTCTGTGCTTCCACGTCAGGCGGCTCTCGGCGCTCCGTGCTTCTGTTCGTCCAGCCCTGTTCCCCTTCAGGAAGAGAAGGGAAGTTTCATGAGGTCAAAGGTCACAGAGCCGCCGTCTGACAACAGTACCTCCGGCAAACAGGAGTCGTCGTCTGCTGACAGCGATAGAAACAACTTTCTAATGAACTTTGCATGTTTTAGAAGTTTAAATTAGCTTCTGATTATTTTTTTTTTATTTTTTTTGTCACATTGTTTTTGTAAATACAAGATGAACGAAAAGCACTTTCCTCTGTTGCATTAAATAAGAAAATAAAATGGAAAATATCATTATTCATGATTGTTGTTGTTTTGTGGTTGTGGCATCAATTTAATGCATCTTGAAGGAATAGAAAAATTAATTTCCTTCTTGCAAAACCTGACCCCAAACTGTTGAGTTGTAGTGCATAGGAAGTGCATTCTATTTTTATATTCAACCTACTGTAGGCACAATATGTTCAGCTGCATATAATTATATGCATCTTTCTCAGCTGTTTGTGACCCTGCAGACCTGAGACTCATTTTCGGGTCAGGACAGAAGGTTGTATTCTGAAGTACAGTCATTTCACGAGACAAGCCGTACAAACTAAGCTTATTATTGTGTAGAAGACACCTGTGCTGTTGGCAGGTGAGCCACACACGATCCACTCGCGCTCACACACTCCCTCAGGGTTTGTTGACTCAATCCCAGCCATTACATAAAGTGGTGTTTTTTCCCCGTGCAAATTTATATCGGGTGACACAGGTCATGAATCATCACTCAAACGATCCAGGTGTTAGCCGCAGGTTTGTGGATAAAACCGCGTAATTGGCCCGACTCCGACGGATAAATATAGATATAAGCAAAATCCGAATAATGAAGTCTCCGTTCACAAGCATAGGCCTGCTGTTGATTAGCCGCTATATGTCAAACGCGTGACGGAAATGATGAAAGCGCGGCTCTGGAACTCCCGCTTTCATGCCTGTGCTCCATCCGTCACTCAACAATGGAAATGCACTAAATTGGCGACACCAGTGGATTTGCCTTCACACCGCTGAGTGACTGACTGATGACTCGCCTATTTATAATGCATTTTTACATGTGTTGTGCATTGGGACACTTTACGGAAGACTTAAGCAGGAGACAGAGCGGCGATGACAGAATGAGGCCAGGAAGGAAAGGGTAGAATGGTGAAAACACCTGATAGGCCTGTCAAAAGCGCAAGACAAGCTGAGATTGGAATATTTCCAACCGCTGCCTGCCTTTGACCCACATGTCTCTCAAATATTAGGATCATTTTGGCAAATACTGTCAGCTAAATCTGGCTATGTTCTGAACAAGTGGATGATGAAACGTGAGTAGACATCCAGAGAGAAGCTTGTGAAGCTTATGATTGGCTTGCTATTGGTCCAGATGCATGAAGTGCATGAGGAATCCCAACATATTTTACTATGTGCATATCCACTGGGGTTTGTCCTCTATTTAGAAAAAGCTTGGGGAGGAAAATTTATTTATTTTATTTAAATATACATACATATATGTGTGTGTTGGGGTAACGCATAACAATTAACTTGAGTTACGTAATCAGATTACTTTTATTAAGTAACTAGTAAATTAGCCCATTACTTTTTAAATTTACGACAAAATACATTTTGCCAAAAAATAGAACTGTTGTTGTTGTTGTTGTTGTTGTTAATAAATAAGCAAGCCCAGGTGAGAAAAAGTAACGCAAAAGTAACGTAACACATTACTTTCCATAAAAAGTAACTAACTGAATTAGTTACTTTTTTTTGATATATGTATTGTTTGAGGTCAGTAAGATTGATCAAAAATACAATAAAAACAGTACAATTTTTAATATACTTTATGATATCTGCTAACACTTTATTTGATGCTCACAACAGACATTCTACTAACTACAAGTAACTACATCAACTAGCAGTCATTAGAGTATTAGTGCTTAATATCAGCTTACACTTTATTTTATTAGTCCACTTAAGACATTCTACTGAACCAACTACAAGTAATTTCGGAACTACATGTCAGCTAGCAGTCATTAGAGTATTAGTGCTTAATATCTATTAACACTTTATTTTGATGCTCCTCAACAGACATTCTACTAACTACAAGTAACTACATGTCAACTAGCAGATATTAGTATTAGTGCTTAATATCTGCTAACACTTTATTTTGATGTTCCTCAACAGACATTCTACTAACTACAAGTAACTACATGTCAACTAGCAGTCATTAGAGTATTAGTAGACTGTCTGTTTAATATCTCCTACCAACACTTTATTTTAATCGTCCACTTTAAAAATCCTACCAACTACAAGTAATTTCGGAACTACATGTCAACTAGCAGTCATTAGAGTATTAGTGCTTAATATCTGCTAACACTTTATTTTGATGATCCTCAACAGACATTCTACTGACTACAAGTAACTACATGTCAACTAGCAGTCATTAGAGTATTAGTAGACTGTCTGTTTAATATCTCCTACCAACACTTTATTTCAATCGTCCACTTTAAAAATCCTACCAACTACAAGTAATTTCGGAACTACATGTCAACTAGCAGTCATTAGAGTATTAGTGCTTAATATCTGCTAACACTTTATTTTGATGCTCCTCAACAGACATTCTACTAACTACAAGTAACTACATGTCAACTAGCAGTCATTAGAGTATTAGTGCTTAATATCTATTAACACTTTATTTTGATGCTCCTCAACAGACATTCTACTGACTACAAGTAACTACATGTCAACTAGCAGTCATTAGAGTATTAGTGCTTAATATCTGCTAACACTTTATTTTGATGATCCTCAACAGACATTCTACTGACTACAAGTAACTACATGTCAACTAGCAGTCATTAGAGTATTAGTAGACTGTCTGTTTAATATCTCCTACCAACACTTTATTTCAATCGTCCACTTTAAAAATCCTACCAACTACAAGTAATTTCGGAACTACATGTCAACTAGCAGTCATTAGAGTATTAGTGTTTAATATCAGCTTACACTTTATTTTATTAGTCCACTTAAGACATTCTACTGAACCAACTACAAGTAATTTCGGAACTACATGTCAGCTAGCAGTCATTAGAGTATTAGTGCTTAATATCTATTAACACTTTATTTTGATGCTCCTCAACAGACATTCTACTAACTACAAGTAACTACATGTCAACTAGCAGATATTAGAGTATTAGTGCTTAATATCTGCTAACACTTTATTTTGATGTTCCTCAACAGACATTCTACTAACTACAAGTAACTACATGTCAACTAGCAGTCATTAGAGTATTAGTAGACTGTCTGTTTAATATCTCCTACCAACACTTTATTTCAATCGTCCACTTTAAAAATCCTACCAACTACAAGTAATTTCGGAACTACATGTCAACTAGCAGTCATTAGAGTATTAGTGTTTAATATCAGCTTACACTTTATTTTATTAGTCCACTTAAGACATTCTACTGAACCAACTACAAGTAATTTCGGAACTACATGTCAGCTAGCAGTCATTAGAGTATTAGTGCTTAATATCTATTAACACTTTATTTTGATGCTCACAACAGATATTCTACTAACTACAAGTAACTACATGTCAACTAGCAGTCATTAGAGTATTAGTGCTTAATATCTGATAACACTTTATTTTGATGTTCCTCAACAGACATTCTACTGACTACAAGTAACTACATGTCAACTAGCAGTTATTAGAGTATTAGTAGACTGTCTGTTTAATATCTCCTACCAACACTTTATTTCAATCGTCCACTTTAAAAATCCTACCAACTACAAGTAATTTCGGAACTACATGTCAACTAGCAGTCATTAGAGTATAAGTGCTTAATATCTGCTAACACTTTATTTTGATGCTCCCAAACAGACATTCTACTAACTACAAGTAACTACACTCTAATGATATACTATACTCTATACTCTAATGAGAGTTTGTTGACATGTAGTTGCAAAGTTACTTGTAGTTAGTAGAATGTGTAAAGTGGACCATTGAAATAAAGTGCAACCAATTTGTCACCATATGCATTTAAATATATACAAAGATATATGTGAGAAGCTTTTAAATGGTTGTTTTTCAAATATCTGCATGTACAGTATGTAGCTACAGTTTTATGCGTATTGTTTTCATGTCTCATTATTTTCTTCTTCTTCTCAGTATCTAGTTCTATCTGACGCAGGGACAGGAGTCCAGGGCCGCCCGGAGCCGCTGAAGGGTTAAGTTCTTGCTGAAGGGCACAGCAGCAGCGGTCAGATAATTTCTCCAGGTGGGAATTGATGCTGAATCTTGCCGTTAATGGCTCTGAGCTCCTGCCAGTGAGCCACTTACTCCGATGTTGAGGACATGATGTCACACCGGCTTCTGCGGTCATGGAGGAGACTTCCTTCTGGTGGCTCGTTTCCAAGAGCTGGAAGTGAGCTTTCAAATCGCGATGTGTCCGTTTAGTCAGAATGTTAAGAATCAATTGTATTTCTAATTTAGAGCTAATTTAGTGCTTTGTTTCAAAAGGCTGAAATGTTCCTAAAGGAATGCTAATGGAGTATTATCGTGATGTGGAATCAATCCCAATAACTGCCCTGCATCTTCTGCTGATTTGCAAAAAAGGACAAATATTACCTAATTTGAGTTAATAAATAAATAAATACACACACACACACTACTCTTTGAGGTTGGTAAAATTTGTTAATGTTTTTTCAAGAGTCTCTTCTGCTCACTATGATTATATGAATAAAAATACAGTAAAAATAGCGAAATATTATTCCAATGTAAAGCAGCTGTTTTCTATGTGAATATATAGTAAAGTGTAATTTATTCCTGTGATCAAAGCTGAATTTTCAGCATCAGTCTTCAGTCTCACATGATCCTTCAGAAATCATTCTGATATGATGATTATTATAGAAACATTTATGATTATTATCAATGTTTTAGTTTTCAGGATTCCTTGATGAATAGAAACTTCAAAAGAACAGCATTTATTTGAAATAGAATCTTCTGTAACATAAATGTCAGCTTTAATGCACTTAACAAAATAATAAAAAACAGTCAAATGTAAAAAGTTTTGGTTTTAGTGACAAAACATACTTTTTTTAATTGTAAAGAAATCCACTTTGAGGCTGTTTAAAACATTTTTTAAAATTAAAATAATGTTGAAATAAAATAAAATAAAAATAAAATAAATAAAATAGATATTAGATTAAAAACCTTAAACTAAATGACATTTAGAAATGGTGCCTTGGCAACTAACTGAAGTACTAAAATTATACTAAAAACTGAAATAAAAACAAATTACACATTTTTTTTTTTAAAGTAATAAAAATGACAAAAGCGCAAAAATTACTACAAATTAAAGTGAAAGTTAATTGAAAACTGAAACTTAAAAAAAAAAAAAAGCTAATTTAATTAAAATATAATAGTAATGCTTAAATAACACTGCTTTTAGGCTGACAAGCACCATTTTCTGAAGGTTGAGCTTGTTTGTACTGACAAATTGAATGAAGAAATGACTTTTGTTCCATATTCATAGAAACTGCAAAATATTCTGAATGTAGATTTGAAAAGGAACGACATTCATATAGTCGTATGCAACACTTTAATTACATCCTCTGTGTCTCGGTGGTTCTGGGGTTAATTACACAGTGTAAAGTTAATTAAGCATCAGGGTTGTGAGCGTTAGCACCATGCTTTGATTCGGTAAATGGCCGTTTGATACAAAGTGACAGGACTCGTTTACCAGTGTATTTTATATAATGTGTGTGTGTGCGTCTCTCACAAGTTTATCACAATCAAATCTGTCCTATAAATTAATTAGAAATGTTCTGTATAATGATTTGCTGCAAATTAGATGGAAATGAGCTAAAATATTCATTGAAGTATCTGGGGAATCTGCCCACAGGCTCGAGTCTGGCTCTGAACGCGTCCATACGGCCGTTCTGCAGCAGCGCTGGTCTGACGCCGGCTGGCACACGATCTGCTCGGATCTGATGTGTGTGGAGCCAGAGATAATGAGATTGTTGTAAGCCTGAAGTACAGAAGCTGCCGCGGGGTTTGAACGTTACAGGCGCGGCCGTCTCTGCTGTTGTTTGCATTTAAAAACCCATTTACTTCTTCTTTACAAACTTCATCAGTTCTTCAAGTGCAGCTGAAGTGCTGTTCTTCATGTGTGTGAAGCTGCTGGATTAAAGTCACACTTACGTTTGCTGTCAGAATCATTTCCCCCCCATTCCAGCAATAAGTGCACTGCAGTGCTGATCCACGATCAGATGTAGAAAAATCCCCAAAAATTGCTGAAAATGTTTGTAATCAATTTTCAAAAGATGAAATGTGTGTATCTGAACGTAAACACCAGCATACAGATGATCTCAGCGCTGATAGAAATGGACTGAACTCTATTTCTGATTTTACGTGGGCTTTTACTGAAGCAGAGTTTATCATAATAAGTGAGTTGCCATAACATCTAAACATGCTGCAAATGCACATCATAAATATGCTTGAGCGAGTATCTAGAGCGTAAATGTTATTAAGCGGGAGGTAGCCAGCTTTCCCCAAAAAAAGTGATTAAAATGAACATCCATTCAGCAGGATTCACGATGCTTTAGGTTAATGGACTGGCGGTCGCAGCTCTCGCCGTAGGGCGGGAAGAACTCCGGATAAACCTTGAAACAGCAGGACAAATCGCACCAGCATGCAAAGATGGCAGCGGTCAGCCAACCATGAGATTAAAAAGCATTAAACCTGAGTACCACATCATAGCTTTCATAAATTAGCAAAGCAAAAAATAGGCGGGCTGACGCTGCCACTGCGAAAGTACTGTATCGCCAACTGTTGGGAGACTGTTTCTCTCATCTGGTCCAAGTCTTACACTGCTTCTGTCGGGCGCTAGATGCATACAAATAAAACGCAGGCAATCGACACATCCCATATCGTTTGTTGACTACAGTCAATTTTCCTATTCCATCTTTCTGTTGGCTCATGATACTTTCAGTGTTTGTTTGACTTTTAACACTACTTAAGTACAAAAAATGAGACCAAGAAGTAGAATATAAATAATAAATTAAAGCGGACCCAACACTGAGCCCTGTGGAACACCGTAAGCATGAACTGTAATTTTGACCTTCAACCGTTTGGAGTCCATTGAAGTCCACTATAAGGAGAAAAATCCTGGAATGTTTTCATCAAAAACCTTAATTTCTTTATGACTGAAGAAAGAAAGACATCTTGGATGACATGGGGGTGAGTAAATGATCACGAAATTTTAATTTGAAAGTGAACTAATCCTTTAAGCACATTTCTGGTTGTGTTTGTACTATATAATATTTACTTGATGTTCAGAGTAAAAAAAATGAGAATCGCTGCTGTTTACTCCTGCATGTCAAATAGCAGGGGTCGTTTACTGGCGTGACACACATGACCAGTGACAAATCTGCCAACGGAGATGCTGGTTGGATGCTTGTTTTTTATTGGCTCCTCGTGTATTTATACCGCTTGTTGTTAATCCGGCACAGGGGAGGTTTGACTTTGAGAAGAAGCCGTTTTGAAGTGTTTCTCTTGGCCGAAGAGCACTAAAGCTGCTGCAGTCACAAAGTGTAACTCTGACACATTTCTAAAATGTCAGCAAATGGAAAGCATGAAGGTTTGACATTGCTCAGCTCTACTATAATACAACTCAATGCATAAGTGTGTGAGAAAGACTGTAATCATTGAAATATCTCTTCGTTTTACTGTTACCTAGGCAATAAGTAATTGCTGACTGATGGGAATTATGAAAAACACTAGACATCAGTGCAGTTTTTAGGGTTTACTTGCATGATTAGATTTGATTATCCCTCTTATCTTACGGGGGTACTTACTGTCTTTAATTCGCTTGCATGCTTCACTGTTACGTTTACCATTGACCTGCTGTTTTTGTTTACCAAACTGGAGAAGAAATACATAAAAGCATCTCACAGCTCTTTCCCCGGGATATCCATCATCTTGCGGCTCATGTGAGAATCTGAGATTACTCTGAGATTATTTTTCCCACCACATATGGTGTAAGATTTCATTCTGTTTGTGTGGAGCAGGTCTGTGAGGAGACACCGATGCATAACCAACCCTTTGACTGAATGGTAAAAAGATCTGTTCCACATTACAGCTTATTCTGAACTGCAAACTTCAACATGCAACGTTACCAATCACGGCTAGCTAGTTTATATGCGTTTATCTTTATTTCACATAATAATAATAATAATAATAAAAGACTGGCATGAAAAAAGAAGTTAACAGAAATCTACACAGTAAAAAATGCTGAGTTAAAAACAACCCAAGTTGGGTTATATGTTTGCCCAACATTCTGGGCAGTTTTATTTAACTCAACTATTGATTAAAAATTACTGTATTTCTTGCTTAAAATGAACATAAAAATATGTTGGAAATTAAAAATCAGACACATAATTACTAGAAGCAACAATAATAATCAAAAGGTGAACATTTATTAATAAGCAATTTAATAAATGTTTACTGTATAATTAGGCATTAAACTTATTAATAACTGTTCATTTATTAAACACATTAAAAAAAGTACATTTCCAACATACTTTGGGTTCATTTTAAGCAAGAAATACAGAAATTTTTAAACAATAGTTGAGTTAAATAAAACTACCCAGCATGTTGGGCAAACATTTAACCCAACCACTGGGTCAAAACAACCCAATCATCGCTGGGTCAAAACAACCCAATCATTGCTGGGTCAAAACAACCCAATCGCTGGGTCAAAACAACCCAATCATCGCTGGGTCAAAACAACCCAATCATCACTGGGCCAAAACAACCCAATCGCTGGGTTAAAACAACCCAATCAGCGCTGGGGGTCAAAACAACCCAATCATCGCTGGGTCAAAACAACCCAATCGCAAAACAAATCATCGCTGGGTTAAAACAACACAATCTATGGGTCAAAACAACCCAATCATCGCTGGGTCAAAACACCCAATCGCTGGGAAACAACCCAATCAGCGCTGGGCTGGGTCAAAACAACCCAATCATCGCTGGGTCAAAACAACCCAATCGCTGGGTTAAAACAACCCAATCAGCGCTGGGTTAAAACAACCCAATCTATGGGTCAAAACAACCCAATCATCGCTGGGTTAAAACAACCCAATCTATGGTCAAACCCATCATCGCTGGGTCAAAACAACCCAATCATCACTGGGTCAAAACAATCCAATCGCTGGGTTAAAACAACCCAATCAGCGCTGGGTTAAAACAACCCAATCTATGGGTCAAAACAACCCAATCATCGCTGGGTTAAAACAACCCAATCTGGGTCAAACACCCAATCATGGGTTAAAACAACCCAATCAGCGCTGGGTTAAAACAACCCAATCTATGGGTCAAACAACCCAATCATCGCTGGGTTAAAACAACCCAATCTATGGGTCAAAACAATCCAATCGCTGGGTTAAAACAACCCAATCAGCGCTGGGTCAAACAACCCAATCGCTGAGTCAAAACAACCCTATCATCGCTGGGTCAAAACAACCCAATCATCACTGGGTCAAAACAATCCAATCGCTGGGTTAAAACAACCATCAAAACAACCCAATTGCTGAGTCAAAACAACCCAATCATCGCTGGGTCAAAACAACCCAATCATGGGTCAAAACAACCCAATCATCGCTGGGTCAAAACAACCCAATCATCACTGGGTCAAAACAACCCATCATCAAAAACACCCAATCATCACTGGGGCTGGGTCAAAACAACCCAATCATCACTGGGTCAAAACAATCCAATCGCTGGTTAAAACAACCCAATCAGCGCTGGGTTAAAACAACCCAATTGCTGAGTCAAAACAACCCAATCATCGCTGGGTCAAAACAACCCAATCCCAAACACCCAATCATCGCTGGGTCAAAACAACCCAATCATCACTGGGTCAAAACAACCAATCATCACTGGTCAAACAACCATCATGGCGCAAAACAACCCAATCATCGCTGGGCTGGGTCAAAACAACCCAATCATCACTGGGTCAAAACAACCCAATCATCGCTGGGTTAAAACAACCCAATCGCTGGGTTAAAACAACCCAATCATTGCCGGGTTAAAACAACCCAATCATTGCCGGGTTAAACCAATCACTGCCGGGTTAAAACACCCATCATTGCCGGGTTAAAACAACCCAATCATTGCCGGGTTAAAACAACCCTAATCATCGCTGGGCCAAAACAACTCAATCGCTGGGTCAAAACAACCCAATCAACACTGGGTTAAAACAACCCAATCAGCGCTGAGTCAAAACAACCCAACCATCGCTGGGTCAAAACAACCCAATCGCTGGGTCAAAACAACCCAATCTATGGGTCAGAACAACCCAATCATCGCTGGGTCAAAACAACTCAATCATCACTGGGTCAAAACAACGCCCCAATCACTGGGTCAAAACAACCCAATCGCTGGGTTAAAACAACCCAATCGCTGAGTCAAAACAACCCAATCAATGCTGGGTCAAACAACTGTCAGAAATAAAGCACAGTGTAATAACTGATGGCATAAAGCAGCAGCAGGTCACAGCACATGGACAAAGATGAGAAGATTCGGTTGTGTTTTGAACTTCTTGGAAGTATTATTTTTCCTCATACATGGTTTCGAGGCACAAACAAATTGTGCCTCTTCGAGTGCAGCTGCGGCTCTCGGCCTTCGCCGCTTCTGATGAAAGCCCAGGTGTAGCGGAGCAGAGAGAGAGAGCGGGGGAAAACCGCAGGAATCCGAGTCTGTGTTTGCCCATTAGCACGGCAGCGCAGGTTTGCTGTCTGATCGGCAGAGCCAGCGGGTCATCATGATGCACAGAGCACTGTCTGTTCCCCGGGCCTGACGGGCTCTCTGGGTCTGACCGGCTCCCTGGAGCCACACAAACAAGAAAGCAGGTCTGTCTCTCTCCACACCGCTGCTGCACCTATAACATTTTGTCTTTTCTTCGCTACAGGGAGCCTTTTTGTATTTCGCAAACACTTCTGCAGCTGCTTTCTCCAGAGCCGCAGGAATCTGAAGACTTCAAGGCTGTGAGACAGGGATTTTTCTCCCCTCAGTAGTAACAGGTTGTTTTGTTGCTTATAAAGATCTTTTGGTGTTCACTGGGCTTTCCTTGTGGGATGTTTGCTGCACATGGTGTGTGAGTGCGAGTGGAATGATTGCAGAACCATCAAAAAGAAGCTATCATCAGAGACCAAACAGTAATCATATAGGCCTATATATATACAGACACACCAAACATATGTTTTGTTGCTCTAATAATCCACTAAATAACATGAAACTAAAAAATCTTGTGTTAAAACAACCCAAGTTGTTAAAATGAACCCAAAATGAACCCAAAATATTTGGGTTCTTAAAATGAACCCAAATACTTATAAAAGCACAAATATTTTTAAACAATAGTTGAGTTAAATAAAACTACCCAGCAGGTTGGGCAAAACATTGAACCCAACCACTGGGTTAAAACAACCCAATCACTGGGTTAAAACAACCATTTGCTGGGTTAAAAAAAACAATCGCTGGGTTAAAACAACCCAATCGCTGGGTTAAAACAACCATTAGCTGTGTTAAAATGACCCAATCGCTGGGTTAAAACAACCATTCTCTGTGTTAAAACGACCCAATCGCTGGGTTAAAACAGCTGTGTTAAAACCTCAATCGCTGGTTAAAACAACCATTCTCGTGTTAAACGACCAATCGCTGGGTTAAACAACCATTAGCTGTGTTAAAATGACCCATCACTGGTTAAAACAACCCAATCGCTGGGTTAAATAACCGTTCGTTGTGTTAAAACCCAACGCTGGGTTAAATAACCGTTCGTTGTGTTAAAAGACCCAAACGCTGGGTTAAAATAACCCTTCGCTGTGTTAAAACGACCCAATCGCTGGGTTAAAACAACCCAATCGCTGGGTTAAAACAACCATTAGCTGTGTTAAAATGACCCAATCACTGGGTTAAAACAACCCAATCGCTGGGTTAAAATAACCGTTCGTTGTGTTAAAAGACCCAAACGCTGGGTTAAAATAACCGTTCGCTGTGTTAAAACGACCCAATCGCCCAATAAAAACCCAATCGCTGGGTTAAAACAACTGTTCGCTGTGTTAAAACGACCCAATCGCTGGGTTAAAACAACCATTAGCTGTGTTAAAATGACCCAATCACTGGGTTAAAACAACCCAATCGCTGGGTTAAAACACCATTCACACCCAATCGCTGGTTAATCGCTGGGTTAAAATAATCGTTCACTGGGTTAAAACAACCAATCGCTGGGTTTGTCCATTTTCAACCCAACTTGGGCTGTTTGTGAATGTAAATGTCTGCGAAGTTTCGAAGATCAAAACAATTCTGAACTGAAACAAATCGTCAGTAATTCAGTCTCACTTCCTGTTGAACATACATAGGTTTGTAACTAATTTGCATAATGCCAGCCTCTGGTGTTCATTGGCTGATCAGCGTCTCTTTGCCCCGCCCTCAAACACTGTAGTTGTGTCTGAGACTGGAAGAGTTTGGTTCGTGTTGTTCATGTCGAGAAGACGCTGTTTTCTCCACTTTGATGAGATTAATACGGTAAAACCGACGCCATCGTTACTGTTCGTATCATTGTGAATCAAACGCCTGTATTTCTGCCAATTAACGTTTTACACTAAGAAACATATAGGATTCAAATTATTTAAAGTCTCCAGGCACATCAGTCTAGAAAAATGCAAACTGGTGTCAATATAAGGTTCAAAACCACTGACGCTGTTGAAATGATTAAGACAAAGAGCAAAGCAAAAAATGTAATGCACTTTCAATCATTTATTTAATCTAACAGTGCTTTCAAACGAACACTTTACATTAATACAGATATAAATGAAGAATTGTGTACTAAACACAAGTGTACTGGTTTTCCCAGCTTTGCTACAAGTTCTTAAATTACCTCTAATGCACTTGGAAATCAATGAATGCAGTGAGATTGGCAATTGGTTTAGAGCATTATCTCCAGACACTGGGAATAAATAATAATAAAACCTTTCATAGGGAAAGTCAGGACTGTGGAAACAGCTCCAACAATGGCTGGCTGTTTTCTGCTTTGGTGCAGAGACACACATGACTGATTTTTTTCTGCATTGGTCTTTGCCTCTACAAATCTGTTCTTGGAGCACACCACCAGAATCAACAAGATGGATGTAGGCGCTGAAAGTAAGGCTGGACACCCATGATAAGAAGCCCGTGGCTCAGAAAGAAGCAAAAAGAGATGCTGGCCGAAAGCCTGGACCAGCGGCTGGAGCTCATGCACCCACTTGCTCAAGAAATCAGGATCATACACAAAAGACAAAGAGCCAAAGCAGAGCTACTACAGATGTACTGTTTCAAAGAATGCTCTTTTACATGCAATGAAAAAAGCACTAAAGATTGTCTTATTTGCTCTTGTGCACTTTCAAAATTGCGTTGCATTTGATTTAAAAAAGCATTAGTTCTTCTGTGTTGTATTATTCCAAATTTGAATGTGCACAAGTAGGAATAACAACCTCCCAACATAAAGGCTGTTCTAAAACATATAGGCCGGATTATTGCCTTCCCTTGGTCAAATGTTACACTATCACATGCATGCTTTGAGGAGAATGCAGTCCCAAAATGCACTGGGTAAAAATCCATCCAACATGGTGATAAATCATTTGCGATGTTCCACATTTGGATAGAAGTGCCTACTAATGAACAAATGTAAAATCTAAAGAGTGGAGAAAAATGCTGCATAAACATACATATTCATTTAGTACTGAAAAGCATTGATAAAAATAGTTGTAAATAAACAAATAGTGTTTTTCAACACACTGAAAAAAATCTCCTGGGACAGACGTAACAACCCGGTGTTTGGGTGGTTTTGGTGTTACACAGATCCTGGGTCAGATGTAACAACCCTGTGTGTGGGTAGTTTTTGTGTTACTCAGATCCTGGGTCAGGCGTAACAACCCAGTGTTTGGGTAGTTTTTGTGTTACTCAGATCCTGGGTCAGGCATAACAACCCAGTGTTTGGGTAGTTTTTGTGTTACCCAGCTCCTGGGTCAGACGTAACAACCCGTGTTTGGGTAGTTTTTGTGTTACCCAGATCCTGGGTCAGATGTAACAACCCAGTGTTTGGGTAGTTTTGTGTTACCCAGCTCCTGGGTCAGACGTAACAACCCAGTGTTTGTGTAGTTTTTGTGTTACCCAGCTCCTGGGTCAGACGTAACAACCCAGGGGTTGAGTTATTTATCACGGGCTTTTTGTGCCCTCTTCAGGAGAGAGCAGTGCAGCTCCGTCAAATTGATGCATCTCTTCAGTAAAATACAGGTTTTTGTATATTTTATTTTATCTAAAAATTTGTTCTTGTTCTGTATATCATTTAATTTTATGCAAAGCAACATACAGGGGCGTAATGTAAGTCCCTAAACGAGTGTCGCGACGGTCTTTTCGGGTGATGGAAACACCTGATGCCTTGCATAAAATTTTATGATTTTATTCAAAAAGATACAGAATACAAATACTTAGGATGTTAAAATATGTTCTCAGAATTGTACACTGATTATTTATGAACAGGTTATGGAGTCAGTCACAGCATTTTCCAAATTGGGTTGTTTTTAACCTTGTGCTTTTAGAGTGAAAGATGTAAATAAAGCAAAGATTCATGCAGTACATTATATAAGAAAATAAAAATTTCAAATTTAATTCAATTTCTTACCTTTGTGATTATTTGTGCAATTTCTGAGTGAACACCATTGTTTCAGTGCAGTGCTAAATAAAATAGACTTTCTTATATAATCTAACACTTGCTTGTGGATGAACATTGTGAAAGCAGAAGCAAATCAGCCATTAGTGCTCTTCTTCTTTTCTTCTTCTATGCAGGCATCAATGAGTGTCTCCCTCAGCACCGTCAGGTAAGTAAACCTGTCCTACATTCTCTCATTTTCTTTTAATGGCCATAAAGAAGTGGAAGTGCAGAGCTGGAGGTGTGTGTCCTCCCTACCAATCCCCCTCCCAGCAAAATCTGAGCCACTTTTGAGGGCACTCAAAGGTGCTCCGCGGGGCTCCTTTAATGTCCACGAATCATCAGGAGGTCCTGGATGTGTCACGCTTGTCACCTTCCTTTAAGTGCGTCTGGCAAGCGTGGGTGCTGGATTAATATTATATAGCCTACGGAAAGACTGTCGTATCAGCTCTGAAAGCGTGGTAATCATTGCTGGCCGGTGAAAAGCAGGGCAGATTTCTCATTCCATCCCAAGCAGATAACACCCTTGTTGTCTACATTCAGAGAGAAACTACAAACGCTAGACATATAATATGTAAGGGATCATTTATAGTAACCCAATTATATTCAGTAAATAAAGAACCTTGAGATGACGCATTGATTTTGCTGATAAATAAATGTACATGAACATTGATTTGAGCGAGTAATAGAGTGTTGAATGACAGCCATGTGACGGTTTCACATCTCCAGTCCGAGCAACTTTAGAGTAGTGGTGTTTTGTTCCTGAATGAAGCAAGGAGTGAATGAGTCATTGAATCTTTAGGTGTGTTCGACTTGAAGTGGCGCTGTGCAGACCGATCGGTGAATGACATCAGTGGCACGAGAGCGATTAGAGAGCAGACGCTCCATATGCTTTTGAATCACTCTTGCGGTACTTTGATGTCATACACCGATTGGTCTGTGCAGCGCCGCTTCATGTCATACACACCTATTAATTCAACTGATTGATTTAAAACGCTAATTCATTCAGGGACTGCATGTCTCTATAAATAAGTCATCAAATCATTCACATAACTGATTTGCTCAAAACAGTTCCTGAATGAATCAGTGAATGAATCATTTGAATTAATGATTCAATGACGTATCGATAGAACGTTTCGCTGTTGGACCAGAACACTGGTGTGGAGCAGAGAAAGCATCGATAGTTTGGGCAGTTCTCAATATTATGCAAATATCAAGCAAAAAATGCCCACTGCCTTTCTGGCACGGCCCCTTAACTTTTGACACACCCCCTACATTTCAACACACCCACTACCTTTCTGGCATGGCCCCTACCTTTTGACACGCCCACTACATTTCTGGCACGCCCACTACATTTCTGGCATGGCCCCTACCTTTTGACACGCCCACTACATTTTACATTTCTGGCACACCCCTTAACTTTTGACACACCCCTACTTTCAACACACCTACCTTTCTGGCAACTACCAACATATGGCACACCCCTTAACTTTTGACACACCCCCTACATTTCAACACACCACTACCTTTCTGGCATGGCAACTTTTGCACCCCTACATTTCTGGCACGCCCACTACTTTCTGCATGGCCCCTTTTGACACGCCCACTACATTTTGGGCTGGCACACCCCTAACTTTGAACCCCCTACATTTCAACACACCCCTACATTCTGGCACCCCTTAACTTTGACACACCCCCTACATACAACACACCCACTACCTTTCTGGCATGGCCCCTACCTTTTGACACGCCCACTACATTTTGGCACCCCCACACCCCTACATTTCTTTCTGGCATGGCCCCTAATTTGACACACCCCACTACATTTCCACTACTTTCTGGCATGGCCCCTACCTTTTGACACGCCCACTACATTCTGGCACGCCACACACCCCTTAACTTTTGACACACCCCCTACATTTCAACACACCCACTACCTTTCTGGCATGGCCCCTACCTTTTGACACGCCCACTACATTTCTGGCACACCCCTTAACTTTTGACACACCCCCTACATTTCAACACACCCACTACCTTTCTGGCATGGCCCCTACCTTTTGACACGCCCACTACATTTCTGGCACGCCCACTACATTTCTGGCATGGCCCCTACCTTTTGACACCCTACATTTATGGCACGCCACTACTTTATGGCACACCCCTTAACTTTGACACCCCCTACATTTCAACACACCACTACATTTCTTAACTTTTGACACACCCCCTACATACAACACACCCACTACCTTTCTGGCATGGCCCCTACCTTTGACACCCACTACATTTTGGCACCCTTAACTTTTTGACACACCCCTACATTTCAACACACCACTACCTTTCTGGCATGGCTACCCCCATTTCTGGCACGCCCACTACATTTCTGGCATGGCCCCTACCTTTTGACACGCCCACTACATTTCTGGCACGCCCACTACATTTCTGGCACACCCCTTAACTTTTGACACTCCCCCTACATTTCAACACACCCACTACCTTTCTGGCATGCCCCTTAACTTTTGACACACCCCCTACATTTCAACACACCCACTACCTTCTGACACACCCTTTAACTTTTGACATGCCCCCTACCTTTCGACACACCTACTACCTTTCCGGCACGGCCCCTACATTTCAACACACCCATTATCAGGCACACTCCCTACGTTTCAGCATGCCCACTACCTTTCAGGCATGTCCCCTACCTTTCGACACACCCACTATGCTCCCTAAATTTCAGGCACGCCTCCCACTTTTCGACACACCCACTACCTTTCAGCCACGCCCCCTACCTTTCAACACACCCATTATCAGGCGCTCTCCATAACTTTGACAGGCCCACTACCTTTCTAACACACCCCCTACCTTTCGACACACCCACTACCTTTCTGGTACACCCCCTACCTTTTGACACGCCCACTATCTTTCGACACACCCACTACCTCTCAGGCATGTCCCCTACCTTTCAATACACCCACTATCAGGCACACTCCCTACCTTTTGACAGGCCCACTACCCTTCTGACATGCCCCTATATTTAGACACACCCACTACCTTTCTGACACGCCCCCTATCTTTTGACACGCCCCCTATCTTTCGACATGGCCACTACCAAACAGCTTTCTGATGGTCAATGCAGAGAACCTGCAAATTCTGCATGACTGCTGCAAAGCCTACGTGAGGAAAACTTTCACCCTCGTGTGAAATTCTCTGTCACAGAGGTTCTATTTAAAAAAGAATACAACAAACTTCTGTATTCTGTAAAACATTACTTCAGGTTCAGGTCTTTTGTATGTGCTCTGTTAAATATAGAGTTGTTTCACTCAATATGTCTTCAAAGGAGCGAGCAAAGATGAGCATAACCCATGGCCATCGCATATGCAAACTGATATCTAAAGGCTTTTATTTTTCTTCTTTTCACTAACATTATAATTAAATAAAATGCCAAAAATAAAAATAACCTCAAAAGTCCGTAGATATCCATGTCAGGTCATGCTGTTAATATTTTCTATCACAAGTGTATGTGATGAGGCCTGTTTTCCTGTTTATCTGACCATAGAATGCATTATTGAGCAGTCAGAATCAAGTATTCTTGAAAGCAGTTTAATAATAGAACATTAAACATCACTTATACTACACTTAATTAAATTCTATTAGCGTATATCACATATACTGTAGGTCTATGTATTATATTATATTATATTTGCTTCCATGCACTAGTTAGGCTATCAGTGTGGGCGTCAGCATCACAAAACCCATATTTGTCAACAACTCTGACTTTGAATAAGAGGTCATGAACTTGTCAAAAGGAGAAAATCAATGCACTTCTCAAAATATCTTTTAGTGCATAAAAATATAGCTATGCATAAACCTCAACCCCTTTGAGAAAAAAATCTCCTGTCTAAGCATAATGCTAAAATGTCTGAACATTTGCTGAAGGCAGTGTGAGTTTGTTCACTTCTGACATGGACATTCTTAGACACTACATGCCAAAGTCAATTTGGTTTCCTGTAGAGCTGCTCATGTTTCCCCACTGAGACGACGCTGGTGTGACTGAAACATGAACCGCTTTCACAGTGATGACGGCTCCTCCTCGTTAGTGTGATCGCGTGAAAACAGCGTCACTGCCGCAAAAAGCTTTGAAATGTGCTTTATACATCATTAAATCTAAATCATTCATGCTGCCTGTGGAACTGCGGAAAAACAATAAATAATGAATAATAAATAAATAAATGAATGAAGACAGAGACTAGACAGCCTTCAAATTATTGAAGTGGATAAGGTTGTTTTTATATTTGAAATATCATATTTTATTTAGGTGACTCTTTCAGCAACAGTAGCACAGAACTCATGTTAGTTTAAGATGATGAGAGAGATTTAGGTCCATAAGAGTGAAAATGCCTGTTTTTAATACTGTACATGTTCACTACAAATTATTATCAGCAACACAATTTGAGCAATGAATGAAAATCTGACCATCTGCACATAGAAAAATTACATGATCAATGTCAAGCATTTAGTTATAAAGTAGTGCACGATGTGAAATATTTCTGCTTCATTTTACATCATAAATTTGTTTTAAATGTGTCAGAATCCCCCATTTTTTATTTGCAAATTTAAATGGGGGGAAAAACAGCAGATGTTTGAACCTCACATGTTTCTAAACAAAGTGATGTGCTTTTCATTTCAAAAAGTTGACATACACTAAAACCATTTATGAAAAGCTCAGAAGGTGTTTTAAACCTTGCAGAACACACCGTTTAATATCGCACTGGGTTAATTCACGGATTAGCCAAACGATTACTGTCGTGTTATCTTATTTATTTCATAGCGAACCAAGCCTAAGCTTAATGAGTTATTAATGCCTACGCAGAGGATTTTGAAAAATTAGGTTGCAACTCTGAGACACCAGATGATATTAGTTTCATCCCACTCAGAACTTGTTAATGAACTGGAAGCTGTAGAAGAGTATTTTCCAGTTTGCATTTTATAAATTTCATGTATTTCACTTTTATAAAGTTCATGTAAAGCTGAAGATTTCATTTCTGTGCCACTTGCAGTACCAAACAGAATTGCAAAATGAATGACTGTTTTCATACACACTGGTTGGACAAACTTTACACTTTACAATTTGTTAATATTGATTAATGCATTAACCAACTACTAACTGCACTGCATTTATTAATCTTTCTTAATGCAAGTTAATGCATATGTTCATGTTAGCTCACAGTGCATTAACTAATGTTAACACATCTAAAAATGTATTAGTAAATGTAGAAATTAACATTCATTAAGATTATTAAATACTGTAGAAGCATTATAACTAATGCAGTTGTTAAGTAAAGTGTTACCTTTAAGTGTATATCATTCAAAAAACATCTTTTGATAGTCCTAAAAACACTCTACATATTCTCAACTAGTGCTAGTTATGTTTATTTGTATATCAAAACACATCCATGTCTGACATTTGTTGGTTACACTGGAGCTTTGAGTCGCTTTGATACCTCTTTATAGCTCATATGGACTTTAAGGGCAGATCTGCTGTGACTTTAGCTAGAAACCGCAGGCCTTACACGAGACCCAGCATACGAGCCGCCCACCAGCGGCACGGCATGATGACCCTGCAGACCTGCCGACAGCCGTGGTAGTTGTAGGGCCACGGCCAGTAGCCCCCGTGTGGCTCGCATACTCGCTCGCAATGGGTGTAACTGCGATGACATTCGGTACAGCAGATCCCACGATGGTCCAACATGGGATCGAATACCATGTGTCCCTCCGAACCCTCCTGATTCTGCTGGAGAGAGGAGATGAAAGAGATGGTGAGCATGGAGTTAAGAAGGTGTAACCCCCCTGTTCGAACCCGGGTACGCTGGCATAGGTGGCGGGTACTCTAACAAGGAAGCTAAAGAAAGCATCAGTCGCTAGAGCAAAGCTGAATTTTCAGCATCATTACTCCAGTCTTCAGGGTCACATGATCCTTCAGAAATCATTCTAATATGATGATTTGCTGCTCAAGAAACATTTATGATTATTATCAATGCATTTCTCACATGATAAGGGTTCTCAGGGTTGTACTCGGGCTGTTCCTCCTCTCTGACTGAACTTGTTGAGTTTCGACGTCTCGCCTGTTGTCGGTTTAATCCACCTGTACTCTGCCGTCTCACCCGCGTCACACTTCTCCTCTTCCTCAGTGCTTCAGAAACAGCCGAGAATGAAGATTAGTAGCATTAAAGAGTGAGATATTGCTAAGCTTTAGATGGTAATGACCTCATGCACAAATTTCATGGTCACCGTCTAACTACATTTAGTGCTTCTGATTTGCATTAAATATCCCCACTGGGCTCAATGTATTTGTATCTGAAAACATGTTTATGTGCTTTGAGTGGCTTGATGAATGACATTACATGGCTTATACAAAACTATTTATTGTACAGTATAGAGATTAATACTTTATCATTACCTTGATCTTTATCATTGCTTTTCATGTTTTGCAGGTTTATTTAATGGAAATATGAAGTACCTCTGGCGTTTGCAGGATGATGCCAGTAAATGGGAAGATCTCCACAGAATCTCAGTATCTCAGGGCTCAGAAAACTGTTGTCCTTCAGTGGTTCTTCAGATGCAATCCAAACCAGAGACGCCACTTCAGATTTTACTGCCACAGTGTCTTCCTCCTATTGGAAATTAAAACAACTTATGATTGAACAATGAAAACTAAAACTTCTACCTCTTCCAGGCTTAAAGGCATGGATTTGTTTTATAAATTTAATATAGTTATGTATATATATTTATATTATAGTTATGTTATAATTATATATTATATATATATATATATATATATATATATATATATTTATATATATGCCCCCTACCTTTTAAGCACTAACACTAAATGCTTTAAAGAGCTCGAAAGGTAGTGGGCGTGTTGAGAAGTAGGGGCGTGCCAGAAAGTTAGTGGACGTGTCGAAAGGTAGGGGGCGTGCTGAAAGGTACTGGGCATGTCTGAAAAGTAGTGGGCGTGTCAAAAGTTAGGGGGGGTGCTGAAAGATAGTGGGCGTGTCAAAAGTTAGGGGTGTGCTGAAAGATAGTGGCCGTGCTAAAAGGTAGTGGGCGTGTCAAAAGTTAGGGGGCGTGCAGAAAGGTAGTGGGCATGCTCAAAGGTAGTGGGTGTGTCTGAAAATTAGTGGGCGTGCTGAAAGGTAATGGGTGTGTCTGAAAAGTAGTGGGCGTGCTAAAAGGTACTGGGCGTGTCTGAAAGGTAGTGGGCGTGTCTGAAATGTAGTGGGTGTGTCTGAAAGGTAGGGGGCATGCTGAAAGGTAGTGGGCGTGTCTGAAAGGTAGTGTGCGTGTGTGTCTAGTGGGCATGCCAAAAGGTAGTGGGCGTGTCTGAAAGGTAGTGTGCCGTGTCTGAAAGGTAGTGGGCGTGTCTGAAATGTAGTGGGCATGCCAAAATGTAGTGGGCGTGTCTGAAAGGTAGTGGGTGTGTCTGAAAATTAGTGGGCATGCTGAAAGGTAATGGGTGTGTCTGAAAAGTAGTGGGCCTGCTGAAAGGTAATGGGCGTGTCTGAAAAGTAGTGGGCGTGCTAAAAGGTACTGGGCGTGTCTGAAAGGTAGTGTGCGTGCTGAAAGGTACTGTGCATGTCTGAAATGTAGTGGGCATGCCAAAATGTAGTGGGCGTGTCTGAAATGTAGTGGGTGTGTCTGAAAGGTAGTGGGTGTGTCTGAAAGGTAGGGGGCATGCTGAAAGGTACTGGGCGTGTCTGAAATGTAATGGGCATGCCAAAATGTATGAAATGTAGTGGGCGTGTCTGAAAGGTAGTGGGTGTGTCTGAAAGGTACTGGGCATGTCTGAAAGGTAGTGGGCGTGCCGGAAGGTAGTGTCTGGAAGGTAGTGGGCATGTCTGAAATGTAGTGGGCGTGTCTGAAATGTAGTGGGCGTGTCTGAAAGGTACTGGGCATGTCTGAAAGGTAGTGGGCGTGCCGGAAGGTAGTGGGCTGAAAGGTAGAGGGCATGTTGGAAAGTTTTTACAGTTGGCACGCCAATTACTCCAACGATACTGTGCGTTGGTGTGGATGCTATTAGTTATAGTTATTGTTGTGTGATCCTTGCATAAAAGCATTGGCTCAACCAATGAGTTTGGGGCTGGACTACCTGTTTGACAGACAGCAGATGGGGCGTGTTTAGGAAACCTGTATGAAATTCTGTTTAGTGATGCTAATGATGTCGAAATTACACACTTCAGCTGTAAGTAAACATTTTAAGATAATAAAATATGTGATGTTCTATAAGAAGGTTTATCTGTAGGCACAATTACAGCTAATTACCTTTCATTTAGCTCGATTAAGGTTTTTATCCTCATTTAATCAAATATCTCATTTACCTCATGTAGATGTCGATTTATGATCATTTCTGCAGGGCTATTTTTAGATGTCAATTTCGATTATATTTTATCAAAGTGAAATACTTCTGATGTGGCCAAAACAGCCTCTAAATGTGCAGAAAAACTGACGGCTTTTATAGTTAATGAATGAAAATTGATTATACTTCAATGATACTAATATGTAGAATGACACATAATGGTGATGATGGCAGTTCTCACCTCAGAAAGTTCAGTTCTGACTTGTGATTTGATGTAACACTTCTCTTTTCCAGGAAACTTGACAGCTGTGATGCCCTGTGAAAGAGTCCAGAAAAATGATGCTGTTATTTCATGAATAGCCCTGAAATATGATGAACAGGTTTATTATGTGCTACTCACAGCTTTAAAGTCTTGAACTTCCACAATTTTCCCTTCTCCAGCATCGGAATCTCCCTCTATCATCTTTTATATCGATGTTCCTACTGTAGTGAGCACTGATCGCCTGTCGACACCAACATACAAAACTTAGAAAGAAAACCAAGTTGTCAAAGGGAGGAGAAAACGCTTCCAAGTTGTGCGAATTATTGGCTAAATAAATGAAAATAAACAGCTAAGTAAATAATAATTGCTATAATAATACATGCTTTCTTTAGAACAGTTTTTAACAGTGATATTCTTGTATAGGTCGTTTGCTCAAGGGTCCAGCTCGACTGCTGACTGGTCATTTATGTTTCTGTTGGGAAGCGATGCCTGCTGATCTGTTTGCTCTGTTCACACTGCGTGATTATAACCCAGCACACAGACCTCTTTGTTTGCCGTCTTTAACCTGCCGGATTTTTTGAAATTCCAGAGGTGCCTGAAATCAATGGCTGCAAATGCAAACACAACGCAGCCTGCTTTATTGATCATTCCTGACACTTTGCTGAGACAAACTGCAATTTAAATATTCAGGCTCAAACTCATTGCATGTGTGCATTAAATAGCGACACGTCTGCACTATTGCATCAGGATGCAGTTCTAGAGCGCAATGGGCAAAAATGGTGCGCTGGGTGATTACGCAACGCAGAATATTAAAAATATAGCAGCGTTACAGGATTCCCCCCATGACTGCGTGAATGCAAATTACACCCAAAACACAGAACAATTTGCTGCACATTGAGAAGAACAAATAGTCCAGTGTAAAAAGGTTTTCATCATTACACAGCGGCATCTTTGTTTCCACAGTAAATTCTGTATTTCCACCTTGATTTACTTCATCAGGCACTGCTTTGATTGACTGGACTTGGTGCAGAATTTGATAGACTCTCCCAAAAGTGTTGAAAAGCTGAACCACTGTTGCACTAATTTTGATCCAGAATGCTGTCCCGGTGTAAGAGACACTACCTACTTCTTTTTCAGTGACTTTCCACAAGTAAAAAGCTCCAATGCCTCCAAACAGCAGCAGTACGGCTCCGGCGATGAAGGCGACGACCGCCGTCCTCCTGAGACGCATAAACCCTGGGCTTCAAGCTCACGCTACCGTAAGCCTTATTCAGAACATATATAGACATAGATCAAGTATGATAGATTATAATGTGAAGCAATGTCATGTTTAGAGATAAAAGTGAACGTCATACCTCAACAGGAGCTTTTTCTGATGTTTCCTCCATGGTGTTCTTGCGTCTACTGAAAGCAAAGCTTGTGACTTTGTGCAGCTTCTCTCAAGTTTCTGTCATGTAGGTGAGAGAGAAGAAAAAAATTCAGGGAAAATAACAAGATCCCGGAGAAACTCAAGACTGGAATTCCTCTCCAGGGATTTTCTGTGGCCTGAGAAAACATACGGCTGAGACAGACGACTCTCGCACATTTTAAATGAATTCATGTTCCAAAAAGAGGCCTGAATTCGCTCTATTGGTCCTGCTGTAAATCCATGGGAGGCTTTTGAAAGGACAATTTTTCTGCCAGTGGGCTCGGAAAAAAATCTTATTTTCCTTTTGAATGAAGTTTATTTTTCTGACCCCACTGGCAGATATTTGTTCTCGTTTTAAGCACAAACTCACTTTTTTTTTCTGTAAACAAGACTTAACCCTTTGGTGCTCTTCGGTCATTTTTGACTGAAAATGTTTACGTTTTGGGGTTTTTTTTAGAATTTTTTACTTTATCTGAATGGTATGAAACTTGGTAAAGGTTTCGGCACTTGCTATGTGAACAAACACAAAAAATCATGGACATGATTCGAAAAGGTTAAATGAATGGGAGACGAATTTCATCTAGTGGAAGCGTTTGGTACTGCGGCCAAAAAAATCTGACTGAAAGCTCTTTTTTTTTTGAGATATCAACCTCAAATTTGGAACACAACTTGTTTAGATTTAGGCTTTGATTTTCTTGTAGTTTTAGAGTAAAAAGTGTTTTTGAAAATACATATTTCATATAAAAATTGAAAATAGTATTTTTGTGCATTTTTTAATAAACGTAAAATTCTGTAACTTTTTTAAGTTAACTTCTTTTTAAACTTTTTTAACATCAGCAATAATTTCCCAAGTGTCGTCTTTGAAAAGAGACCAAAATTAAGTCTCTAAAGCATTCAAAATTTATAACAGTTTAAATTGGAAATTTCATTTTCAGGTCTATGCTCGAAAAGTGAATAAATGGATTATAACTACAGCGTACATATAATTTAGTACCATAAAATCCCCTAAAAATACAAAATAATAAATAAAAAACCTTATCAAATTAAAATATAGTACATTCATTTCATTCAATAAAAAAATGCGGTCATTTTTGACTGACACGCGAAGAGCATCAGAGTGCAATTTTGACTTTTTCCCAGAATTCTAAACTCAGAATTCCGAGAAAAATGTCCAAATTGAGAGACTTTTAACCGGATTTCTGAGTTTATATCTCACAATCCAGACTTTGCAGACATGTGAAGAGCTTAATATCTTCAGTCATTTTGTATCTTGATTTAAGAATGTTTAGATATTTGTAGTGGAAAACAAGACAGAAACACTGAGGAAGAACATCATTTAAGCAATTGTGCAAATGAAATTTGATCATAAATTGTGTTTATACTTTTCACTGGTTTCATCAAGGATACAAAACACTGCAGATTTGATCAATAACTTATTTTATTTCTCACGTTTTTATTTCTTAGAAAGAAACAACTCGTGTAAGTAAATGTTATAAAAGTGGCAACATTTGTAGCTTTAAAAAAAGACATTTTGTGTGTGTAACAGTGTGACCAAAGTGACAAACACAATCACATTATAATCATCCGAAACATGCTATGAGAAAACAGGTAATATTGTTAAAAAATATATTTTGCATATACAAAACATCAATGCAGTCAAAGATAAAAGTATGTACAGCAACATCACGATGAGGAACTGTCTCAGGCTGTGTCTGTGAACCTCCCGGGACTGTCTGTGGAGTGCGTGAACACTGTGCCGTCTCTGTCCTCAGTGTCTCGTCTCCTCTGTGACTGTGGAGAGCAGACGTGAATGTAATCGTATTGACTCTGCTGATCTTCTGAGAGGCTGTCTCTGAAGCCCTGCGGCCTGTGAGGACGGCCTCGTCCTTGAGAAGGTCGAGAGATGTCTGGTGTTAATGCTCCCGCTGGTTCTGCTTACAGATGGGCTCCAACATCTGTCTGAGTGGCCCAGGATCCTGCATTCACTGGTACAAGCCCACAGACCTGGGAAAACACCATTCGGTACGGATTACTACACATCTAGTCAAGTCAAGTCAGCTTTATTTCTATAGTGCTTTATTCAATACAGATTGTTTCAAAGCAGCTTCACAGGGATAAACTGGAAAATAACAGAATCAATGATGCAAACTTCATCAGATATGAGATGAATTCAGATTCAGCTGTGAAGCAGCTCTACAGAAGACACAGAGTCATTATTCAGCTCAGGATGAACCGCCGTCTGTACGGAAGCTCGTTTGTGCCACAGAATAAAAAAGGTAATTGCGACCTTTTTCTCACAACTCTTCTCAGAATTGCACATTTAAATATTGCAATTGTGAGAAAAAAAAGTCAGAATTGTTAACATCTCACAATTTGGAGTTTTTTCCCCAGAATTCTGGTATATATCTCACGATTCTGACTTTTTTCCTGCAATTCTGAGTTTATATCTCACAATTGTAACTTTTTCCTGTAAAAAAATCTGTATCTTTCAGCTTGGCATCCGTCCACATTGATCCAAAATCCACGCTGCATGATTACAGTTTTTCTCGTTTGCTAACACACTATAACTGATTCAGCTGGCACAATTTCCCAAATCATTCATTCAGTTCTAAAAACACAGACACATTAAATTTACACATCATGTTAACTCTACATCACAAGAAAACTGTCTAAACTGTGAGACGTAAACTCAAAATTCCGAGAAAAGTGCCAAAATTGCGAGAAGTAAACTCAGAATTCCGATAAAAATGTAAAAATTGCGAGAAATAAATTCAGAATTCCAATAAAAAAATGTAAAAATTGCGAAAAGTAAACTCAGAATTCCAATAAAAAATGTAAAAATTGTGAAAAGTAAACTCAGAATTCCAATAAAAAATGTAAAAATTGCAAGAAGTAAACTCAGAATTCTGATAAAAAATGTCAAAATTGCAATAAAAATTTCAAAATTATCAAAATGTCAAAACTGTGAGAAGTAAACTCAGAATTCCGATAAAAATGTAAAATTGTGAAAGTAAAAAATCAGAATCCAAGAAAAATGAAAATGCGAGTAAACTCAGAATTCCAATAAAATTTTAAAAATTGCGAGAAGTAACTAAGAATGCCAAAATTGCGAAAAATTTAAAAACAAAAGAGAAGTAAACTACGAATTCCGATAAAAAATTAAAAATTGCGAGAAATAAATTCAGAATTCCAATAAAAAATGTAAAAATTGCAAGAAGTAAACTCAGAATTCCAATAAAAAATTTAAAAATTGCAATAAAAATTTCAAAATTATCAAAATGTCAAAACTGCGAGAAGTAAACTCAGAATTCCGATAAAAAATTCAAAATTGCAAGAAATAAACTCAGAATTCCAATAAAAAATGTAAAAATTGTGATAAAAATTTCAAAATTGTCAAAATGCCAAAATTGAGATGTAAACTCCGAATTCTGATAAAATTGTCAAAATTGCAATAAAAATTTCAAAATTCAGAACTCTAATAAAAAATGTAAAAATTGCAAAAAGTAAACTCAGAATTCCAAGAAAAATGCCAAAATTGCGAGTAAACTCAGAATTCCGATAAAAATGTAAAAATTGCGAGAAGTAAACTAAGAATTCCAATAAAAAAATGCCAAAATTGCGATAAAAAATTTAAAAATGTCAAAATTGTGAGAAATAAACTCAGAATTCCGATAAAAAATTCAAAATTGCAAGAAATAAACTCAGAATTCCAATAAAAAATGTAAAAATTGCAAAAAGTAAACTCAGAATTCCAAGAAAAATGCCAAAATTGCGAGTAAACTAAGAATTCCAATAAAAAAAATGCCAAAATTGCGATAAAAAATTAAAAAATGTCAAAATTGTGAGAAATAAACTCAGAATTCCGATAAAAAAATTTAAAAAAAAATTGTGAAAAGTAAACTCAGAATTTCGATAAAAAATGTCAAAATTGCAATAAAAATTTCAAAATTATCAAAATGTCAAAACAGCGAGAAGTAAACTGAGAATTCCAATAAAAAATGTCAAAATTGCAAGAAGTAAACTGAGAATTCCGATAAAAAATGTCAAAATTGTGATAAAAATTTCAAAATTGTCAAAATACCAAAATTGAGACGCAAACTCCGAATTCTGATAAAATTGTCAAAATTGCGATAAAAATTTCAAAATTGTCAAAATGTTAAAATTGCGAGAAATAAACTCAGAATTACAATGAAAAATGTAAAAATTGCAAGAAGTAAACTGAGAATTCCGATAAAAAATGTCAGAATTGTGATAAAAATTTTAAAAATGTCAAAATGCCAAAATTGAGACGTAAACTCCGAATTCTGATAAAATTGTCAAAATTGCGATAAAAATTTCAAAATTGTCAAAATGTCAAAATTGCGAGAAATAAACTCAGAATTCCGATAAAAATGTCAAAATTATGACAAATAAACTCAGAATTCCAAGATAAGCTCCAAAATTGCGAGACGTAAACTCAGATTTCCCAGGAAAAAAGGTCAGAATTGTGAGATAAAAAGTTGCAATTACCTTTTTTATTTTTTTTATTTAGGGGCAGAAACAAGCTTCCACACATCTGGGACATCAAATCCTGAAGCAAATGCCTTCACTGTTCTCAGGTTTGCGTGACGCCGCACATGCACACGATCCAGCTGTATTAGTGCAGTGTGATTTGCTCAGGATTAGCGTTTAACAAGGTTGCAGTAGAAATGAATCAACACTGACCTTGACGTGAACCAATCCAATCAACAGCTCATTAATCTGAGCATCTCTGTACCGTAACTGCAAAACAACTCAAAGTTTGCCTGACAAATCCACATGACACCATGATCCTGTGCCATGACATATATACTGTATATTTGTGTCTGTATAAATATATATATATATGTTATGGTTCCATGCATGTAAGTGCATCAGATGAGTTGACTCTGACCTTTATATGAGGTGTAGTCCTTCTTGAGGCCTTCACTGATGTCAGAGTCGCTGTCATTAACATCACTGTCTCCTTTTCCACTGTCTTTTCCGCTGATCTGTGGGTCTCTGACCGCGATGGTCATCATCGAGTTTCCTTTCCACACTGTGATGGGTCGAGCGTTGTCTTTGCCATAACCAGGCAAAGTAGAATATCCCTATGAAGACACGAGAACAAACGAGACCTTTCATTTTCTTGATGAACTGTTCATCCGTTCACACACTTCTGTGTTCTGTCTGCACTGTGTGTTTGTATATACACATGCATCACACAGAAGTCTTTGACTGTTGCACTCGTTTTAATTTTGCGTCCCATGCCGTGAACCTTTTTCTTTTAAAGACAGCTTAAGACAAATTAAAACAGTTACACCTTTAGATACTCGTTCCACTGCACCCTTGCAGCTGTTTTGTAGCACACACATGCATACGCCCCCTTCTGGCCACTGCACTGGATCTCTCTTTTTTTGTCAGTGACATTGCTTTTTTTTTTTGCAAAATGCATCTCGTGACCTCTGTGACCCGTCCCATTGCTGTGTGCTGTTTTTATTGATGGTCTGTTTACAAATAATTCTTGGCCATTTAGTCACATCTCACTGCATTTTCAGAGCCTCGTGCTGTACGTGTTGCATTTTTAAAAACATGTCATGTAAACATTTTTTCTATTTTTTTTTTTAAAAACTTGTGCATTCGGTTCCATTCCATTGCACTACTTCTACACTGCAAAAAATGCTTCTCTTACTTAGTATTTTTGTCCCGTTTCCAGTCCAAATATCTAAAAATTCTATAAAAAAGTTTTTGCTTAAAACAAACTAAATGATCTGCTAATGGTGTGTTTGGGACAGTAACAAGAAACAAGATTTTGAACAGAAACAAGATTATTTTTCTTACCCTGTTGACAGATAATTTTCCTTGTTTTTATTCATTTCATTTTATTTTATTTTTTTTCCCAGAAAACAAGAAAATATGTCATTTTACTTTTCTTGTAAAAGTATCTGGATTTAAAAAAATTTAGATATTTAGACTAGAAACAAGACAAAAATACTAAATAAGAAAAGCATTTTTTGCAGTGTAGCTGTGTGTGTGTGTGTGTGTGTGTGTGGTGTGTGTGTGTGTGTGTGTGTGTGTGTGTGTGTGTGTGTGTGGTGTGTGTGTGTGTGTGTGTGTGTGTGTGTGTGTGTACTGTGTTTTTCAGTGTTTCGCACCATGAGTGTTACGTTTTTAAGACAACATGTCAAGTTAAAAACAGTTTGATCCCATTCTGTTCTGTGCATTCTGTCTGCATTATTTTTTAAATTCTTGGTCTGCATCAGACAGACGTTTTTGACTGTTGCATCACGTTTTTGCTGTTTTTGTTGTTGTTGTTTTTTGCATTTTACAGTGTGAGCATTACATTTTTAACAGTGTCAAGATAAGCAGTTCAGTTTAAAAAAATGTTTTGCTCTGTCTGCACCAGTTTGCTCCATTTTACTTGTTTTTCCAAACAAATTGCATTGCATCTCGCTGTTTTTCTGCTGAGAACTCTGTTTTTAAGACGGTGTGTCAAATTTTAACAATTCTTCTCTTTTGATCCATTCTGTCTACACATATTTTATAAAATTCTTTTTGTTCGTACACATACACTACTGTTCAAAAGTTTGAGGTCAGTGAGATTTTGAAAAAAATTGTAAATACTTCTATTCAGCAAGGATGCATTAAATTGATCAAGTGACATTTATGTCACACACTGTTTTCAACATTGATGCTGAAAATTCAGCTTTGATCACAGGAATAAATTACACTTTACTATATATTCACATAGAAAATGGCTGATTTACATTGCAATAATATTTAACAATTTTTACTGTATTTTTGATCAAATAAATGCAGCTTTAGTGAGCAGAAGAGACTTCTTTAGAAAACATTAAAAAATCTTACCAACCCCAAACTTTTGACTGATAGTGTATGTGAGATGCAGGTTTTCGATCACTGCATTGCATCTTAAGTTTTATTATTATAATTTTTTAAAATTCAAAGTTAAATTTAAAAAAAAAAAGTGTTTTGTCCCATGCTTTTGCATTCCATCTTCACTCTTTTGTTTTGGCCTGTGCATCAGATGGACGTCACGTCTTGCGTCATCATCATTGCATTTTGAGCCCTGTGTTCGGTTCATCTGTGCTCCGTCTAGCTGTTTCTAATGTATGTGTCCAGTGTGAACGGCCCCACACACACACACACACACACACTTACATCTATCTCCCCCGCCACACTCCTGTATTTGCTCTTGAAGGTGTGTGGCGTTTCGTTGAAGACTTCAGCGGTCGCCTGAACACTGCTGTGCAGCTCCTCAGGAGCCGATGACGCTGGTGGAGTGAAACGCGTGCGTGTCGAACACATTGGCGCTCTGGTTGGAGATCACGGAGACGACGTTCTTCTCGTTCGAGTACGGAATATCCACCGGGTCAGGGAGGTCAGCGCATCTCTTCGGACCGCTTTTGCGACTTTTGCATAGTATGTATGATAAAATAGCCAAAAACATCAGCGAGGAACTGGTCAGGGCCAAGATTAAGATAAGCGTCCATTGTTTAGGTTCATCCTCCTCTCTCTTTCGTCGTAGAAGTTTCCGTTTGAGGGCGCCGACTCGGTTAGAGTGAAATGAATGGTGGCCGTGGAGGTCTGCGACGGGTGTCCGTTGTCGTTGACCGTCACTAAGACTTTCCACATGTCGTACTCGTCGTACGCGATTTTCCGATTGATGTATATTTCTCCCGTGTTCGGATCTATGGCGAAGCCGAAGTCGTCGTAAAGCTTGTAAGTGAGCTCGGCGTTCAGACCGGCGTCCGAATCTTTAGCCGTTATCCGGGTCACGATGTACCCGGGCGGGGCGTCTCTGGGAAGCTGGATTTCGGCGGATCCGTTGTTGAGCGGCGGGTGAGTTATAAAGGGGGCGTTGTCGTTCTGATCGACTACATTGACGACGAGAACGGCGTTGTTGTGAAGCTGCGGCCATCCTCTGTCGCTGGCCTGGACGCGCAGATCCAGCCTCTTCGTCACTTCGTAATTGAAGCTTTGCAGCGCGTAAACGTTTCCCGCTTGATTCATGATGGCAAACCTGGAGACGCTGTTCGTGTCCGAATCAAAAAGCTCGTAGGTTATTTCCCCGTTCAGTCCCGAGTCTTGATCGCTGGCTAAGATCGTGGTGATGTATGTACCTGGTAACTGATTCTCCTCAATGAACCCTTCGTAGATCTTGGCGCTGAACGCCGGGGCGTTATCGTTGACGTCGGTGAGCCGTACGATGTAATGAGTCACCGTGCGTAACGGCGGAACGCCGAAATCCTCCGCCACCACGGTCAAATTATACTCCGCAATCTTCTCTCGATCCAAAGGTGCCATGGTGACGATGGTGTAGCTGCCCTCGTACGCTCTTTTAAGCCTGAAGTTGCCGTGTCCGCCGTTCAGAGTGCAGCTCACCTGTCCGTTGGCCCCGGTGTCCTTGTCTTTAATGCTGATCAGAGCCACCAGGATGTCCGGACCCGTAGCTTCACTAACGTGCGCGACACCGTCGGTCACCGACGCGATGGACGTGATGATGATCTCAGGAGGGTTGTCGTTCACGTCTCTGATGTTGATGATAATCTTGCACACCGAGGGAAACCGGATTGTGCCCCAAATCACTAGCTTGTACGTCGATTTCATACGCAGTCTCGTCTTCGTAGTCCACAGGGCTTTGCAATGTCAAATATCCAGTCTTATAATCCAGTTTAAACAGTTGTCTAATCTTTGTAGTTACTTGTTTGCTGAATTCGTACACAACCTGCCCGTTCGGACCCTCATCCGGATCGACGGCGTTGAGATCCAGCAGGAGGGATTCGGCAGGGGTGTCCTCCGGCACATCCACAGAGTAATGGCTGTGCTCGAACAGCGGGCTGTTGTCATTAGAGTCCTTCACTTTGACGGTGACATTAGTCGCGCCGCTTTTCGGCGGATTCCCGCCGTCTGCCGCCACAAGTTTGAGCGCGAAAAAAGCGCGGGATTCTCGGTCCAGCTCTTTGACGAGCACCAGCTCCGCATATTTAACCCCATCCACTCGCGTTATGATATCGATGCTGAAGTGAGTGTTTTCACTCAAGTGGTAGCTTTTTGGATAGAGTTCGAGCCCACATCCGCGTCCTCCGCGGCGTCCAGCGCGATGCGCGTCCCCAGCGCCGCGCTCTCGGAGATCTCTACGGTGCACTCGGCGCGCGGGAACTCCGGTGAGTTGTCGTTGACATCCAGCACTTCCACCTCGACGTGGAAAAGCTCGAACTGCTCGGCGGACACGAAGGCGACGTCGAAAGTGATTACGCACCGCGGGTTGCGCTTGCAGATGCGCTCGCGGTCGACGCGCTCCTCGACCGTCAGCCTCCCGTCGCTTTCCCTAAAACGGATGAAGGAGCCGGTGGACGGACTCATGAGCTTAAACCTGATGCCGGGGAAAGTCCTGCGCGTTTTGTCCGGGGTCCAGGTCACATTGCTGGCTAGAGTTCCGATGACCATCGGCGGTCGAACCTCCTCGTGTATCTTATACCTCACCGTCCGCTCCTCACACACACACAGCCACCGGGATGCAGATGAGCAGCTGCGTAACTCCAAGTATCCGCGCGAGCTCCATCTTCGCCGCGCGTCCCGCTGTTCATCAGGTTCTGAAGCGCGAGTCACTTGTTCTGCGTGCAGCTTCTTCTCTGACCCCTCCCGCGACAGACGCACACACCAATGACATTTACAGTTCGCGAGAATGACCAATACACCTTCACACGGCTCTGATCCGCGTGGGAACGAGCGCAGTGTCCAGTGCGTTATAATGAAACTGAAGAGAATATTCAGCAGGACTCTGGCGTTGCGCGCGCACGGGGAGGGTGTCAGGACAAAGACCTTTCGCTTTCTTTCTCCTGCATTTTCATCATTTGGCTGGACTTTCTGTGTGACTGTCCTTATTGTGCATGGAAATGCTACTTAAACATTATATATAAATGCAAATGCATGATGTCAATGAGTTTATTTTTAAATGACTTGCATGTAACCTTAAAAATAAGTTTTTTTCGTCAGTGATGCTGTAGAAGAACCTTTTTTTGTTTCCCTAAAGAATCTTTCAGTGATCAGTTCTTAAAAGAACCATAAAGAAGCTTTTGTGGTCTTCATAGAACCACCGATACCAATAAATACCCTTTATTTTTGAGAGCGCATATAATTTGACCTCCAAATGTGCACTGAATTGTGTGAGAATAAGAAGGGTGACGTGACTTTTCTATCCTCAAAGAAGAAGAGTGTTGATTTTTATCAGCTTTGTCATGCGCTGTGCATACTCAAAACTGTTCATTTGGAGTATGCGGATAGAAATGCTATTTTAATATGTTGCTACAGGTCTTACATTTCACATTAATATACATTAACACTCTTTACTTAAAGCGTTTATGTCTAATGCATTATAAAGGTATTCATATTGTTTGTTAAAATGCATTATAATATTTGCAGACTCGTCTGAAATTGGTTATTTGTCATGAGTTTTAATGCATTATACTTTCTAAAGGTTTGTTCAATGAATAGAAAAGCATTATAATGTGTTAAAACTAGTTATGATATCATATAATGCATTAAATTAATGCATTTTATAGTATAAAGGCTGTAATGTACATTACATTTATATTTACTTATATTTATTTATTATTTATTTATTTATTATATTACATTTATATATATTTATATATATTTACATGTATTCTTGTGGATTAAAGGTTTAGTTTAGTTCAGAATTACAATATCCTGATAATTTACTCTCCTCCATGTCATCCAAGATGTTCATGTGTTTCTTTCTTCAGTGGAAAAGAAATGAAGGTTTTTGAGGAAAACATTCCAGGATTTTTCTCCATATAGTGGACTTCACTGGGGTTCAACGGGTTGAAGGTCCAAATGTCAGTTTCAGTGCAGCTTCAAAGAGCTCTACATGATCCCAGACGAGGAATAAGAGTCTAATCTAGAGAAACCATCAGACATTTTCTAACAAAAATAAACATTATATACTTTTTAACCACAAATGCTCGTCTTGCACTGCTCTGTGATGCTCCACGCATGACGTAATCATCTTGGAAAGGTCACGCGTGACGCAAGTGGAAGTACCGCCGTAGAGTGAAAAACTCCAACTTCAAAATCGTCCGACATCGTGGTTTTACCTATTTTGTAAAGAGTGTTTGACTTCGTCTTTGACGTTCACTTTGTAAACACTGGATCGGTACTTCCGCCTACGTCACGCGTGACCTTTCCAACATGATTACGTCATGCGTGGAGCATCACAGAGCAGTGCAAGACGAGCATTTGTGGTTAAAAAGTATATAATGTTTATTTTTTTAGTAAATGTCTGATGGTTTCTCTAGATAAGACTCTTATTCCTCGTCTGGGATCATGTAGAGCTCTTTGAAGCTGCACTGAAACTGACATTTGGACCTTCAACCCGTTGAACCCCAGTGAAGTCCACTATATGGAGAAAAATCCTGGAATGTTTTCCTTCATTTCTTTTCCACTGAAGAAAGAAAGACAAACATCTTGGATGACATGGAGGTGAGTCAATTATCAGGAAATTTTTATTCAGAAGTGAACTAATCCTTTAACTTTCTAAATATGGCTCATCAGGACAGATTTCATAAGTTAAGAAGAGGGAAAGTTCTGCCTACTCAATTCCCGAATCCCTCAAAACGGCATCAAAAACTACTCAACAGCATTTTCAGATTGTCTTATTATTATTTATGTGTATTCAGTTTTCATGGCCTCATTATTTGAGAGACTACAGGGAATATGTGCTTTATAAAATGAATTCATCACACTGCAGGGCCACTGAAAGTGAAAAGTTGTTTAGAAGTGATCAAAATATTAATCTAAAAACATGCACCATATGCAAAATACGATTTTGAACGTTCTTATCTGCCTGCCTCATCATCGCGGATCTCTCAAATCACGACTGTAATGCGTTCATCTTTAATCTAATCCAAATCTCGGCCACTGGGTAAAACGCTCTAGACAGTCTCATTTTAGCCCACTGCACTCAGATCTGTGAAGTGCTTTAAATATTTCATGAATTTACAGTTTACCTATCAAATTTATTCCAAACATTCCAGATTATATTTCACAGAAAGCATTTCCTTGGAAATTCAGGGCGATCTATTGTGAACCCGAGGAGCTGAAAAGAGGTTTTTGTAGGGGGGGAATGCAGTGCAACTGTTTGAGAGAAGATAGGGATTGCAAATTTACAGTCCGCTCACAGACATCATTCCATTTTTAATAGGATTCTAAATGCATTTGGTTTCAGGGGATATCTTTTTGCATTTTCAAGTTTGCTAATCACATCCGTCTATGACATGCTTCAAGAAATGGCACACAAGTCGACACATAAAGCTGGGAATGGGCTTCATAAAGGTTTGAAATCGAAATCAAATTATACGGCACAGATGCCCGCAGTTAGTGATTTTAAGATTCCTTCTGGACTTTTCCTGAGCTGCGTTAAGATTTGCAACATTTGGGGGAATTGTGTGCACCAGACCTTCGCTTTATGAAACATCCCATTTTGTTTAATGACATTCCATACTTAAATTCATGCATTTTCTCATAATAACCCGTGTGCGGATCCGGACGCACGCTGCCTTTTCTCCTGATGGAACAGTTATCTCTCAAATTTTACAGTCTATTTAGGATTTATTAGACTATTTTGTGTCATGCTGACATATTCTGTTGATCGTTCATACTTCAAGCAGTCACCGGCTTCCCACAATGCTTCATTTCTGATTATTTTCCTGCAGGCACTCTTTCTTTGCTTGGCCGTCTTCCATTAGCGCTCGCTGTCATCCAATACAGGCTGTACAAAGAGCTGGAAAAACAGACACAAAACCTCAAGAAAAACCTGAAATTAAACTAAATCTGACCAAACAACCTGATATACACTAGCAGTCAAAGGTTTGGAATAATTACAATTTTAATGTTTTCCAAAGAGTCTCTTCTGCTCACCGAAGCTGCATTTATTTGATCATAAATACAGTAAAATAGTGAAATATTATTAGAATGTAAATCAGCTGTTTTCTATGTGAATATATAGTAAAGTGTAATTTATTCCTGTGATCAAAGCTGAATTTTCAGCATCATTACTCCAGTCTTCAGTGTCACATGATCCTTCAGAAATCATTCTGATATGATGATTTGAAACATTTATGATTATTATCAATGTTGAAAACAGTTCATATTTTTGTGGAAACTGTCATATGTTTTATTTTTTTTAGGATTCCTTGGTAATAGAAACTTTTTTTAACATTATAAATGTTTTTCATGTCACTTTTGATTAAAAAATGAATTGCCCCAAACTTTTTAAAGGCAGCGTATCACAGTTTTATTATGGTTTCTGACTCTTCCAGTTTAGATTTATCCTTTTTGTAGCACTGAATAAATATTTATTCAGATGAAATCTGCAGGATACTAACTAGACTGTAGGTTTGATTTAGAGATGATCATAGATGTTCAGGCTTTTCGAGCTCAGCAGGGGCTTTTCTCTCAGACTTGAGGAATTCTTGAACCTCGACTGGAGACGTCTCTCAGAAAACATTCGCTCGATCCCAGGTGTGCGTCAGTCTCAGGTGCGGCGTCAAGCCTTCCTCTCGTACGCTGAGCTGGAAGTCTCTGCTTATTAAAAGAAAGATCAAAGTGAATCAATCCTCTGTTGTGTGTGAAGAGAAAAAAAATCGGTGTGTAGGAGTTTCAAAGGCTGCTGCACAGGTTAAATCTCACGAGGAACCAGCCTGATAATTTATTGGAGACAATAAAGACGCTGAATATTTCACTTGAACCTCTTGTTCTCCAACCCTACGGTTGTTTGATAGAGCCCAAGGGTAGTGCGGGCTTCTGTTGTGAGACGTCGGAAGATTTCTTCTGGCATTTTAGGAGCATCACTAAACGTAAAACCATTCTTCCCATGTAAAACCGTTGTTTTCTATGTCTATATATTGTTAAGATCTCATCAAATTGCGCGATATCGGAATGGCAGATAATCAAATCTGAATTGCGAGATATAAGGCTTTGTCCTTAAAGTCCTGTGAGAGAATAAAAATCGTCTGTGCCGGCAGTGCGCTATAAGGTCGGATTGCGTCTGCCTTGCGGATATAAAGTCTGGCGAGCTATAAAGTCTTGATATTAAGTCGAATTGGAGATATAAGTCTCTTGCAGCTCTCCAACCCTACGCGATTGTCCTAAGCCCGAGTATCCTCAGTTGGCGCGCGATTCTTCAGTTGAGCTCTAGTTCTCCAGTCTGAATTGGATTAGTCGAAGTCACGTGCGCATATACCGGAAGGCTAGCAGTGCTCTAAAGTTGATTGGCGAGATATAAAGTCAGATTGCGTCTAGAGATAAGTCGAGTCGAGATTCGTCAGATATAAAGTCGGATTAAAGTCGTCGAATTGCGAGTCAGAATTGCGATAAAGGTCGAGAAAGTCATTAGATATTCCGTGCGCGATGATAAAGTCGGAATATAATCAAGTCGATTGTCGAGATCTCAAGTCCGATTGCGATATAAAGTCGGAATTGCGAGATATCTAAAGTCCTGTGCGCTATAAAAGTTGCGGGATATAAAGTCAGACTTGCGAGATATACGTCCTTGCGAGATATAAAGTCAGAATTGCGAGATATCAGTCTCGCATTGCGCTGACTTGGATTCGAGATAAAGTCCGATTGCGGATATAAAGTCAGATTGCGAGAATAAAGTCGCGCTATTGAGCGATATAAAGTCGAATTGCGAGATATAAGTCAGAATTGCCGAGATATCCCGTCCCAGCCTGAATTGCGAGTCCTCACGTCGAGATTAAAAGTTCAGTCGAATTGCGAGCTTCAGTGTCGGTCGAGGCGAGTCAAATTATAAGTTGCATTGCGAGATTAAAGTCGCTAAAGTCCGATTGGCGCGATAAAGTCAATGGCGAGATCTCAAGTCCGCAATTCAGAATTCGAGCTCTAAGTCTGAATGCGAGATCTGCCAGTCAGCATGCGAGCGATATAAATACGGTAGAATTGCGAGATAACGTCAGAATTGCGCGCTATAAGTCAGATTGCGAGCTATAATCGAGATATAAAGTCGAATTGAGAGATTAGACAGTCGAATTGCGAGATATACAGTCCGAGAGCTATAATCAGATTGCGAGATATAAAGTCAGAGATATAAGTCCGAATTGAGAGATCTAAGTCAGATTGCGAGATATAAGTCAGAATTGCGAGATATAAAGTAACGAATTGAGAGATATAAAGTCAGAATTGCGAGATATAAAGTCAGAATTGAGAGATATAAAGTCAGAATTGCGAGATATAAAGTCAGAATTGCGAGATATAGTCAGAATTGTGTGATATAAAGTCAGAATTGCAAGATATAAAGTCAGAATTGCGAGATATAAAGTCAGAATTCTGACTTTTTCTCGCAATAGCAAGTTTATATCATGCAATTCTAACTTTATAACTCGCAATTCTGAGAAAAAAAGTCACAATTACCTTTTTTTTTTTTAAAAATATTTATTTTATTTCATGATGGAAACAAGCTTCCATTGTTTCCAACATTAATAATAATCATAAATGTTTCTTGAGCATCAAATCATCATATCAGAATGATTTCTGAAGGATCATGTGACACTGAAGACTGGAGTAATGATGCTGAAAATTCAGCTTTGATCACAGGAATAAATTACACTTTACTATATATTCACATAGAAAACAGCTGATTTACATTGGAATAATATTTCACATTTTTACTGTATTTTTGATTAATTAAATGCAGTGTTGGTGAGCAGTAGAGACATTAAAATATTCTTGTAATCTTTTGAATAACAGTGTGTATTGGTCTCAGTGGGAATTTTATAGAATCATCAAGATATTATAACGATCATTAGAACTGTTAATTCTGTTAATTATTTCCTCACACATGAAACTCACTGAAACTCACTGACTACTACTACTGTAATTAACAAATACTTGGTTCAAATTCCTAAAAATTGGGGTCGCTGCTTAATGACCATGGGAAAATGTGGCTCCCACGGACAAACCAGTTGAGAACCACTGATTTATGTGGCACGTCCAACTTCAATTTAATTTGTGTCTTTTTCACTGGAGAAAGATGCTTTTCCAAACCTCATTCATCAGGACCGAGCAGGTTGAAGCGCACGATTCGCTTCGGCTGGAACAGAAATCCTTCCCATCCTCCCAAAACCTTTGAACTGTGGGAAACAATTCCTGCGCCGCGCTCTCGCTCTGTTTTAGACATTCTCTCTGTGCTTCACTAGCGCACCGACAGACTCGCACTTACACTATTAAACATTTCATGGTATTCATTCACTGTTCCTGACAGATCTGAGAGCAAAAACGAAAGGGGGATATGGAAATCAAACCGAGTCCCAGTGTTATCTGTCAAGATTCACAGAACATATTGGAAAGTACAGACTGCTGTTTCAAACCGCTAGACATCAGTCATGAAGCATGAATCCAAATCTGAGACGAAATGATTAAATATGGATTAATAATCAGAAAGCACACAGACAGAGGATGAATATGACTCTAAATATGCATCAAAGGAGCTGCGTTAGTGAATATTAATGAAAGACAAGCCTTCGGCTCTCTGGAAACTTGACAAAAAACCCCCACAATAAATCAAACACAGAGACAAATACTATATTTTCCCATTTAATAATTTTTGCATGGCGGAAGAAAACAGCCCTCTTTATCATTCGGCACAACATACACAGAATATAAATGAGTTGCTTTGGGTTTTTTAACATTCAAAGTGGTAAACAGTGAAATCCAATAAAATTCAGCCAAACATTAAGTCAACCTGACATTTTCTCTTTAAAGGCTAGTCAGATAAAACGTACAGTGGTTTATGCAGGACGTCACATCGCTGGAGACATATATTAGTCTGCGGTTATTTTTTACATGTAAACATTTGGCTCTTAGAAAGACTGATATTAGAAAGACACTATTTATATTCCAAAGGCTCTGAGATTTTAGAGATTCTGTGCTTGTTTGAAAACCCGGCTGTGTTCCAATCCCTACATAGAACACGCCACGACTCAAACCGAAGTCTCTGTAAAGGGAGAGTTCACACAAAAATTAATATTTTGTCATCACTTGTCAGATTTCTTTGTTCTGTTGTGCACAAAGGAAGATATTTGGAAGAATGTTTGTAACCAATCAGATCTCGACCCCCATTGACTGCCATATAGTAGGGGGAAAAATACTATGATTGGTTACAAACATTCCTCCAAATATCTTCCTACAACAGAACAAAAAGAAATCTATACAGATTTGGAACAACTTGAGGGTGAGTAAATGATGACAGAATTTTCATTTTTGGGTGAACTAACCCTTTAAGTTGGCTTTGCCAGTGATCGATATGTAGTAGTACTTGGGTTGGTTGCTAGGGTACTCAGGGTGGTTGCTAAGGTGTTGCTATGCAGTTGTTAGAGCATTCTGGGTGGTTGTTAGGATGTTGCTATGTGGTTGCTAGGGTGTTATGTTGTTGCTAAGGTGTGTTTGCTAGTACGTATTATCAGATTGCTAGTACATATCACATTGCTAACATGTTTTAACATGAAGCTAGCACGTTTTAGCATTAAGCTAGTATGTTTTAGCATGTTTTAACATGAAGCTAATGTGTTTTAGAATGTTTTAACATGAAGCTAGCAAGATTTAGCATTGAAGCTAGAATGTTTTAGCATATTTTAACAAGGAACTAACAAGTTTTTCATGAAGCTAGCTTGTTTAGTTTGAAGCTGTTTTTTATCATGAAGCTAGCAAGTTTTAGACCAAGCTAACAAGTTTTAACATTAAGCTAACATGTTTTAACATGAAGCTAATGTTTTAGAATGTTTTAACATGTTTTAGCATTAAGCTAGCAAGCTTTAACATGGAGCTAACATATTTTATCATGAAGCTAGCAAGTTTTAGCACAACGCTAACAAGTTTTAACATTAAGCTAACATGTTTTAGCATGAAGCTAACGTTTAACATGTTTTAACATGTTTTAGCATGAAGTTAGCAAGCTTTAACATGAAGCTAGCATATTTTATCATGAAGCTAACAAGTTTTACCACAAAGCTAACAAGTTTTAACATTAAGCTAACATGTTTTAGCATGAAGCTAATGTTTTAGCATGTTTTAACATGTTTTAGCATGAAGCTAGCAAGTTTTACCATTAAGCTAACATGTTTTAACATGAAGCTAACGTTTTAGCATTTTTAATGTTTTAACATGAAGCTAACATTTTAGCATGTTTTAACATGCTTTAGCACGAAGCTAGCAAGCTTTAACATGAAGCTAGCATATTTTAGCATGAAGCTAGCAAGTTTTAGCACAAAGCTAACAAGTTTTAACATTAAGCAACATGTTTTAGCATGTTTTAACATGATGCTAGTATGATCAAGCATGCTGCTTGCCTGTTTCTAGCAACTTCAACTCCATTCACAAATCCTCTCCCGTGGCCTCATGAGATCGAATACTACGCGAGTAACAGCTAACATGTTTTAACATGAAGCTGTTTTATCATTTTATGTTTTAACATGTTTTAACATGAAGCTAATGTGTTTTAGAATGTTTTAACATGAAGCTAGCAAGATTTAGCATTGAAACTAGAATGTTTTAGCATATTTTAACAAGGAATTAACAAGTTTTATCATGAAGCTAGCTTGTTTTAGTTTGAAGCTAGCATGTTTTAGCATGTTTTAACATGTTTTATCATGAAGCTAGCAAGTTTTAGCACAAAGCTAACAAGTTTTAACATTAAGCTAACATGTTTTACCATGAAGCTAACGTTTTAGCATTTTTTAACATGTTTTAGAATGAAGCTAGTAAGCTTTAACATGAAGCTAGCATATTTATCATGAAGCTAACAAGTTTTAGCACAACGCTAACAAGTTTTTAACATTAAGCTAACATGTTTTAGCATGAAGCTAACGTTTTAGCATTTTTTAACATGTTTTAGAATGAAGCTAGCAAGCTTTAACATGAAGCTAGCATATTTTAGCATGAACCTAACAAGTTTTAGCACAAAGCTAACAAGTTTTAACATTAAGCTAACATGTTTTAGCATGAAGCTAGCAAGTTTTACCATTAAGCTAACATGTTTTAACATGAAGCTAACGTTTTAACATTAAGCTAACGTTTTAACATTTTTAATGTTTTAACATGAAGCTAACATTTTAGCATGTTTTAACATGTTTTAGCACGAAGCTAGCAAGCTTTAACATGAAGCTAGCATATTTAGCATGAAGCTAGCAAGTTTAGCACAAAGCTAACAAGTTTTAACATTAAGCAAACATGTTTTAGCATGTTTTAACATGATGCTAGTATGATCAAGCACGCTGCTTGCCTGTTTCTAGCAACTTCAACTCCATTCACAAATCCTCTCCCGTAGCCTCATTAGATCGAATACTACGCGAGTAACAGTTGCTAACATGTTTTAACATGAAGCTAGCACGTTTTAGCATTAAGCTAGTATGTTTTAGCATGTTTTAACATGAAGCTAATGTGTTTTAGAATGTTTTAACATGAAGCTAGAAAGATTTAGCATTGAAGCTAGAATGTTTTAGCATATTTTAACAAGGAACTAACAAGTTTTATCATGAAGCTAGCATGTTTTATTTTGAAGCTAGCATGTTTTAGCATGTTTTAACATGTTTTATCATGAAGCTAGCAAGTTTTAGCACAAAGCTAACAAGTTTTAACATTAAGCTAACATGTTTTAACATGAAGCTAACGTTTTAGAATGTTTTAACATGTTTTAGCATGAAGCTAGCAAGCTTTAACATGGAGCTAGCATATTTTATCATGAAGCTAGCAAGCTTTAACATGGAGCTAGCATATTTTATCATGAAGCTAGCAAGTTTTAGCACAACGCTAACAAGTTTTAACATTAAGCAAACATGTTTTAGCATGTTTTAACATGATGCTAGTATGATCAAGCACGCTGCTTGCCTGTTTCTAGCACCTTCAACTCCATTCACAAATCCTCTCCCGTGGCCTCATGAGATCGAATACTACGCGAGTAACAGTACAATGTCTGAATTCATAGTATTCGAAAAACAGTTTCGATGTTTGACAGAAACACTGAGGAAGAACATCATTTTTTGCAGCAGTTCTCAGTATTCCTGCACCATTATATGTAAAACACTCGATCGTCACGTCACGAGGCCAAACGCCGCAGTTCAGCTCCTGAAACCAGGAAGCGTCAGCAGGTCATTTCTCATTCAGAAGCCGCCGGTGGTCCGGAGATCCTGTACGCCGGAGCAGATGTGACTCTTACTGAGGGAGAGGAAATTAAGAAGCAGCCACTCACTCAAGAATATGAAGGAAATCTGCTTGGCAAAACTACATCTCTCTCCCCAGTTCATCAGCGGTATTGTGCGAGAGTGTGTGTGTGTGTGTGTGTGTGTGTGTGTGTGTGTGTGTGTGTGTGTGAGACTCCAGCATTGGTTTGTGTTCATGCCCTGTAATTTGGACCCTTGAGAATTCTTTTCAGAATCCTTGTTCCTAATGCCTGAATTGGGCTCAGAAACAGCCAATCAGGATGTGCCTCAGAATAATGCCAGCAATCTTGTGTCTGTCATTTCTGACATGCAGCAAATGTGCCTATTTTCTTCTTGAGCAGGATTGAGCCCATTTCCTTCCATCTTGCGCCAGGTCAATTAAATCCGGCACGGGCCTCCGTTTGTGCTCAAATCATCTGCTACGTGACGACTCTGCCATACAAATGGGTTTGGTATAGTTTCAGAATTCAGATTTTTTCCTTTCTTTATTATTTATTATTGTCATAGCATGAACATCTACGAAGGACGTTTCAAAAGGTCACATTTATTTTCAGTGTAATAAAGGTTGATGTGGAGTATAAATAGTGGGAGATTCTGTTTCAAATAACATTACGTGCAAATAGATGCTGTTCAAAGAAGTGATACGTTATTTGTTCTAGAAGCAAAACAGTCTTCATAGAGAAATCAACCTTATAATGCAATCCAAGACGGTGAACAAAGCAAATGAAATGTCAAATATACTTCATTCAATTCCCAAAAGTTCAGTTTAAATATTGTGTTGTTAGTTTAGTGTGCTGATGCCAGATCGACTGAATTCAGACTTTATATATAGAAAGATGGTCCTAATAAAGTAATATATTTATATTTCATACTAAGTATAGTTTAAATTTTTACTGACATATCGCTTGAGACTTACTGATATTATTGATAGCCTAAAATGTGTTTTAATGTCACTATTGATAAGGATTGTATGATCTTTGAATAAATGCAAGATATTTAAAGTGTACCTAAATCTACTTCAGTATATCTTCAGTTGGACCTCAGCACTTCTTCTTCTGCACAATTAAAGTGCATTAAGTACAAAATTAGTTGTTCCAGTTTAGCAGACTTTAAAGGGTTAGTTCACCCAAAAATGAAAATAAAGTCATTAATTACTCACCCTCATGTCGTTCCACACCCGTAAGACCTTTGTTCATCTTCGGAACACAAATTAAGATATTTTTGATGAAATCCGATGGCTCAGTGAGGCCTGAGCAATGACATTTCCTCTCTCAAGATCCATTAATGTACTAAAAACATATTTAAATCAGTTCATGTGAGTACAGTGGTTCAATATTAATATTATAAAGCCACGAGAATATTTTTGGTGTGCCAAAAAAACAAAATAACGACTTATATATTGATGGCCGATTTCAAAACACTGCTTCAGGAAGCTTCAGAGCGTTATGAATCAGCGTGTCGAATCAGCGATTCGGAGTGCCAAAGTCACGTGATTTCAGCAGTTTGGCGGTTTGACACGCAAACCGAATCATGAATCATGAGAACTCCTCATACAATTGACCATTCGTAAAGACCCGCCCCCTTTATTGCTACGTCCGACAAGCCATGCTGATCTCACGCCGCACATCATGTTCTCACACGGTGAAAAATACATCGCGGAGCAAAGAGGACACTGACAACGCGTCGACAGACAAAACAGAGCAGGTTACTTTTGATGAAACAAAGTTCAAATTTTGTCATCTTTAAAGAATTTTAAACAATAAAAAACAATTTGTGGCTCTTTAATGTGTCGTGACAGATCGCTGTAGCGCCTCAGCTCAAGCGGCTCGTGAACCGATCATCTCTTCCTACTAGTTCATTTATAGCATCACATAAACGTGAATGAACATCAGAAGGAATGTTGTTTCAGTCGCGGAAAGATGTCAGTATTTTTCAAGTTCAAGTCCACCTATGTCAGTCTGCTAACTCCTCTGACTCCTTTGTGGCAGATTCAGCGTTATGATTGGTTAGATCGCCTGTCAATCAAACTCCCTGCGAAGGGTCAATTGGAAGGTATTTTTATTAAGTACATAATATGTAAATGTATTTGTCTACTGTATTTTTTATGTATAGTTTTTATATAGAATATATTTTCTCATATGAATTTCAAACAAAATAATCAAATCTATTCGATAGATGAGTTAGTAACCAAAAAGTAAGACAATGTGTAATTTCATATGTTATTTTATGTAATTTGTAATCAGTAACAGACTACAGTTCGTCTATCAAGGAAAACAGCGTAGCGTAAAGTGCTTTTAATGACCATAAACCATCAAAATATGAGGAAAATATGTTATATTTTTTAAATATGAGGGAAGAACAAAACTCTAAACTTAAGGTTTAAGGTATTATCTGACAAAATTATTTGGTTTTATTTTACTATGCAAAAAAATGCATATAAAACAAGAAGCTGAGAGGAAAAAGCAAACATTGACTACAACATAAACACTTATTAATATTCAGTTGGTTCTCTCTTTAATTTCTTTGACAAAAATGATGTCAGCAAAATTTGTCATATTTTACTGCGTTATTATCACAAATAAAGCAATCGACTCCAAGCACAACTACACAATATGACTACAAAATCTCTAATAATAGTATTTGAATAAAGAGTGAAGATGTCAGTTTCACTATAGGCCGTGAGTCGGTCGATTTGTTCATCTCTCGAATGTCAAACCTGTGCAGGTCACGCCGCTTCAGACGCTATTCAGATGCTGCTGGGCTTCATCTGACGATCCACATGAAGAATTCACAGCATCCGTGCGGAAAACAGCACTGGAAGTGTGCTTCACGCGATGCAGCAGTTTTAAGGAGGATCACCATGGCCCCTTTCTCCATCCTGATAGCAGATCAGAAGCAAAATGACAGGCCGATGAAGAATTTATTTGAGATCTCACCAGGAGCCGAGAAGCTTGCTGAACAGAGTCTATTAGAGCGGCAGAGACAGGCTTCAAATGACTTCTGATGCTAGTGAATGAAATTGGCCAAGGAAATGGCTATAATTTCATTCATTATTTAGAGGTTCAAGTGCTGAAACCCTACTATAATTGTTCAATTTTCCAAAGATCAGCATTCTCCTCTAAAAGTGATCAGGCAGATGAATCCATAAGTCGTAGAGACTTGAATCTTTGAGGGCTGGTAGTGCGCACACCGTCTACAACGTCAGCAAGACTCGCCCTGATCGGCCTGACGGGGGCGCTACAGCGGTCAAAAGATCGAAAGGACTCATAGCTCCTAAACCGTTAGGCCATAAACTGTCTTATATCATTGGAATCGTTGGCTCAAGACGGACAGATACATGCCTCGGATTCGCTTTGGTGAAATTTTCGATATTTTGGATTTTTTGAAAAACCTACTTTTGCAAACTACTCCTTTGTGCAAACCAGTGCAGAAAGATTCTCCAGAGTCTGATTGTCAATAATTATCAAAAAAAAAGTTTAAATTTTGATTTACGAATGCTAAGGGATGACAAAACATTCAAAGTGGGCGGAGCCACTTTTACTAAAATGGCTGTAACTCATGAACAGAATGAGATATTTTCATCAAACTCAGCGCACCTATGTAAGAGCTCATTCTGTGGTCACGTGAAAAATGATGTCTCGACTGGCCACCTGGTGGCGCTATAACATGAAAAAAAAACATGAAAATGGCTATAACTGCTTCAACGTTACTCTGAATGACTTAAAAATTGGCATGCAGTGTCTTCGTCCGAGGTGCCATGATTGTCTGTGAGGACATTGATGTATTTTGAAAAACATGTCCGCCATCAGCCAATCAAGTTTGAGCAGCTATCAGACAAGGTCAACGGAGGTCAATCGGAACGAAACTCGCTGGGCCTGTTTGACTCACGGCTCTGGAGGCCTGTGAGAAATTCAAAAGAAATCGGCCACCGGGGGGCACCTTTGTGTTTTTCACGTGCGTAAAGGATTTTATATCACACGATTTTTCACACACGCCCACGACATTCATAGAACTCCTCATTCTGAGCAACTTTGCCTCTAGGACCGCCGCTGTACACCGGATCGTTCGTTAAATATTGGAGATTATTTCAAAAACCAACTTTGTCGAATTAGTCCTAGTTTTTTGGTTCAACCTCAATAACTGTTAAAAAGCTTTAAAAACTATATATTTCCTATGATAAATTGCCTGTATTTGCTGTAAATGGTCTTTTCTATCTATGATCAAGATGGTTAAAGGCTTGCTGATTAAAACATTATACCTTTTTACGCATGTGCTTAAAGGCCTTATAGCGCTTGAACCCCGATAATTGCTGCTCGCAGCTATATTTATAAATATATCTGTGTGTGTGTGTGTGTGTGTGTGTGTGTATGTGTGACAATCACATGACAATCATTCTCCATTGTGATAAATGAAGGGAAGAAACATCAGCCACAATGTTTAGCATTTCTTGAACTTCATTTGAACCAATTACCAAATGTTAATGCATTTTTAAGACTTGCAAAAGTTGTATTTTCCACTCTGTCATGCATTGAATTAAATGTGATATGATGAGATGTTGTGAGATCTTGTACTATTGAAACAGAATAATGTACTGTTTTGATTGCCAATTTTAAGAAAATAGTAGTTAGTATGCAGTGCAGTAGGCAAAAATTCCAATCTGAACACAGAAGTCTCTCTCATGTTACTGTATTTCTTGGAGAGCGGCTAAGATCACACATGGGAAGCATGAATATCAGAAAGAAGGCTTTGTTCTGCTGGGAATGACCAGAGCGCTCATGCGGAGAGTTGAGCTCACTTTGGGCAGATTGAAAATATAATCACTCTCAGAAACGTGTCTAGTGGATGTCTACAGACAGAGCGAGTGCTGAATGAACAAAAAGGTGAAAATGGAGAGAAAACGAGAGCCACAGACAGAATGGGACCGAGAGAGAGAGATTGTGAGTGAACGCAGGGAGTGATGAGGCTTGACACAACAACATCTCTCTCAGAACGACCTCTCCGACACTAGAGGTCACAGCGATGATGGAAAGAGGCTGAATTAGGCTACATAACTCTCTGGAAAAATATTAGCTCTGTTCCCAAAGCTTTGTTTGGAAAAAATGGCAAAAATATTAAGAGTACAATGTTAGTACACGGTTCCGAATAGACCCTTTTCACATTTATGGGTTTCTCAGAAGCGGACGTCGTCATAGTTGGGTAAAATTCTATACATTAAATATATTTTTTGTGTTTCCATTTGCTCAAATAGCAAAAGAAAAACTCCACAATAGTGTTTTCACAACTTTCAAAAAGAGGAAAAAAATGAAGAGTGATTGATAACGGCCGTCAAGAAGAGAGAAACACCCTCACAGGAGTAATAAACTAGTTTTTTGTAATTTGATGCAAAGATAATATAATACTAAGTATAGTGTTATAAATATACATACGTTTTTTAAAAAAATGAAAATATAAAAAACTTTGCAGGATTTACGATATCGATGACCGTTAAAACGCGTCATCACAGTCTGTGAAAAGTGACTGATTTGTGAAGATTTGAAACCAGCGCGCAGCCAATGGGCGGGCATGATGGGAATAGGCCCCGCCCACTATGATGAATAGGCCCATCCGGTTATTATACAAATATATTATTTATTAAATTATTGTTGTTTCATTGATTCTAATACAATTACAACATGATTACAACACATCAAATCCTAAAATAAATAAAACGTGCTTTCGGATAATGCTTGATTAGTTTGATTGACATCTGTGTTATCCAATTAGCTGCGTCTCATGCATTTCGCGCCTGTGAGTCCGTGTTTACCCATCTGCTTATAATTTGCAGTTTTGTGTTAGAAAATATTACAAAAACAACGATGTTTAAGCAAAATTATGTTTAAAATATATTAAAAAAAAAAACTGGCGGGAAAGAACCTGTCAATCATCTCTGAGGTACTTTTCCAATCCGGCTCGTTCTGTAACAGGTTAGTCGTTTTCTTTTGCAAATCATATCTCTTTTGTGTGTGTGTGTGTGTGTGTGTGTGTGTGTGTGTGTTATTTTGTATGTGGAGGGCGGACGAGTGTAGATATCCTAGGTGTTGTTGTTTGTAGATGTTATATGATTTAATTGACAATTGAAAAAGTCCACGTCTGTGTATTTTGTGTTCTTATTAGCTTTGTTCTAGTTTGAGTAGTAATCTGCAACAGTATATAGCGATTGGGCTAAATACATTTTATAATTTTATATTTATTGTATATAATGTTTATATACATTTTATAATGAATACATTTTACTCATGTTCACTCTGGACTTCGAAATTCTCGCGAATCGTTTGTTTCGAATCAGTGAATCTAAGGGCGCATCAAACGGCCAAAGTCACGTGGTTTCAGTAAACGAGGTTTGATTACGTCATAACTGTTTTGACATTTCAATGGTTCGCCGCTAGGGGGCGACGAACTCTGTGAACTCCTGAACCAGCCAGACCGAGATCTCCACAGTGGGTTGTGAATTGTGATGGGTCACTAGCTGTTTTAAGTGTGAATTGAAAAGATGTGGTCTTTTACAGAGGACACTGGCACAGCAAGTCGGTTAAAACATTAAAAAAACAGTTTCCGCAGCACTCCAAACATAAATATCAGAGTCCAGTGCTTCCCACAGGTTTGAAATATACTTGCGGTGGTAGCCGGGCGAAAAATCCTCCTATTACCCACGGCACAAAAATGGTCTACTACATGTGACAAACAAATAATGTGTGATTTTTAACAGTATTTTTATTTATTGAAATTCATTTTAATTACATAGCATATTACATTTAATTACATACTAATATTATGCATTGTAAATTATGCAAAATTACAGCATTTAAATGGTTCACCTTTTCCTATGTTCTCCTTGCTGTCATATAGCGTCTCTCTCAGTGAATGGGACACAGATTTTACTAGTAAAATTTATAAAATTAATAATATATGTGTTAAATAATGTTCTTAGTCTTTTCTTCCTGTGGGGAGACTACAATAATTTACTATGAATTAATGGAAATCAAATTAATACATTTATGTGTAACCAAAATACCAATAATGCCCAAAAGAAAAAGAAAAAACTTAGCGTGTGACTTTTAATTATAAACAAGCCCGAAATACACCGGGACTCTTATTTTGAAATGTCTGTACTATTGCAGGCTGATCCTTCAGATTCTTATAATCGTCTAAAACATTTTATATAAAGGCCATGAAGTAGACATTGTAATAAATCATCAACTTGAGTTCATTAGCAATCGCTTGGCATAAATCTGCGCTTTTCATTGATTGAGAATCACTTTGAAGCAGTCTGAAGCGCTGTTGCGCGAGCTTGTAGAACTTTGCAACTTTAGTGACTTTGCAAAATGGGAATGGGAATGGGAATGTTAGCGGGAGTAAACAGTTCTGACACACACATAACGAGCAGGTACAAAACGACTAGTTTATCGATCGCGGATGGTTTCATTATCTTGCGCGGATATAAAAGTATATAAAAATAATAAAAGCAAAAATGTGTCTCCAAATATACTTGGGCGGCCGTTATTATACGGGGGCGGCCCGCCCAAGTAAAGTCTATGTGTGGGAAGCACTGGAGTTGAACACTCTGCTGTTCAGTATATTCATAACTTCCTCAGATGATGGGGTTGTTCTGATAAGCAGGTGCATAAAAAGTCCCTCCATTTATAAATGATAGAGTGAAGAAAGAAATGAGTGTTGGTGGCCTCTATAGCCTTCAGCTGAGACGAATAGAGTCACCTGCGGCGTCATCGCACATTTTACAGTCAGGGACAGACTGAACTGGGCTTATCCTCGTTGGCCAGTCTTTTGCGTTTCTGTAGAGTTTTGATCACTTCATGTGTTTTTACTTGTTATCCAGTCATGAAAAGACCAGTTGTAAATGTCCTTCAACATGTGTAACCAAACTAAAATTAAACCATAAACATTTTACTTGAAATAAACATTAATTGAAATAAAATAAAATGCAGAAAACTTACTTAACACTCTGGTGCTCTTCACGTGTCGTACCAAAAATTACCAATTTTTTTTTATTTCAATGAAATTAATGTACTATATTTTAGTTCGATAATGTTTTTTATTTAATATTTTGTATTTTCAGGGGATTTTATGGTACTAAATTATAGGTACGCTTTAGTTATAATCCATTTATTCATTTTCATAGACCTGAAAATGAAATTTCCAATTTAAACTGTCATACATTTTGAATGCTTTAGACTTAATTTTGGTCTCTTTTCAAAGACGACACTTGGCAAATTATTGCTGAAGTGAAAAAGTTTTAAAAAGTTAACTTAAAAAAGTTACAGAATTTTACATTTATTGTTATGAAAAATGCACAAAAATACTATTTTCAATTTTTATATGAAATATATATTTTACAAAACTTGACTTTCGAAATTTGAGGTTGATATCTCAAAAAATGAGCTTTCAGTCAGATTTTGTTTGGGCGCAGTACCAAACGCTTCCACTAGATGAAATTCATCTCCCATTCATTTCCAATGCGCTCATTTTTGACCACGAGGTGCACAAGTGTGACTATTTTTTTCAGGACCATTTAACCTTTTCGAATCATGTCCATGATTTTTTTGTGTGTTCACATAGCAAGTGCCAAAACCTTTACCAAGTTTCGTACCATTCCGATGAACTAAAAAATTTTTTTTAAATATATTATAATTTTTCGGTCAAAAATTATCGAAGAGCACCAGAGGGTTAAACTTTTTTTATTGCTGCTAGTTGCTGAGGCAACTTTTCTCATTTTTATTTAGTTCAAGTTGAAGTAGTAAATAAACTAAAACTTAAAAACTAGAGTTTTTGTTTCAAACAGATATCACGATTCTACCATAATTCTGAACAGACAGTTAAACAAAACAACATGTAATTTACTAGGGTTCTGACAAAATGTTAATTGCTGCAGTCTATTTAAAAAGGTTTAATTAATTTGAATGAATTATAAAAAATCAGGTGAATGATTCAATGACTCATAAAGACTTCACTTGTTTCATTACTGGATGAATCAGTGTTTTTGAATCTCTTGATTCAATGATTCAATGACAAATTCATGTTTTTAACAGTCACTTGTCGCCACCTACTGGTGTAATGCTGTAATTGATCCAATCGTTATTTGAAGCATTTGATCACTACTGTAGACATCAGTGTTTATATCTGAACTATAAACGTTTATCCAGTACTTCTGTGATAATCTGAATGATTGTAAGACAGAAATAATGATACTGTGTGGTTGAAAAGATTGTTTGTGAAGCTGTTTCTTACCTATGGAGCCCCGCACAGGACATGCAAGAAAAAATGTGTAAGTTTTAGTAAATCGAGGGAATGAATTAGTAATCGTGCGCACGATTTAGCCTACTTTTTTCCTGCATGTCATGTCCGTACTTACCTATACATGACAACACAATCGAGATCGCGATCTTTTAATGATTAATCGTGCAGCTCTAATAAAATTATTAAAAAACACACAACAAAATTACTAAAACTTTAACTAAAATGAAATGAAAATTGAAAATAGAATTCTGAATAATAACAAAAATATAAAAGTAGTATAGCAGTTACTATAAATAACATTGAACATTGTTATATTTGCATATAGTGCTGGAAAATAAATGTATATAATTTATCTGTTTTTTCATATAATAAGTGTACATGTAATGTGTAAATATAAAGTTAAGAATAAGATTCATAATGCAGTGACTAAGAGTAAAAGGTGTTTCTAACAATAGATTAGAGGAATAGTAGATGTTTATAAGATTGACCTTATACAATTATCATATATATATATAATATATATATATATTATATATATATATATATATATATAATAGATATAAACAATACTATAACTGATAAAAAAATTAATTAAACTACGTTGTTTAATTATTTATTTCTTACTTATGCATTTTCATTTTTGTACACATTATTATTATTATTATTATTATAACTGTATTATAGATTTTGAGCCAGGAAAGTTGTAATTGTTTTGTATTTTGTGTGGATCATGTGGACAGTTTAACAAAAATAAATAAAATGGAATAAAAAAAAAATAAAATAATGTAATTTAGCAGAAGCTTCGATGCAAAGCAACTTAAAAATGAGCAAACATTGCAACCAGTTTATCATAAAAGCCAACAAAATTTGCAGTACACAATGCCAAGTTACAAGTATGGACTAGATTAGAACAAATGCAGAAAAGTAAAGAGGAGTAATGTGAGTTTCCTTTGGAAGAGGTCTGTCTCCGGCCCAAAAGAGCCTCACAAATGGCCAGCGATCGCTGCGATTCATTCACAGATGGCTCCCGTTAAACCCACAGTCCTGCAGCTCAGCATTTGGTTGCTTTTGAAAGTGAATTTCTGCCTTGGCTTGCCGAGGTTCTGTGAATAAGCATTCAGGCCAACTCCAAATATCACATAACAGTTTCTGGAGAGCAGCAGTTCAACCTTATTTCCTGCAAAAGAACGGAGGGGGGATGAATACGGTCTTTTGATGATGAGTTATGAGCTTGGTTCCTGTGGCGAAATGTGGGCGACAGCTGGGACGAGCGCTGTGGGGCGAAACGCTGTCATGACGGCTCTGATTATGGTGGAGCGTCTTTAGTCCAACTGTTGTTCCCGATCTGATGTGGAAATGAAATATTTGCCGTGTCACTTCTCTCTTTCTACTCTACTGCGTTCCACCAAAACTGTCCCGAGTGATGTGAAAATATGTCTATTTTTTCCAAATCAAGTCACTGAAAAACAAGTGCCAAAATGAGCACAAGGGAGTTTGAAGAACATTCAATCTGATAGCGTTCATTTGACATGTAAAGCTGTTCAGCGGCAGCCATTGCGTATAGATGGATCCTCTCGACCGGAAAGCATCATATTTTTATGTATAATTCTTTTTACGCCGTACCTTCAGAGCTCTGAACTACAAAAATGATTCACTTCAAGAAGAGAAGCAAAATTACTAAAGATATTAAGTCCTATTTTCTGAAAAATGAAGTGAGAATGAAGTTTGCTTAAAACAAGAACAAATATCTGCCAGTGGAGTCTGAAAAATAATCTTGTTTTTCCTTTGAATTAAGTCTATTTTTCTGACTCCATTGGCAGATATTTGTTCTTGTTTTAAGCACAAACTCACTTCATTTTGAGCATTTTTTCAGTAAACAAGTCTTAATATCTTCAGTCATTTCTCTGCTCCAGTAAATGATCTTGATTTAGGAATGTTTATATATTTGTGCTGGAAAACAAGACAGAAACACTGAGGAAGAACATTGTTTTTTTGCAGTGTGTAACTTTATACAGTATTTTACGACATGTTTGGACATGAGAATGAACTGTATAGTAGGAATGATCTTTACATGGACATTTACAGTGCTTTCCAATATTCAGTCTTTTATGTATTCTGGTAAGTATATGTGTTCCCATTGCCGATAGAGCCATGCTATACAGGAACAGAGATCAGTTCTTTGACGGATCCCTTTGAACACCTGCTTTTGATTACAGCGCATGTTATTAACCTCTGTCCACTCGCTCGGACGCTTTCATTAGAAATCTGAACACATTTCTAGATGGATGAAAGCGTGTTACTATTAACAGTTTGATATTCAAGCAATTATGCAGATTTAAATAATCTATCTATCTATCTATAAGGCTATCTATCTATCATATATATCTATGTATCATTACTTTTCTGTTTTTATCGCATTTTACAGGTCAGATGTTGTGTGGACATGCACTTTTAAAGGGGTCATGAATTGAGAAATCAACTTTTCCTTGAGCTTTAGATATTTGATCATACTATAAGAATATCCTGTAATATTCAGAACTGAAAACTTCCTTGTTAGTCCAATAAAAGCTTTTATCGAACGAATGATCCTGTCATAGATAGGTGAAACTCCGCCTCCACAGAAGAAATCAACGCCTACTTCATCATTACAGCGTTAGCTCCGCCCACTGGTGTTAGTGAGATGAGGAGGAGAGAAGAGCGATACAGGACTAAAATAACATTACCTTTCAAAGATCCTAATGCAGGAATAACAACAATGTGAATGTCTCAGTTGAGCTTTATTTATTTGTATTCGGTTCATTTCACTGTGGATTCTTTGGTAAATCAATCTCATTTCGGCACAAACAGACTTTTACGATATGGACTCGACAGTAATGCAACAACATGTCAGTAACTGTGTTCATTCTAATGCCTGATCTGATATTAATGATTCATGTACAGTCAGATGATCTTTGTCTGTGTGTCAGTAAATCAAACCAGCGACTAAACGCTCAACTTCACCTTGTTTCTCTTAGTAGGATGAAAATTAAGTTAATTAAACAGTGATTAATTATATATAGAAAGCGATCAAAGAACGCTCCCTTTACAATCGTTGGAGCTGTCAATCAAACAGAGTTTATCAGTGACTGAGTTCTGGACTCGCGTTTTCATTTGCAAAGATATCAGCCAATCACAGCAGTGGGCGTTTCCACTGAAGTCTCACAGAGACACGCCCCTTAAAACAGAGCACTCAAATCAGAGGCTAAAATCAGGGTAGGAAAATGCCTTTTATTTCTAAATTATGACAATTTTGACGTAAAAAACAAAGAGAAACTGCAAATAAATGAGCAGGTCATATTGTATCCCAAAATCAAAACAAAAAAGAAATTTATTTTGCATAAATTTTTAAGACCACTAAGATGTTCTGCATTGAGTTGACAACTTTCCTGCCCAAAAATAAATAAAAAATGGAATACAGCAAGACAGTAATGAAAATCATCATGCACTGCAACAAAATCCAGTCTTGTTTTCCAGCACAAATATCTAAACATTGTTAAATCAAGATACATTTACTGGAGAAGAGAAATGACTGAAGATATTAAGACTTGTTTACTCAGTAAATCAAACCAGTGACTAAACGCTCAACTTCACCTTGTTTCTCTTAGTAGGATGAACATATTAAGTTAATTAAACAGTGATTAAAGTATATATAGAAAGCGATCAAAGAACGCTCCCTTTACAGTCGCTGGAGCTGTCAATCAAACAGTGTGAGTTTATCAGTGACTGAGTTCTGGACTCGCATTTTATTCAATGAATCTCTTAGTTTTATGGTGTTTGCACTGTTAGTTACGATTAAAGCATTGGTTAGTGTGCAGAAACTGAGTTTCAATGACGAGATCACTGCTTTCATGAGCTCAACAACATGTCTGTGATCGACTACAATGTTCATCTCTGCAACCTTTCATGCCACAATCTAAATATAATGCCATAGATCTAAATAATCAACACTTTTCATGATTAATTAACCTTGAGAGCTGTAATAGTAAAAATGTGCTAAAAGTTTTCGAGAGAGTATTACTTAGCTATTTCATATGCAAAGATATCAGCCAATCACAGCAGTGGGCGTTTCCACTGAAGTCTCACACAGACACGCCCCTTAAAACGCCCCTTAAAACAGAGCGCTCAAATCAGAGGATAAAATCAGGGTAGGAAAAATGCCTTTTATTTCTAAATTATGACCATTTTTGACATAAAAAGCATACTAACATTATAAGTGCACCCCAGGAAACATTATAAAACAATAAAAGAATACAGTTCATGACCCCTTTAATAACTTAGATCATAATAGATCATCTTAATTATAAACACACCAGGTTTAATTATACAACTCTATGTAAAGTACATTAGATATACATAGATAGATAGATAACACATAATGTGCCACACATATTACAGTATATACAAACATTAGTATAAACAAGATACACAATGTAAATATAGTATAAATAAACATCATATGACAACTGAAACAGTATCTATTGCACATGAAATGGAAACAAAGCAAGAAACCTCACTTGTCCTTCAACACTATCTCATCTCAGACTCCAGACAAAAGAGGAGACGTTTCCCTCTGTTTCTATTGCCATCTACTGGAGCTCCCTGGAGTCTTCCTGTAATGACATCATTCAGACAGGAGCTGTTGTAATGCAGAGCACATACTGCTAAATGCCACAACCATTTCCTCACATTGTGATCGCCTTCCTTCTGTAAACACTCAGATGGTCTGATAGCAGTCTGTTATTTGGAAAAGACATTTACGTGTGCGTGCAGCCGTCTCGTATGGGGCTGGGTTAGTAAACACGGCTGTAAAATCAATGTATTCCAAGAAATTAAAAGCTTTCGCTTTAAGGTTTGCCAGCGACATGCATATTTTCCCAAAATCATAAAACTATTATCCCAGATTTTCATTGTGCTCTCAAACTTCTGGATGTATATATAACTATGGCCTGTAGCAGTTCAGTAGCAATAGACGCATTTTTGTCAATTGCAAGTGTTTGTGAAAGATTCTGTTTCTTTACCTTTAGGTGGTGAAAGGCAATTTTAAGGCATGAAATCTAGCCTGCATAATAGGATTAAAGCGTTCAGTCAGATGTTTTGCGACTGGGTTTCGGGTTTCAAAGCAGCCTGCATTTACATATTCATAAGGAACATTGGATTATTCAAATTTCTTCAGTAAGTCGGAAGTAATTTGTGACATGACAATTTGACTTACACTTTTATTAAGACCGGTTGCCAGCATATTGGTCATGTTGAACGTTCACTGAGAGCTGAATTCACATGTTCCGGGAAACAGTTTCCACTGCGCTTTCAGAAATAATGAAATGATGGAAATCTCAGCAGTGCGTACGGAAGTGACAGCGGAACTGACATATAGATGGCGCTCTTCTCTTGTGCGGTTCACATCACCATCATCATAACAGGTAGAAATCATGCAGAATAAGGCAACTGTCAAAGAGAAACTGGTCATATTGTGTCCCAAAATCAAAACAAAAACAAGAAATTATATTTTGCATAAGAATTTTTAAGACCACTAAGATGTTCTGCATTGTGTTGACAACTTTCCTGCCCAAAATAATAAAAAGGAATACAGCAAGACAGTAATGAAAATCATCATGCACTGCAACAAAATCCAGTCTTGTTTTCCAGCACAAATATCTAAACATTGTTAAATCAAGATACATTTACTGGAGAAGAGAAATGACTGAAGATAAATTAAAATTAAAAGATTAGTTCACTTCCAAATTAAAATTTCATAATTTATTCACCCCCATGTCATCCAAGAGGACGAATTGAAGGTTTTTGATGAAATCATTCCAGGATTTTTCTCCATATAGTGGACTTCACTGGGGTTCAACGGGTTGAAGGTCCAAATGTCAGTTTCAGTGCAGCTTCAAAGAGCTCTACATGATCCCAGACGAGGAATAAGAGTCTTATCTAGAGAAACCATCGGACATTTTCTAAAAAAAATTAAAATTATATACTTTTTAACCACAAATGCTCGTCTTGCACTGCTCTGTGATGCTCCACGCATGACGTAATCATGTTGGAAAGGTCAAGCGTGACGCAGGCGGAAGTACCGATCCAGTGTTTACAAAGCGAACGTCAAAGACGAAGTCAAACGGCTTTTACAAAAAAAGGGCAACGATGTCGGACGATTTTGAAGTTGGAGGAGAAAATGAGATGGAGTTTTTCACTCTAAGTCACGCGTGATCTTTCCAACATGATTACGTCATGCGTGGAGCATCACAGAGCAGTGCAAGACGAGCATTTGTGGTTAAAAAGTATATAATTTGTATTTTTTTAGAAAATGGTCGATGGTTTCTCTAGATGAGACTCTTATTCCTCGTCTGGGATCATGTAGAGCTCTTTGAAGCTGCACTGAAACTGACATTTGGACCTTCAACCCGTTGAACCCCAGTGAAGTCCACTATATGGAGAAAAATCCTGGAATGTTTTCCTTCATTTCTTTTCCACTGAAGAAAGAAAGACATGAACATCTTGGATGACATGGAGGAGAGTAAATTATCAGGAACTTTTCATTCTGAAGTGAACTAATGCTTTAAATCAAGATTCATTTACTGGAGAAGCAAGATGACTGAAGATATTAAGTCTTGTTTATGAAAAATGACTCAAAAGTGAGTTGAAAATTCTTAATTTTGTTTTTCGTTTGCATTGCATTATAGTAATGAGAATTTTATAGCAACTATACTTAATTGTCATTAAAAAATGAATGCCTCTAAAATAGGCTTTCTTTATGCAAAATATAATTTCTTATTAGCACTTTTAAGTTGAAATATGAAACAGTCCTGTTCTTGACAGTTTTCATTAGACTCACCCAATGCCCTATGAGGAGGTCTTTTGAAAGACTTGATGAATTTATATGTTAATATATGCATGGTCCTTGAAGGACAAACATGAATTTATCATGTCTCTTTTGTATCTTTTATTCTCTCTCATTTGTGCATTCTCTGCGGCCCGTTCAGTCGGTCTGAGCTGACGAGAGCTGATGTCGATGCGGTTATACAGTACACAACAGGAGATACGTGAGAGAAAATGGGACAGAGCATGTGGAGGGGTGTAGAGCAAACTCAAAAATCCCCCATATGAAAAAGTCTCTTTTAATTTGTTCCTGCGCTCTAAATATTCAATACAAAATTGTGATGCATTCTCTGTTCTCTCTCGTTGTTCCACTCAGCTCCTTCTATGCAAGTCTTCTCTATCGTGTACTGCGTTTGGAACTAGATAGGCTGCTTATATTCTATCGTGAAGATAAAAAACGAGGTGGTAACTCATCCAACTAAAGATGTGTACTGGCAGGTCATCGTATTGTTTCGGTTTGCAGGCGGCACGAGATGTGGAGCGCAATTAACGTTTGCGTTGAATAGGAATTCCGTCGAGTGCCGATTTCTCGAGGAGCTGATTTATAAGAAGAAGTGTATCCTATAGAGCTACGTAATTGTTGCAATAAAGGAGAAAAAAGCTGTGCATCTTTCAGTACATGAGTAGTGTCTGGTGTCTTGTCGCAAAGCGTGGGTTCCTCCTGTCTCTGGCGGAACAGGTGGGACAAACCAGATTTGATATCCACTGTCTCAGCATCTGCGAGTCCGGATTCTGTTCGTGGCCGGTGGGTTAAGAAGAAGAGCCAAAAGAGAGAAAAAATCCCACGTCCCCAGAAGAAGTCCGCCCTATACTGCAGTGAGGATGCCATTGCAGTACGCGCCCAACTCGGATTTACCCATATTAATGACACCAAACAAGTAACAGTGTTAGACATCTCCACTGACTGGAACAGTGATTATAACTGGGCTTTAGAATTTCAGACATTATTGAACAAGGTTCGAAAACCATCTGCAGGCACACATTATAAACAATCACAGTAAATATCTGTACGCGCGAGGTTTTAAACAGGCTTTAAGAAGATCAGTTTCACTTTGAGACACGCTTGGGCAGAACACGCGGAGTCGTGTCACAAAACGGTAAAAAGGGACACTAGCGCAGAAAAGATAGAAAGACAGTCAGACATAGGGGCTCTAGGAAAGAGTGCAAAGGGAGGTTTCCTTATCAAAGCGGATTCAGCCTCATTACTCCATCTGCAGGGTCCACTGCTCCTGCAGAAAGCAACGAGGGGACTTTTGTCCACTAGGAATAAAAATAAAAGGTATAACTTTTATCCTCGCAATTCGAAAAACTTTAAGTCGCAGTCGACTTGATACTCGCAATTCACTTTATAATCTCGCAATTCTGGACTGTACTCACATTCTGACGTTATATCCTCGCAGCTGACTTATATCTCACAACATATCTGACTTTATATCGCCCAGTACGGACGTGAGCTCGGCTACATAATACGACTGAAGAGCTCAAATGGCGGACGGATTAGCGCACAATGCGGACTTTCAGATCGCACAACTCGGAGGTATCGCTCGCAATTCAGACTGGATAGCTCGCAATGCAGACGGTCTATCTCGCAGGCCTGACGGGATATCGCACAAGGCGGACGGGAGTATCGCCAGTCGGACTGGATATGCGTCCGCAATTCAACGGATCGCCGGGGCATTCCGACGGGATAGTCGCGCATTGGCCGACGCTGAAGAGTCAAGAGCGCAAGTCAGACTGGAGAACTCGGGCAGGCAGGCACGAAGGACTCCAGAGGCCACTTATAACGCGCAATTGCAGACGGGATAGCGCCGCAATGCCCACGGGGAGCCGTCCGCACGGCTGACTGTATATCGCGCATGCGACGGTGAGAAGCGCGCAAGGCCGACGTGAGATCGCGGCGTCGCGTGGCGGGTCGTATGCGCACAAGGCGACCTGTTATGGGCGGGGGGTCGCGAAGTCAGACTGTAGAGCTCGCAGGCAAGACTGTATATCGCGCAGTCCGAGGGAATCGCGCATGACCTCCGGACGGTATAACCTCCAAGGCTGACGTGATAGCGCTCATGCCCGACGTGAGAGCTCGCAATGCCGACCGGATATCGCGCAAGGCGACGGGAGAGCGCGCATGCCTGACCGTTAGAACGCGGTAAAGTACAGCTTTTGATAGCTCGCATTCCGACTTGAGAGCTCGCAAGCCGACTTGATATCGCGCAAGGCACCCAGACTATGAGAGCGCGCAAGTCCGCAACGTGAGTCTCGCAAGGCAGACACTTGAGAACTCAAAGGCCAACCTAGGAGATCTCGCAATGCGGACGGGTGAGACCCGCAATTCTGACGGATATCCCGCAATTCCGACGGGAGATCTCGCAAGGACCGACGTTATACGCATCGCAAGGCCGCCCGGAAACTCGCAATTCAACGGGATAGCGCGCAAATGCTGGCGTAGAGCTCCTTCCGGCGTGCGATCCTCGCATTCTGACTGGATAGGTGGCAAAGTCGGATTAATCTCGCACTTCGACGTTATATCTCACACTTCAGACGGGATATCTCGCAATTCCGACGGTAGACCAGCGCCAATTCGGACGGTAATCGCGCATTCCGACTTTAAGAACTCGCAATTGCAGACGGGATATCTCCGCCATGCGGACTTCCGGGGGGGGGGTACCTTTTTTTTTTTTAGTGGGTGTAACAGCACCACCATAACTGTTGGCTCTCAGATTTTTTGTGGAAACCGTCATACATTTAATTTTTCAGGATTCTCTGATGAGTAGAAAGTTCAGCATTTAGTTGAAATAGAATCTTTGTAACATTATAAATGTCTTTACTGCCACTTTTGATCAATTTAATGCATCCTTGATGAATAAAGGTATTAATTTAAATAAGCAGCACAACTGTTTTCAACATTGATATGAAATATTTTTATGAAATGTGATTATTACTAGAAAAATTATACTGTAAGAATGAAATGAGCAACAAGTTATAAAAAATTAAAATCAACTTAAGGGGTTTTAATCAGTTTATATTTACATAGTAATGCACTATTTTGTAGAGGGGGTCAAAATGACCATTTTCCCCTGAGATCTGGAGTCAAATTTCAAGGGTGTAAAAATGACTTTAGAAAGATGGCAGCATCATTATTTTATTTTTACACAGAGATTGGTAGGTTTGTTAGTGAAATCTGTTGACTTTATTTGTCATTATATGACAACAGTGACCGTTCAAACATGGCAAAAAGCACTTTGTGTTTTTTATTTATTTATTTTTGCCTCAAGTTTGCATGCCTGTAACTCAAGAAGTGTTAAAGATATCTTAATATCCTTTTAGATTCTGGTTCTTAACAAACTTTCCTTTTGGTATCTTCATTTTTAAGACCCTCGATGGTTCAATCTCATGGATATAGGGATGTCAGTGCGGTAACTTGTAGTTATGAGACTGCGTATTTGAACACTTGGTAGCTTCAGAAGCTGTTAAAATAAACAAAATCCCATCTTCCAAATATCACTAAAACTGATTGAAATATAGATTTTTATAAATACATGTTTGAGAGCAAGTTAATGTGCCTCAACTGAACCATTATTAGTTGTTATTAAACATGATTTATTCTTCAGACAATCCTCTTTAAATGCAGTAAGTATCAGCTGTGTGTAAAGTGAACCACGTTTGGTTTTCAATCACTGAAAATGGGTAAAATTCAACAATTTGAACATGGAGCTGCTTTGAGATCCCCATATCTATGGGACTGAACTATATAGGGCCTTAAAAATTAAGATTTCAAAAGGAAAGTTTATTAATAATGAGAATCTAGAAGAATATTAAGATATCTTTAATTCTTTTAGAGTTACAGGCATGTAAACTTTGGAAAAGGAATATTTATGGCACTCAGGAATGCAATTGTGTTGCAAGTTTCAACATTGAAAAAATCTTTGAAAAATTAAGTATCATCTGTATGCAAAGTGACCCACATTTGGTTTTTGACCCCTGAAAATGTGTACAATTTACTCATGGAGCCACATTAAGATCTCCATATCTCTGGGATTGAACCATTGAGGGCCTTTAAAATGAAGATACCAGAAGGAAAGTTTAAGAACCAGAATCTAACAGGATATTAAGATATCTTTAATACTTCTTGAGTTACAGGCATACAAACTTGAGGAAAAAAACACAAGAATTGCTTTTCTGCCATTTTTGAATGGTTACCGTTGGCATATAATGAAACAAAGATTGCTAATATTGCTTCACATGGTACTAAACTCCTGAAGCTTTTTAAAGCAGTCTGGTGTGTGTGTGAAGTGACGGTGTGTGTGTGTGTGTGTGTCTGCAGTGCTGAAGGTGTCAATACAAACACCGATCGTCTCTCACACCCCTACAGCTGCTCCACGCCTCACACACCTCACACACACCCATTTGCTCTCTACAGTTTGGATCATAGACTGGCATAAGCCTTATCACAACAAACCAAACATGGCCTCTGAATGCATTTTGTGTCTGAACGCATGTTTCCATTTGCTGGTGTGTGTACAAATGCTTTCAAGAGCAGCACATGGTGAAAACACTGAAACGACAGCAAGAAATGCAGCGTTTGGACACTGAATATCCACAGGCTGTGAATCAAATTATAATCAAGCATGATGGGACTATGCAGAACTTCTAACTTTCCACAAAAGCTGGATTGTTGACGGCACATTGAATGTCTTTTCCTCTTTTCTTTGTTCAAGGCCCAGCATGCAGTCTTATTTTAGTATGCACTCTGTACGTATGCAAATATATCAGGCAAGACCTTGAAACTATAAGGCATATTGCAAAAGCAAGTGGAGCCGAAGCATCTCCTGCCAAACAGTTTCTTATCTTGATTACAGTTAAACATCTTAATAGCACAACAGATGGCCTGGCTTGTTAGCACTCGGTAATACTCTTATGCTCACCAAACACGTCTTAATCAAGCTGTGATCTTTCTTTAATCACACTTCTTACTGGCAAACACTATCAGTCTAATCCTGAGAATGAGTTCTGTCTGGAGCTGTCATAAGACACATTAAAAACAAGAACAATAACCATTAGAGGTAATGACTTTCTTGAACACAGACAGCGTCTCTAACTGAGATCAGTCACTGCAGACATCTGTGTATTTCAACTTTACATTTTTATCCTCTTTTTAGTTTAGTTGAACCCAACACACATGCGGGTGACAGATGCGTCTGAGATGAGCAGCAGAGCTTCAGAGGAATTTTATAAGCCTCTTTGCAGCAAACAACTCATTTTCTGTAATTGGCTCACGTGAACTGTCAAACGGCGTCGAATCCAGGATTTAGACACCCGGCCTTCCCCGTTAGGTGTTAAGTTCTGAGTCGTCTCGGGGGAAGTCGTGTGTAATGGCAGTCGCAAACAAATGAGAAACAAGATCTGATAATTGTCCTTCATTCGATGCAGTGAAAGCTGAATGTATAGACAGACAGACTCTAAAAATACTGGGTTATTTCAACCTAAATTTGAAAAATTAAATACCTTAAACTATTTAAATAAAAAAACTATTTAAATTTAAAACTATTAAAAAATATTTAAACCTAAATTAACCCAGCTGTTGGGTTAAATTTTTTAATTAATTTTTAACCCGGTTGGGTTTGTCAATATTTGACCCAAATTTAGGTTGAAACAACGCAGACAACGATAGATAGATAGATAGATAGATAGATAGATAGACATGGGAGGATGGATAGATAGGATGGATGGATGGATGGATGGGATGGATGGATGGATGATACAAGATGGATGATGATGATGATGATGATGGGATGGATGGATGGATGGATGGATGGGGACAAAATGATGGATGATGGATGGATGGATGGATGGATATGATAAAATGATGGATGATGGATGGATAAAACAATGATTGATGGATGGATGATAGAACGGTGGATGGATGGATGGATGGATGGATGGATGGATGGCGATGGATGATGGATGGATGGATGGATGGATGGATAGATGGATGGATGGATGGATGGATATAGACAAACGATGGATGATGGATGGATGGATGGATGGTGGATGGATGGATGGATGGATGGATGATGACGTGGAATGAGATGGATGGATGGATGGTGGGATGGATGGGACGATGGATGATGGATTGGATGGATGATGATGGATGGATGGATGGATGGATGGATGATGATGGATGGATGGATAAAACAATAGATGGATAAATGGATGATGATAGACAAAGATGGATGATGGATGGATGGATGATATGGATGATGGATGGATGGATGGATAGACAAAAGGATGGATGGATGGATGGATGGATGGATAGACAAAAGGATGGATGGATGGATGGAGGATGGATGGATGGATGGATGGATGGATAGACAAAACGATGGAGGATGATGATGGATGGATGGATGATGGATGGGATGGATGGATGGATGACAAAACCAAAGATGGATGGGATGGATGGATGGATGGATGGATCATGGATGGATGGATGGATGGATGGATGGATGGATGGATAGGATGGATGGATGGATAGGATGGATGGATGGATGGGACCAACTGGATGGATTGATGGGATATGGACATGGACATGGATAAAACCCATAAATGCTGGTTTAAAAACAACCCAACTGGGTTAAATATGGACAAGCAATTGGGTTAAAATGACTGTATGTCTGGATTCAAATTAACCCAAAATAGGTTGGAAATTAAAAATCAGACACATGATTACTAGAGGAAACAATAATAATCAAAAGGTGAACATTTATTAATAAACAATTTAATACATGTTTATTGCTTAATTATTATTCTTTAAACTTATTAATAAATGTTCGTTTTAAGCAACAATACAGTAATTTTTAAACAATAATTGAGTTAAATAAAACTACCCAGCAGGAGTGGCAAACATTTAACCCAATCACTGGGTTTGTCCATTTTTAACCCAGCATTTTTAAGAGTGTAAGATGCACAATTTACACCATGTATACGTTATCATAAATGTACACAATTAAAAGTAAGCTAAGATTAGCTGATGAAGGTGAGTGAATCAGTGCAGCAGGTTCAGGTGTCACAGAGTCATGCTGCTGTTTACTGCAGAGATCAGACACTGCTTAACTCAGATTACGCTCTTCCTTCTGTGTCACATTCATCTGATATCAACACTTCAGACTCCGTATGCTTTAGACATATTAGCCTGAGCAAACAGCCAGATTATATTCTCAGACAGCGCTATTGCTGTGATCAAATGATGCCAGACAGACGTGTGTATCAGAACCGGCGTCAAATGGTCTGCATTTGTTTCAGCCTGAGAAAATCCAGTTAGCACGGCTGAGACATTTTGAGCGTGTGCCACATTTCACACCTCACTGCCCAAATGGCCGCGTGGAGAAGGACTCGCTCTTCAAGGGTTAACACCTTCATCTCCGCAGCCTGTTAATCTGACCAGGGCCGATCAATAGACCCTCATTACCTTTATCTTAGTAAATAATTAAGAAAAGAGTTTGGAAAACAAACCCTTATTGCGTTACATTTGTATGCTTGGCTGACGCTGAACAAATCGATTGATGGAAAAGTGCATGTTTGATTTTGTCATTCATTTAACAGGAACTGAACAAAACTTTGAAAACATTACAAAATAAGTTAGACTAAAAACAGTAATGTTGTGAAATATTATTAGAATTTAAACAAGCTGCTTTATATGTGATCATATTAATGATGTGACGGGTCATTTTTTGTCAAAGGCCTTAATAATAATAATAAACAAAGATATGACATCTAAAGTATGTGAGGTAGTACAACTAGATCTCTTTTATTGAATCCAAAAGGTTTTAATTATATTTTTCTACATATAAAGATATTTTAAAGATTTTAAAGGTCATTCGGTTTAACCGTCCAAAGGGCAATACAGCCATTTCATTTGTGATTAAAATATCTTAAAATGTAATAAATGTATATATTTTTTATTCTGGCATGATTTTATAACATCATATATCAACATAGTGCAAAATGATGTTAAAATTATGTGTAGAAGTCGTTGTTTTGTTATGAGAAAGAATGTCCGGAAAAATGAATTTCATTGATGTCATTCGGAGTAACCAATATAAAGAGACCATTTTGGATCAAGTCATGTGATCAATATCATGTGACAGGATGTGACATCATTCAGACACCTGCAAAGGACCACATGATCATGAAGCAAAGTAACTAAATCTCTCTTAACTATTTGATAAATTCATGTTTTCTCTTGATCATACGCATGTCCCGAAACATCAGGTCATTCGGTGCAACCGCTATAAAACATGGAAAATGTTGTAATATTTAAAAACTTGTACTAAATATAAAATGTTTGATTGTCCTTTTGCTAGATATCAGCCTGTTAGCATTGTTTGAAAATATCGTCATTCGGTAAAACCGAAATTTTGGTTAAACCGAATGACTTTTTTTGGTGACAAATCTTGTAAAAAATGACAAAAATCAGCGTTAATTGATTATAAAAACCACAATCTCATTGTTAACACTTAATAAAACTTCAAAATTATTATTTTTTTGTTTTACACTTTTAAAAACCTTATTCGTCAATGACCTGAATATATAGTAAAGTGTAATTTATTCCTGTGATCAAAGCTGAATTTTCAGCATCATTACTCCAGTCTTCAGTGTCACATGATCCTTCAGAAATCATTCTAATATGATGATTTGCTGCTCAAGAAACATTTATGATTATTATCAATGTTGAAAACAGTTCATATTTTTGGGGAAACTGATACATTTTATTTTTCAGGATTCTTTGATGAATAGAAAGCTAAATAACTAATATAGATATATAATATAGATACTTATATATGTATATATATAAAACTATATCTATGAAATGTCCTCATAAAACATGGAAACCCAACATGTGTGTGCATTTTATTTTTATATATTTCATTTTAGCTTTTGTTAAAAAACTACACACATTTTTTACAGTTTTTTTATCTCTTTGGTACTATTTTCACATGTAAGGTGTACATATTCAAAACTCTTAGTACAAAACTAAACTGATGACACTTGTAACAGCTCGTCATTCTTTCAAAACCTGATCTCATGCTTTTATTCTAGTTGTTCAAATTTTCATTCTTCATAATCACTGTTTAAAAACACAATATAATGTTATAAGAACATTTGGTTTAATCACAGAAACACAACAGTATGATCTTCTTTCAGTTTAATACTTTTATCAGTTCATTCAATAGCAAACAATGCAAGATGTTTCAAATCACTCCTGATGCTGAAATATTTACAGTTACACAAGCTACAGATGCCACATTAGAAAATATGCTTACATAACCTAAATTACATAACTGACATGAAATCCATAATGTTTGTAATAGTATCTGTTCAGTGTTATCAGACGGTGTGATGAAGTACGACACAGTCATGAGGATTTGTGTAGAACAGAGTTTGCTGTAATACAGTAAATGATCTCACTGTACCATAAGACTGAATCAATACTGCAGTTTACCTTCATAAGGGTGAGTTACAGTAATGTGGCAGTCTTTACTATGGTAATGCCTCTGTTTACAGTGTCACATGGCATACTCTAATGTAACATGATGCCATCATGTTGGTTTTCCATGTTTTATGGGAACTTTCCATAGACATAATGATTTTTATATTGTATAAACGATATATTATATCCCTAAACCCCTAAACCTACCCATCACAGAAAACATTCTGCATTTTTACATTTTGTAAAAATTTCATTTTGATATGATTTATAAGCTGTTATAAGCACACACACACACAAAGTCCAAACAAGGTCTAAAATTACTGGTATGACCATCCTTGTTGGGACATTTGGTTCACAATGCAGTGTTGCACACACACACACACACACACACACACACACAGAGACTGTGGTTATTGTGGTTATCATCTAACATAAATTGCTTATAATGTAAAAAGAATTCATTACATTTGGTTATCCATGTCGGAAATTAAAAACAAGTTCTATAGAAACTATGCCTACAGAGTCAATATCTATAGAAATATATAGGTGTACCAAATGATTACCATTAAGATCAGTTGGATTAAATAATAGACAAATGTATTAAACTGAACGAAAAGAGATGCAAATGAAAAGTGTGATAGTAATAGCAATATGAAAAGCAGTTACTGTGAATGAAACATTTATGTTTTGTTGTGAAAAGGATACTTTGTGATTTAATGCATTGTATTAACATAATTGAAAATATGCTGAAATGTTTGAAAAAAGTGCACATTTGATGATCTGTTTGAAAATGTACCAATTGCTTGTGAAAATTGCACCAAAGCAATTAAAAAAAGTTTTAGCTTACCTTTGTCTACAAAATTCATACATTTAAGCAGCGGAAAAAACATAACTTCAGTCAAGTGTGTGTAAACTTTTGACTGGTAGTGTATGTCTGACACGAAACAATAGAGTATTGTTTATTAGGTTCTCTCACGGGCAGGGTGTGAAACAGCTGTGACCCAATAGAGAGCCATAGCAGGGGCTTTGAGAGTGCTGTGAGTGTTCATTGGTCAGCAGATGGCCTAATTTGCATACACCATGACCTATATCTGATAGGTGCGAGCTGGAAACACCAGAGTCAGTGATGATCACAGCCGGAGCTGAATGAAGAGCTTTTATTCTCACATTTCTTTTCAAGTGTTGTCCTGATTTTTTTTGTTTGCAAACATGAAGATCTGCTGCAGTTTCTTCATGCTTCTGTGCATGATTTGCAACGGCTGCTGCACAACAACAAAGTACTTCACGTTTGAGGAAGATTCCCCTGGTACAGAGATCGGAAACCTTTCTCAAGACTTGAAAATAGACCCGGCGGAGGATCCCGAGACATCCTTCAAGTTTATTCAGAAGACAAACTCCATCATCCACATGAGGCAAATCGACGGGCTGTTAACAGTCGGAGAAGTCATTGACCGAGAGCAGCTGTGTCACCGATCCCCACAGTGTGCCTTATAACTTTTGACGTCGTCGCCTTTACGAAGGAGAAATTTCAGCTGATCCACGTCGAGATCGAGGTAAAAGACATTAACGATCATTCGCCTCAGTTTACACGCAACGAAACGCATTTGGATATATCAGAAGACGCACCTTTAAACTCACGGTTTCCTCTGGACGTCGCTGTGGACCTCGACGTTGGAGATAACTACGTTCAGAGCTACCATATTTCACACACAAACCATTTTGTTGTTGAAGTCAGCACTCGTGAGGACGGAGCAAAGTCTGCTGAGCTTGTGTTGATCAAAAAGCTCGACCGGGAGACGGAAGAGTTTTACACAATCGAGGTGACCGCGACCGACGGCGGGACTCCCGCGAAATCAGGCTTGACGACCGTTTACATCCGAGTGCTGGACTTCAACGACAACAGCCCGACGTTTGAACACAACTCGCTCAAGGTCCAGCTCAGCGAAGACTCGCCCGTCGGGTCCCGTGTGCTGAAAGTGCACGCTTTCGACCCCGACGCCGGCATCAACGGAGAAGTCGTGTACGGGTTCGTCGAAGGCTCCCCGACCGAAGTCACACGTGTTTTCCAGATCGACCTCATCACTGGAGAAGTGACCCTCAGAGACGAGGTCGACTACGAGACTAAGAAGTCGTACGAGTTGCACATTCAGGCCTCCGATCTGGGCGCCAATTCAGTTTCGTCGACATGCCGGGCCGTCATCGACATCCTCGACGTGAACGACAACGCGCCGGAGATCAGCATCAAACCGATGACTTCCACCAGCGACGGAGTGGCGTTCATCACCGAGGCCGCGGCCGAGGAGAGTTTCGTGGCGCTGATCAGCACCTCAGACGGAGATTCGGGTCCCAACGGTTACGTCAGCACCACTTTGGAAGGACACCAGCATTTTAAGTTGCAACAAGCCTACAGCGACACCTTCATGATCGTCACGACCGCAACTCTGGACAGAGAAGCCATCTCAGAGTACAACCTCACTGTGATCGCTGAGGATTTGGGAACGCCGCCGTTTAAAACCGTCAAGCATTATACGATACGCATCACGGACGAGAACGACAACGCTCCGATGTTTAGCAAAGCCACATATGATGTCTCGGTAATAGAAAACAACATTCCCGGCTCGTACATGACTACGGTGGTCGCACGAGATCTTGACTTTGGAAAAAACGGGAAGGTCTCCTACAGCCTTATCGACAGCAGAACTTCAGACGGTTCGCCGATATCTACGTTTGTGTCCATCGACCCTCACTCGGGCTCTTTGTACACGCTGAGATCCTTCGATTTTGAGACTCTGAAAGAAGTTGAGTTCGCCGTGAAGGCTAGCGATAAAGGTTTCCCTTCGTTATCCAGCACGACTTTGATACAAATCCGTGTGGTGGATGAGAACGACAACTTTCCGTATTTTACGTATCCAGTGTTGCGGAACGATTCTGCCGATGTTCCGATTCCGCTCAGCGCTCAGGCTGGTTATCTGGCGTTACGAGTTACGGCTCAAGATGAAGACAGCGGCGTCAACAGCGAGCTCAGTTTTCATATCCTAGAAGACCAAACGCAGCTTTTTTCCATTGACAGAAAGACCGGAGAAATCATCTTGAAGCGAAGACTCGCTGCTTCATGCGGAGACGTCCTGCAGATTAAAGTTTCAGTCGTTGACGGCGGCAGAGAGCCGCTTTCTAGCACCGCGACCGTCCGGTTTGTGGTGACGGACACTGGTGCGCAAGAGGACCAGGTGGTTATTTTACTCCGATCGAAGGATGAGGAGACTCTGGAGTTTGATGTGTGGACCGTGGTGATCGTTGGGTTCTCTGGAAGCTGTGTGCTGTTACTGGTGGCGATTACCGTCCTCACCGTGACCTGTACGATCAAACGCAGACGGAGGAACTTTGGGAGAGACGGCCTGTACGGATCAACCCCGCTGTCCAAGAACGGCGCTGTCGGCTCAAACGTTTACGGCGGCGCTAATGCCTTCCTCAGAAATGAAAGCGATTCAATGCAACCCTGTCTGTATGAAGACAAGAGCCTGGATTTTGAGGAAAAGGTGAGTGATTTTTGACTTAAAATTCTGCTGTTTTGATGATGCACAATAATGTTTAAGTCTGCATATGAACTCTAAGCTTTTGTTTTTATAGCTGTTCCTGCCATGCAAACCTTTTGAGCAAACCTTTTTATGGCAAGATGAAAAATACTGTCTGCAAAGGAGGTAAGAATGATGTTTTTTACTGCATTTGCCTATTCCCATCTTAATTGCTTGACTTTAATTTAATAATAATTGAAAAAATACTCATGCACTGCAAAAAAAAAAAAAAAAAATGCATATTTTTGTCTTGTTTCCAGTCAAAATATCTAAAAAATTATTGAATCAAGATGAATTTTCTATACAAGAAAAATGAGTCTAATCTAAATCAAGTGCATTTTGTTTAAAACTAGTAAAATGATCTGCCAGTGGGGTAAGAAAAATAATCTTAATGCAAACCACTGGCAGATAATTTTACTAGTTTTAAACAAAATGCACTTGATTTAGATTGTCATTGTATAGAAAATTCATCTTGATTCAGAATTTTTTAGATATTTTGACTAGAAACAAGACAAAAATACCAAGTAAGAAAGTGTAGAAGATACAATGAGGAATAAAAGTTTGAGAATATTAGTGAAAATGCTTTTATTTTGCATTTTTCTGATTTAATAATATAAAAAAAAAAAAGAATATAATTATTGTTATTAAAACTAGGGATGCACTATATATTAGCCACCATATCAGTATGTTCATTTTTAAAGTTATCGTTATTGGCCTGATAAGAAAATTTGGCTGATATATTAAAACCGATAAATATTGTGAGACATTTTATTTGTGCACTGTTATTGAAATCACTTCAAAAAGGAAAATACAATTGAGTGCATTGGTTATCAGCTTTCAAATATAAAGAACGATCTGTTATCTGTATCGGTGCATCCCTAATTAAAACTATTAAAATTACCGTTTTAAATTATTTATTTTGTTAATTTAAAAATGACTATATTCAAATTATATCATCAGCATAATAATCTGAGTGACAAATGAACATGATTTTAAGAATGAAAATGAATCTGACCATCTGAGTCACATGATCACCGGCACTCATTTAATTACATTTAATACGTCACCAAGACATTGTGTTTCTGACACTTCTCTTTATCTTGTGTTATAGCTTTTCTACAACTTTTCAAAATTCTAAAACATTAAGAAAAAAGTTCTTACACTTTCAGCCCCTGCTGCAGTTTTGAAACCAATCCACGTCATTTTAGTCATAACTGAAACATTAAAAAGCGTTTAATATGTAAATGGATCTCTTTTTATTCCTGTCAGGGTTCGGTCTCTCTTTTACAGTAGGTCACATTAGTCACGTCCCAGTGGATATAGTATTTTGTTGTGCGATAGAATATCAATAATCAGATGGAGTGCTATATTCACTAACAGAGGTGATTGCATTCACAGTGGCACGAGCAACACGGATCAGCTGAGCGTGAAGGACAGCGGCAAAGGAGACAGTGATTTCAACGACAGCGACTCTGACAGCAGCGGAGCGGCTCTGAAGAGAGGCCTGACCACCTTCCAGCCGCTGGCCCGAGGTGTGCGGACGCTTCATTTCCTAACCTGACAAATACGCACTTAAATAAGCACAAAATCAATAATACGTGTGTGTTTTCTGTTGAAGGTTCCCTCAGCGCCGCAGGAGACTGGAAGAGCGGAGGTCACGTGATACAGACCCGTAACGTGCACGTCCCTCCTGGCAGCGCCTACACCATCGGGTTCTCACACGTGTACAACACGACGCACCTCGCTTCCCATTCCTGGAAGGAAGGCCACAGTCAAGGGAACGTGAACGGACGGAGCGCCATGCAGACGTTCTCACGGACGGGAACTCTGCCTTCATACTCGGCCCATCAGGTGAGGAGGACGAGGACGGCGGTCGAAGAGCAAACTCAGACTGAACTGCTCTCAGATGCGTCTGAAGTCGCCACCACCTTTTAGATATCCGTCCGATTCGCTGAGCAAACCTCAGTGTTTCTGTCTCGTTTTCCAGCACAAACATCTAAACATTCTTAAATCAAGATACTTGAAAAGCAAACGACTGAAGATATTTGATTGTATGCTGATCAACATGAAGTTTAAGCTTAAAACAAGAACAAATATATGCCAGTGTGGGCAAAACAATCATCTTAATTTAAAGGGAAAACAAGATTATTTTTGAATCAAGTCTCAATATCTTCAGTCATTTCTCTTCTCCAGTAAATCTTTAGATGTTTGTGCTTTAGTTTGGTTAGTCTTTCTTTTCTTTTTATTCAAGAAAATATTTTTAAGAGCGGCCTGTGAACATTAAATTGATATTTATTGTACATATTTGTATATTTTTGTATATATTTTTCTCACTGAAAATGTGCCACTCATTTTTTTCATAGATGTTGTTAGTTATGAACTTGTATGTTTTTAGTAAAACAAGAAATAAGTGAATTTGATGCTGTTTATTCCCACATATTTATATTTTCACCTGAAATATAGTTTAGTTTATGTGTAAAAATGCTTTTAAATATATTGCACATCTCTTCTAAAGTGTCATAAATATAAGCCGTGTGTGTGTGATCCTCTTCAGCGTTTTAAGCAAGGCTTATAAAGACTGTATATATACTTAATTGTATATAATTTTCTCACCTCAAATAAAGTACTTCAAAAGTCTATTTTGTTGCCGGATCTCTGAGAGCGTCTCGTTTCTTAGCTGGATTAATTGGAGAAGAATCATGTGACAATGCAGACACATTAAGTTAAGTCCTTAAATCCAGTGCGATTATTGTGAACACATGTCCGGTTCTGGATTAGCTGGCAGCAAGTGTCTTTACAATAACATGAGGAGAATGAGGCTTAAAAAGACACACAATCAGGCATATTAGTGGAGTTAAAGAGCTTGTGTGAGAGATTATATTACCATCAACACGTTACACACAAGATTATGACATCTGAACACAACAGACCAAACATAAGACTGTTTTACTCCAGCGCAAATATATAAATATTCATAAATCAAGATTCATTTACTGGAGAAGATATTAATCTTGTTTACTGGAAAAAATGCTCAAAATGAAGTGAGTTTGTGCTTAAAACAAGAACAAATATCTGCCAGCGGAGTCAGAAAAATAAACTAGTTTTTCTTTTGAATGAAGTTTATTTTTTTGAGTTTTAAGCACAAACTCACTTCATTTTGAGCATTTTTCATTAGAAAATAAGACTTAATATTAAATTTTGTAATAGTATTGTCCAGTAAAACAGTCCAATAATATTTATTTTCTTTAAAACTTCAAACAAAAACTCATATACACACTGTAATGACTGCATGTTCTAGTTCGTTTCTGTTGAGTTTGAATAAAAAATGGCATACAAACTCCAAAAAAAATCCATAATTTGTGTCATCCATCCGGAATAAACTGCTTTTGGCGGCTCACATTAGTACTTTTCCATGTACAAATCATGCAGGATTACACTTGAAGTGTTGTGTTTCCAGAACAGGAGTAAAGCTCATCTTACAGGTTCCTTCATTCCTTAATGTGAGTTTCAGAAGAAATAAATAAATAAAGAGGAAGATTCTTTCATTTCTCTTTGGCCTAAAGGGATGCTTTCAGTAGGAACATCATCCGTCTGTCCGTCACCGCTCATCTGATCGCATATGACAGATTTCCAATTGGATATGAAGGGCAACCGCACTGAACGATCAATACGACATGAAATGGGTTATCGTTTTCCATAGAGGTCAAAGGAGAGGCTGAACTACAGGATTGAAGATACCAGAGTACAGCCAAACTCACTAAACGCCTCTTTCAATGGGAAATCTTTCTTTTAATACAAATGAAAGTGTTTTTCTCTATTTTAATTCAAGAAAATATATTTGAGAGCAGCCCATGTAAGTTAAATTGATATAAATATTTCTTGTATATAATGTTTTTGTGACACAGACTCACCAAAATGAAGGACTTTGTGTAATTTATCGAAAGAGTAAATCCAGTTTGGTTTCTTTCATAGACGTTGTTAGTTATGAGTTTGTATGTTTTTAGTAAAACAAGAAATAAGTGAATTTGATGCTGTTTATTCACACATATTTATATTTTCATATGAAATATTTTTCCTCCTAACGCATTAAAAACTCTTTCACACACGTGAGCTCATCAAACAGTCATAATTTACAACTAAATCTGATCTGTAACGTCATTAATGAGTGAATGTGCAAAATTTTTGATGTTTTTACCATGCTATTACTCCATTTACCTCCTTTTATTAATTAAAAAACATTTCACATTTTTCAGCAAAAACCAGTGTGATTCAAGAAAATATGAATTTTGATCAATATTTTATTTGAAAAAAAATCATTAGTTGAAATGTATAAGAGCATATAATATGAGAATTATCAATATAAACGTCATTGGATTGAATTAAATTCATTTGAAACGTCACAAAATAGTCTAAATTTATGAAAACTACACACTTTTTTTCTAACAAATCAACATTAATATTACTCATCAATGTTTTCAAACTAAATATATTCATTTTACTTGCATAAACTTTTATTTTCATATGAAAAAATGCTGATAAACAGCCTGAATCTCCTGTTGTCGTCAGTAGGGGGCAGAAGAGAGAAATGTGCACTTTTTCTTTTTCAAATCCTCTTTAATTTTTCAAATTTAGACTATGTGTGTGTGTGTGTGTGTGTGTGTGTGTGTGTGTGGCTAAATGTATTTTACAGAAGTAATTTGACTTCCAGGTCAAAACGGAGCCGAACGCAGGAAGTTTATCTGAACTGCTACAGTTGCACAGTGAAATAATTTTTTTTATTTGCTTTTATTTGACAGAAAACTTCATCCACCTGTCTTAAATCTGCCTAAAATGTGTGTTCATCAGCGTATCTGTGACCGAGACTAACCCGACAGTTCAAGCCTCGGTTTCCTCATCTGTAATGAAAGACAGTTTATGCTCATCATGCGTTATGAGGAAAGTAAGCAGCTCAATTATTTCTCCCGCAGTGAAATGTGGGTAATTATGTTTCACATTCAGGCCCATTAAAGAGATGATGCTGAGCTTCACCTGTAGATGATCACTCCAACCATGACATTTACAGAACGGTGTTTTTATCGCAACAGCAGATAATCGTACAGGTCGAGCTTTTCGAGTATTTCATAAATCACCATGACATTATATGTAATTGTGCACTAAAATTGAGAGATTGTGATTGAAATGACTTGTTTGGCACATGAAAGCTGTTCTATTATTTTCTGTGAGGAAGAGTCTAATGTTGGTTTGTTGAACATACAAATTGCAAAAAACACATTCTAAAAAAATAGCCTATTTTCACCTCATAAATCCAACAAAACTAACATGTATTTCACAACAATCCAGCAGGTCAAACGGATATTTTCCAAAAGCGTTTTTAATCAGAACAGGATTAGGACTGAAATTGCTTCATAATGAATGTTTCCTCTCGACTGAAAGAGCAAAAACAGATCCTGAAATATTACTGAACATGAACGCTGATGTTTATGAGGCTTTGTGTGTTGTTATATTCACAGGAGATTGTGAGCTCTGCACAGATGATGTTTAGATTCATTTCATTATAAAAGCACATACAAACAACTTCAACTCATTTCTATTAAAGCACTTATGAGGAAGATTTAAACACTTGATCAGTCCAGGATTTCCTATATATGAGCAGATATCTGTCATTTTCTTTCAAATACACAAATATTTAAATATGCATCGAGGTCTGAAAGTATGGAGTGTATTTTCTTCTGATATGGAGGAAAGATTTAGTTTGTTTTTGCTTTGTTAAACCTTAAAAACAGATTACCACTTTATTGGTGCTGACAAAAATAAAAATCAAGCACACTTCATCTCATTATATGTGTGGTTTAACACATTCACTTATATAAAGAAAATGTGCAATAATGTGCATATTTATAACACTTTCTGCAGCAAATCTGTCTCATTTCACCTCATCCAATTAAATCAATATCAAATTAAACTGACACTTGCTTTATCATTCAATCTGCTTTTCACTCACACTGTTGACTACATCCACTGTCATCATTTATTAATATTCCTGATAATACTAAATGATATCCAGCATGTATGAAGGGCTGTGAGGGTCAGAAATATTAGATAGTCTAACTACAGTTTAATTATTACACGATTCTCAGAATCAGACTTTACCAAGGGACTCAGCAAGATGGAGTTACATTATTTTTATATGTGCTCTGCTGAAATATAACAGTGTTTGCTTACGTCATGCCTACGTCACCACAAGACTGACGCAAGCAACAGATTTTGATTGTTAGTTTATAGTTATAATAAAACCTGTCCAAATAAGAACGTTAGAAATTGGTTCTCAAAATAACCAAAAACAAACCATAGACGAACACAAACTGCACTCGTTTCATCATATTACTGCTAAAAACATCTAAACAGTCAGAAAGTGAACACTGCCACCAAGCGTTTAAAGGCGGAACAGCAGGGAGTGAGTCTTGTGGATATATATTTTTTGCTTTTTTGAAATATTAAATATTTTTCTCACCACCAGACTACGAAAAAAACAACAGAAAAAAAAAAAAAACTTTATGTCGAGATATTAAAAAAAAACAAAAATAATAATGCATGGCCTCTTAGGGCTTCCGTAGATTTGCCTGAGAGGTTATTTTCAATCTCATTTAACAGATCAGCTGTGGTGAGTGATGATTTAATTACACAACTTTGCTTTATGCGTGACAACAGTTGAGTTGAGAACAAGGAAATATTGCGAATTTACTTGTGTATAATATAATATATTATATAATACTTTTATTTATTATTAACGGAATTGAAGTACAAACATTTATGGCATACTCGATCACGCACTGTGATACAGCATTTAGAAAACTACATTTTTTAAATAAGTGTTGCGTTCGAAATCGCGCACTGTTTGAGTAGTTACTACATTTAAATTTGAACTTTATTCATGACTGTTAAAAAAAGTATGTTCTTTATAGAGGGTATGCACGTGACGTCACCGTCGACCGTTAGGACTGCGGTCACGCCCACTGAGTGGCAAGAGACTGAGCAGCAGCATTGGTTTTCAGCGTGAATGTCGCGAAAACACACAAAACACATTCAAACGGGAAAGAGCTTTGCGGCTGACTGTACAATAGATTTGACACAAACCCTGAGGTATATATAAAAACTAGAGAAAGCAACAGAAAAAGAAGCAAATGGATCACTGCAATTCACAGAAACAGCTGGACTCCAGCAGAGAAACTGGATTTGCAGTTATCATTTTGTGTCGAATTGTTGGATTTTGAGGTAAATCATACCTTATATTGTATTGTTATATTATTGACGACTCATCAATTAAATATTTTCCATCTTATATGCATAATTGGGTTTTTTAAATAACACGTCAAAAACTATACTATAAAAGTTTAGGGCTGGACAATATGACGATATAACATTGATATAAGTGATTGATTTAAACCTACCGATATTGTGTTATATAAAATTCACAGGCAGATTTGCTTTATGTATTTCTCGCGTCAAATCAGGCACATATAAGTCAGGAATCACGAATATCCTGGATTAGGTTTATTTGACAAGTTTAAAACACTTCGAGTCCAACCTTTAGGGCATTCGTTAGTTTATTAATCCAGTTACGCAGCATGCCACTCAGTCTAGCTGAGGGAGCGCGTTTTCGGCGGGAAAGTGACGTTGATGCATACCCTCTATAGTATGAATGTAATTCGGACTACAATTGCCATGTTGTCATTATCACGTGACCTGTGGTTGCGTCACTTCACTGGCATTCATAAATCCCTTCCGTGGCCTCATGGGATAGTTAAGTGTCCGAAATCGCGTACTGCCCGAGTAAGTGCTGCATTTGAATGTAAATTTACTTCACGACCGTTGTACGTTCTATATACTACGAATGCATGTAGTATGAATGAAATCAGGACATACTACATCCGCCATGTTGTTACTGTCACATGACCCACCAGCGTCCCTTCAACTCCATTCACAATCCTCTCCCGTGGGATAATAAAGTGTCCATCGTGTGCAAGTAGTAAGTCATCCAGGTTTTCGCCTGCTGTTTTCGAATACTATGAATGTTTTTTAGTACTGTTTTTTGCATACTAAATAGTAGGGAAGTGTTCGATTTTGAATCTTCAAAACACACTTCAGAATCTCACCGGAAGTAGTAAGTAATGCTGCGTCCCAATTCGCCTACATATACTACGTCCTAAAAGTATGTACTGTTTTTGTGAAGAGAAAGTACATACTTTTGAGTGTGCAGCAGAAGAGTATGCAAGCTTTGGGACACACTACCTCCCCTGACAGCAACGTAGTGACGGCACAGATCCGGCCCATATCCGGTCCTCGTATAAACCACATGTGCCAGATGTGGGCCAGACTAGCTGTCTGGGTCGTCATAATTGCGTCTTTAACGGACGCGCTGTCGCTTAGATACGCAACCGGTAACCGTTTAAACCGCCCTGTCAATCATCTTGTCACAGCTAAAATCCTCCACATTCAATTGAATTTAATTTCCTACCGTTTCGGAGAGAAATGTAGTCGCACGTTGATCTTCCAGTCATGGGTCTTTCATGTGAAGAACTCTCCTCATCTTTGCATAATGATGCATTTAAAATTTAATGACCGAACGCATCGCTATAAAAGTTCACAATGCTGTTGCAGATGAAATATAATGTGGATAACATTTAATAAATATCTTTTCGTCAGGTAAAATACTGATTATTAATCACTCAAACTCGCACATCCGTCATGTTTGTAGTTTTTTAACACTTTTTATTGGTATTTGTAGTTCTAATCGAATTCTCATCGACAGCGCAATGCATTATGGGCAATATTAGCCATTAGAGTGTGCACCGATCTGCACTTCAGATTCTAACTGGAAAAGTAGACCATCCAGGTATCTTTGGAATACTCATCTCAACATACTACGATTTGGGACACACTAATTTCGAATACTATTTAGGACGGATAGTATGCAAATTGGGACGCAGCATAAGTCATCCGGGTTCTGTTTTTTGAATACTATCTATTCGGACATACTACTCTGCTTGTGTACTGTTTTTCGCATAGGGAAGTATTCGATTTCGGACGCAGTGTTGGCGTGTGAAAATTTTGCTTTTTGTTCAGCTGCGTTTCTTAGTTTCACTTTAGATCATTCTAGCGTTGGGCGCTTTTGAAACTCGCTTCTTGAAGTTTTGAAACATTTGAGAATCATTTGTGTGATTCGAAGCGCGTATCAACCTGCCAGAGTCACGTGGTTTTAACAAAAGAGGCTTCGTTATGTCATAACCGTTTCGAGATTTCAGTGGTTCGGCGCTAGGGGGCGACTGTGAGCCCATGAAGTAGTGTCTATATGGTTTTTAAAAAGTGTTATAAATTTGTATTTACAAAAACACATTTGTATAATAAAAAGTAAGAGTTTTAGTTTGGCCTGATTAGCTTCTCCATAAAAAAAATCCCTACAATTTTATAAAATAACACCTATTATACAGACACTATTTAATGGTATTAGATTACACTTTCGATAAAACATTAACAATTGTTTTGTAAAAGATGTTTTTATGCAACTTTTCATTGCATATGCACCGTTTTGACCAGCAGGGGTCACCGGAGTGTGGTGTTTTGAGCGATTCGAAACTGAATCATTTTGTGACGAAAGCTTCATTTCTCCCATAACTGGATCATTCATTTGCAATTTGTTCTTGTTGCATTTGTTGTGATACTGAAGGAAGGCCATATCTTTGGATATATTAGAGACTCCCAATTCACATTCCCAATATAAATAGTGTGAGTAAAATGTGTTCACACTCAACATTTCAAAAAGAAAAGGTGTGTTTTAAATGCCTGGATGATGCACTTAAACATGAAATGTTTTCAATGCTATAAGCTTCAAGTTTCTCTAGTTTTTCTGTGCATGTATTTGTTATTCTGTTGAATGCAGATTGAAGAGCCAATCTGAACTCTGAAGGTGTTATTTTTGAGTGTCCAGCAGAGGGAGCTCACAGATCTCCTATGCGTTTCAGATTAGCTTTATTGCTGTTGAATATATTCTCATAGTGTAGGGGATGTAATGCCCTATTTTTAAATCTCCTGTCATGTATGTAGCAGATATTGTGAGGATGAGGAGAGAGCACAGGCGAGGAGGACATTACTGCCATGTCTCATTGTTTTTGCAGCCGTGACCCATTTTAGAAGGAAAAGAAACACCTAGTCAACATTTCAGTAGTGCAGCCACAAATCAGTTATGACATGTGTCAAAATAATATCCAAGTATGCAATATAAAAGTCTATTAGAAGCCTGGAATAGTGCTTCTTTTGGTTGCAACATAACAGTGCTCCTTTCTTCGTGTTTCTGGAAGAGTCTGCACTTCAAAAATGATGTTCTTCCTCAGTGTTTCTGTCTTGTTTTCCAGCACAAATATCTCAACATTCTTAAATCAATGTACATTTAATGGAGAAACAAAATGGCTGAAGATGTTTAGTCTTGTTTACTGAAGAATTAAGTGAGTTTGTGCTTAAAACAAGAACAAATATCTGCCAATGGAGTCAAACAAGAAAAGATTATTTTTCTAATGTGGTCATTTTGTTAAGATCTTTTAGACTGTATAGTTATGTAATACCTGTAATAATTACTTTCATAATCAAGTGCTTTTATTTTAAACAACACCACAGCTGTTCCCTCGCTTTCACTCACTATTAATTACACACATGCTCTATGAAGCTACAGATCGCTGACCTTTTTTTCACCAATATGCACTTGGACAAACGAGCCCAGAGCTCATTGTCACTTCCTCTCATGCTCTAAACGTGATGCATCCTCACTGATTGGCTTTGAGCCTGATTGGAGTTGAATTTTTAGAGCGTTTGGGCCTAATGACCAACAATTATGACTCACATCTCATTCTCGGTCATCTTTGGTTGGGAAGCATTGTTCTGTGAAGTGTTAGAAATGTAAATGTGTGCAGTGTCATAGAAGACTTGCCAGGGAAAGCCTAGTAACGGGCAGCACGGACGCTTCACTGACCGCAAGAGCTGGCCTAAATCGACAGGTCCACTCCCACTGGGAGGAATAGAAGTAAGTCCGCCTGAAAATAAGGATTACATGATCTGATCGAGCTCTTTTGAGGAAGAACTAGTCTCTGGATTTAACAACTGGGTTAAATCAGTCAGATTAGTGGCATCGGATCTTGTTTTGTTTGAAGGAGTTAGTAGCAAGTAATTCATACACTTTATTTTGATAGTCCACTTTAGACATTCTAGTAGCTACAAGTAACTTTGCAACTACATGTCAACTAGCAGTCATTAGAGTATTAGTGCTTAATATCTACTAACACTTTATTTTGATGCTCAACAGACATTCTACTAACTACAAGTAACTACATGTCAACTAGCAGTTATTAGAGTATTAGTGCTTAATATCTGCTAACACTTTATTTTGATGCTCCTCAACAGACATTCTACTAACTACAAGTAACTACATGTCAACTAGCACTCATTAGAGTATTAGTGCTTAATATCTGCTAACACTTTATTTTGATGCTCTCAACAGACATTCTTAACTACAAGTCAACTTCTGCTTAATATTATTTGATGCTCCCAAACAGACATTTTACAACTTTACATGTCAACTAGCTTAATATCTGCTAACACTTTATTTTGACAGACATTTTAACTACAAGTCAGTCAACTAGCAGTTATTAGAGTATTAGTGCTTAATATCTGCTAACACTTTATTTGATGCTCCCAAACAGACATTTTACAAACTACAAGTAACTACATGTCAACTAGCAGTTATTAGAGTATTAGTGCTTAATATCTGCTAACACTTTATTTTGATGCTCCTCAACAGACATTCTACTAACTACAAGTAACTACATGTCAACTAGCACTCATTAGAGTATTAGTGCTTAATATCTGCTAACACTTTATTTTGATGCTCCCAACAGACATTCTACTAACTACAAGTAACTACATGTCAACTAGCAGTCATTAGAGTATTAGTGCTTAATATCTGCTAACACTTTATTTTGATGCTCCCAAACAGACATTTTACAAACTACAAGTAACTACATGTCAACTAGCAGTCTAGTGCTTAATATCTGCTAACACTTATTTTGATGCCCAAACAGACATTTACCAACTACAAGTAACTACATGTCAACTAGCAGTATTAGAGTATTAGTGCTTAATCTGCTAACACTTTATTTGATGCTCCTCAACAGACATTCTACTAACTACAAGTAACTACATGTCAACTAGCAGTCATTAGAGTATTAGTGCTTAATATCTGCTAACACTTTATTTTGATGCTCCTCAACAGACATTTTACAAACTACAAGTAACTACATGTCAACTAGCAGTCATTAGAGTATTAGTGCTTAATATCTGCTAACACTTTATTTTGATGCTCAACAGACATTCTACTAACTACAGTAACTACATGTCACTAGCAGTTCATTAGAGTATTAGTGCTTAATCTGCTAACCTTTATTTTGATGCTCCCAAACAGACATTTACAAAACTACAAGTAACTACATGTCAACTAGCAGTTATTAGAGTATTAGTGCTTAATATCTGCTAACACTTTATTTTGATGCTCCTATTCTACTACTACAAGTAACTACATGTCAGCACTCATTAGAGTATTAGTGCTTAATATCTGCTAACACTTTATTTTGATGCTCCCAAACAGACATTTTACAAACTACAAGTAACTACATGTCAACTAGCAGTCATTAGAGTATTAGTGCTTAATATCTGCTAACACTTTATTTTGATGCTCCTCAACAGACATTCTACTAACTACAAGTAACTACATGTCAACTAGCACTCATTAGAGTATTAGTGCTTAATATCTGCTAACATTTATTTGATGCTCCCAAACAGACTTCTACTAACTACAAGTAACTACATGTCAACTAGCAGTTATTAGAGTATTAGTGCTTAATATCTACTAACACTTTATTTGATGCTCCAAACAGACATTTTACAAACTACAAGTAACTACATGTCAACTAGCACATTAGAGTATTAGTGCTTAATATCTAACACTTTATTTTGATGCTCCCAACAGACATTTACTAATACAAGTAACTACATGTCAACTAGCACTATTAGAGTATTAGTGCTTAATATCTGCTTTATTTGATGCTCCTCAACAGACATTCTACAACTACAAGTAACTACATGTCAACTAGCACTCATTAGAGTATTAGTGCTTAATATCTGCTAACACTTTATTTTGATGCTCCCAAACAGACATTTTACTAACTACAAGTAACTACATGTCAACTAGCACATTAGAGTATTAGTGCTTAATATCTGCTAACACTTTATTTGATGAGACATTCTACTAACTAAAGTAACTACATGCTAGCACTCATTAGAGTATTAGTGCTTAATATCTGCTAACTATTTTGATGACAGACATTTTACAAACTACAAGTAACTACATGTCAACTAGCAGTCATTAGAGTATTAGTGCTTAATATCTGCTAACACTTTATTTTGATGCTCCCCAACAGACATTCTACTAACTACAAGTAACTACATGTCAACTTATTCTACTAACCCGAAACTAACAGTCTACTAATCCTCTGAGAGTTAGTTTACATGTAGTTATAGTTAGTAGAATGTCTAAAGTGGACTGTTAAAATAAAGTGAAGTCGATATTGACAAGCAGAACTGTTATGTTTGTGTAATAATTGGGACTTTTAATACTTTTTAATTGGAATTTTAACATTTTAGAAAATTCTGTTTTTCTGTGCAAGCATTTGCAGACATGGCCTTGCAATTATTTCCATTTTTCACATTGCAAAGGACCAAAATTGTATGCACACGTTTGCTGGCTCTTATGTCCTTGGATGGAATTCATGCCTTTTGTTGTTTTTCTGCTTTCAGTGTTCAGTCCCTCTGCTCTGCAGATTTGTACATTATTATTCATTGTGACTAAGAAGCAGATGCTTCCATGTGAGGAACAACATGCATGTCATATTGAGTGGCATCACGCCTTCATCCAGCTCCACACCCAGACCCAGGCATGAGTTTATTACTCTGCTTCTGTTGACTCTCACTGAAGACTGTAAACAGATAGTACAGCACCGCCGATCTTTTCTATCTTCTATCACAGAACCATTTACATATTTCATTTAAGAGTTATCTGTTTGCATTGCATAGCCATACATTTGGATTACACAGTTTTAACAAACTAATAAACTTAATGTGATGCATATTTGTCAGATTTCTGTAATAAAGTGCATTAGTGCCGCCCACTTTTTCAGCATTGGTTCTGGAAGCATTTTTCTCCCATTGGGATTTCAAAAAGGTCTTGGTTAAAGCATTTTAAGCCATGAACCAAACCAGCCAGCCATGAGGAGAATCACAACACTATAAAACTTTGATTTGAAGCAAAACAATTATTTGACAAAAATACAAAACTGTGAACTTAACAGCTTTAGTGAGGGAAAGAACTACAATCCCATGAAGCATTGCAAACAGCATAATCAAATTAAAAACGATGGAGAAATATAAAACTTCTCATTTAAAAATGTTGATTATGTATGTAAAGACAATATATTTTAAGCTTATTGCAAAATAAGCGTTTTGACTTTAACAGTGCTTCACTGGAGTGGGCGGAGCTAAAGATCTTTCGGCATGTTTTGCTTGTTTCAGCTCTCTGATTGGTAATTTTCTGTAAAGCATTCACCACAAATTCTGCTGTTAAACACGATTATTTAAAAAACTCGTAGCTCACAGTAGGGCTCACTAGAGGTTTATAAGTAATTGTTAAAAATCAGTTTCTCTATGGAGGAAATTTTTTACTTCTGGAACCGACTGTTGCGCTCTATAGTAATAAACTGAATTTGTTTGAAATGCATAATAACCAGGTTTATTTATCATCAATAAATACAATTTGTTTCAATCTCAAAATATGGTTAGAAATGTAATATATATATATATAGGTCTACATATCACATTTTTAACAGTTATGTTGTGATTTGAAGAAAAAATAACGGAGCCATTTATGTTTATGTCGCGCTCTAGCCTTGCAATAACAGGAAGTGAGGGGGAAAGAGCAGTCATGTGACAGTCAGTAGTACAGGTGTGAATCCACAGATGTGAAGGACCACAGATGTTCAGCAGCTCAAACCCCTGATACTCAAGGGACTTCATACAGTATATTTATATATGTTTATATAAAACAGCCCACGAGTGAGATCTCTGTTCTCTGTGCTGATGTTTTGCTCTCTAACAAATCTTAGAAGTTGACACCTGTAAAGATTTGCAAGTAAACACTGCTGTTTCTCCATGTCTCTACAAGAAATGTCTCAAGAGATATTATTAGCATGATTTTTCCTGGAGAAAAGACAGATCTAAGAGCATAATATATTCTTCCATCCAAAACAAACTTTTTGACTCTATAGTATATCAGCCAGTTTTCTGCCATGGGATTATGAACATCGTCCAATAACCACGTTGATTTGGTTGATTAATAAAAGTGTTACTTCTTCCTTGTATCAGTTCCAAAATCTCCAGGCATTTTTTGAGTAAATATTGTTTGAGTGCTCATTTGATGTTCTCTGAAAATCAGCAATAAATCCATCATGAACTCAAATCAGAATCTCATGCATGAGGGAAACATTTTTTTATTAGCAATTTTTTATCATTTTGTCTCTGGAAACAAAGTCATGTTTACAAGGTACAAACTTGTGCTTTGAGGGAAAAACTAGTCTCTGGATTTTCCAGCTCGATGACATGAAATCTTTGAATGAGTTTGTTTGATGCACATATCAATTAAACTTGCTTTATTTAAAATCAAATAATCAGGACTTGGATACAGACCGAAAGTTTGATAATCTCTACACATGCTGTTTTGGGGAGGATTTTTCTGTACAACCATTTTGTGAAGACGGTCACACCATTATTGATTTTTTCCTCATGGCAGTCTGTTATTGTGCTCTAATCTGTTTCAGATAAACCCGCCTCTGAACAGCACATGAAAACAAAACGAATGCTGCCTCTATGTATCATCATAAGCATTAAAAATATCCTCTGAAAAGCTCAGATTCCAGTGCAGGAAAATAGCATATGCCATGCTGTGATTGTGTGAACGAAGCAGTTTCTGTATTATTTGCAGATGTTGGCAGACTTAATTACAGAAGTGCTGCTGATGTGATTTATTACATGTGATGATTTTATGACCCGTTCCAGCCTTTTGCACATGATCGTGTAAATGATGCATCGTTGCACAGTGTTTAACTAGAACAAGAATTCAGTAGAGCAGCTTCAACCCGTCTTTTCTTCAGAAGTAACAGAATGTGTGGCGTATGCTGTGTCTTATTAAAAAGTTGGTAATGAATGATACCAAAGCATCTGTGCTGCTCTTCATCTGGTGATTACAGTGGGTTTATAAAGTCAGTTTAGAGTCACAAAATCTGTGTAGTAGCCTACTAATGTTTTAAAACTTAAGCTTTGCATGAAAAACAATCTTCTTTAAAAAATAAATGACGCTTGGTTTGATGAAGGTACCAAACAAAAACGCATGCAAAACATAAAATACACTGAACAAATCGAGAAAATGCTCTTTTTAGCTGATCTAATGACATTCAGACTCTAAATACTGCCCATTTCTCCCTCTCATTGACCCTAACAGCTTTTGATTAAATAAATATGATTTATTTGATTTCATTCATCATCATCACCATCATCATATGCCAGTGTTTTGTTCCTCCCCTCCCACATCTGAGGGATGCAGCGCGTGCTCGTCATGTTAGTCGGAGAAATGGTCGCCTGACGAGCATCACCGGATCCTGAGCCGAGAAGAGCTCGAATTAACATGTAAATACAGCAGCGGCGTCAAGGGAAAACACCTCTCCAGATGAGATGCTCGTTTTGTTCGGGTAAGACTAATAACATGTGCATGAACTGTTTGGGAATCGTCTTTACTTATTTGACATCGATCGATTGCAGCACGCGGCGATGAAGAAGTTATTGGCAAACTCATCGCTATTAGAGCTTCTGTGAGGGAATGAATGTCTGCTGTCTGTCTGTCAGCCGTCTGTAACCAATATAATGACATCGAACAGGATGATATGCAACTGAAAGGAATCCGTCATTTTCTGTGCGCGCGCCCGTGAGAGACGTTTAACGTCGTTCAACTTTTTTTCTCCCAGTTCAGATCAATCTCGATCGTTATTGTAGATTTACTGTGATTCGCTCAAATAATGGTGAGTTCAAATCTGTGGTAAAGCACAGTCATTCGTTCATTATCGATAAATACAACCATGAAGGGCTTATTTTGTGAGGCTGACTAAAATATACATTTTGATAATGTTCCCATTAAGTTATGGAAACGTTATTTCTGAACGTTCAAAGCGTTTGTTTGCGCAAAGGTTTGCAAAGACATTAAGGGAACGTTCCGTTTTATTATTTTACATTCATGCAAACGTTACTTTTTGAATGTTTTGAAATAAGTAACGTAGAAATGTTTAAAAAAAGTTGCATGAAAAATATATAAATAACGTTTTGAGAACGTTATTATAGATCATTGGCTAATTGCAGTTTTACACGTCATATAATTTTTTCTTCAAGACTGGTCATGAAGTCAGTTACATAAAAAGGTATATTGGTCTAATTTGAATCCGAAAAGACTGATTACTCTGCTAGTTGGTCAGACTGTTTACATGACACCATTTTCAACTAAAAAAGTCAACTTTTTATGCGTTCTGGCCGTTCATTTACACAATAACAGCGTTTTGGTGGCCTGAAAACAAGCTTTTGAAAAGGGGTTTCAAAGTGCACGTTTTTGAAACGATATCGTCTCCATGCAGGGTTGCCAGGTTTTCACAACAAAATCCACCTAATTGCTACTTAAAACTAGCCCAATTAGGAATGGGCATTTTTCCAAAATATTGTATTAGAATATTTGGGCTCGTAAAAACCGAATATTCGAATATTAGTTTATTTAAATGACGTTAAACGAGAAGGACGTTATTATTTTTATTTTTCGAATATTAATTACAGATCGAATATTCGACTATTTGTGCACACCCCTAAGCCCAATCACATTCCGGTAGGGTAAAGTCTGCTTTTTGGCAGGGTTCCTATGGTAAAATTCACATTCATCATTTTAAATGGCTAAATATCATGTTATTTGGGGTCGCTTCAACCCGCGGACGTGAAAAACAACCCGCGGAAACAGTGTTACAGTAGCCCAATTCCGCGGAAAAATGGCAGACTTGACAACAATGCCTTCGTGTAAATTACAAAAATGCACATTTGTGAAAACGGTGATGCCATGTGCTTGTTATGTGTTAGTGTTTCTTTACAAAGTGAAGCCTCGTTTACACTGCATACGTCTGCGGCGCGTTACGGCTCCGGCAAGGTTTTGTTACTTCCTCTGAGCCAAGCGGCTGGATTCACGAGACAACTAGATTTGCCTGTCTGACGTTGTTTTCCTTGATTTTTTCGTGTTTTTAATGGCTAAATGGTTATATTTTTCTGGTTTAATTGTGTTTATTGCTATGCCATACTTTATTTTACTGTAGCCTGCAGACGAAGTTAATACACATAAAAGTTCAGTTATGGACAACAAAAACAAAGAGATGTCAAGTTTTTTAACTCTGAATCTCTTGTTTTCAGCTTCTGGCCTTCAAGTGATGTGAAATATGAGCGGGAGTTTACACAGGCTGATTATTTTGACTTTATTTTGTATTTGAGCTGCGCGTCTTGGATGCGGTGTCCGTCAAGAAAATCTTTAGCGAAACGGCGCGGCGAGACGCTTCTCAAATGCATCGCGGCGTGGCTGGTGTAAACATGAGCATTGACTAGAGTGGCCGCGTATCAGCTCCGGTAGCCGCATCGCAGCCGTAACGCGCCGCACACGCGTGCAGTGCAAACGAGGCTTGACATCGCCATCTACTGGCCTGGCAGCAGAATACAGCATTTTTAGTCGCGGATTCGTGTGAATGGGGATCGTTTTGACAACGCTGCCGCCTGTACGCGAAAAAACGCAAAGGATAAACATTGTATGTCATGTAAACATACCCTAAGACACATTATTAACATAGTGGCTGTTTACGCAACTGTTTATGAATGTTTTATTAACGTTTGTTCATAACTTTGAGAGAACCTTACCAGAATGTTAACCAAAGTGCATTACGGATGTTACACGGATACTTGCAAATCAAGTAAATATGTGGACATGAAATATTGATATGAGTTGAAATTATTTTATTGTTTTACATGTAAATAAGTTCAAAGCAAAGATAAATGGTCAATTACTACATAGAAATGGATGGACTTATCAATGAATACGGTAACATTATTAATCTTCACTTATATAGGCTATTATTAATGTGAAACTAGGCTATTATTAATGTGAATGCTTTATTCTCAACATAAAAACTGAAGACATTATTACTTATGGTTAATAATCATAGTAACCATTTTGAGACACGAGATGGCGCAATTAGTAATTAGTGTGAAGATCCAAACCTAAATATATTACCCAAGTCATGGGAAATTGTGTTGGAAAGTCATTATGTTAAAGAGCAAAATCCACAAACCCACTCGTAATTACAACATCGTGATAGTGTTTATGTGCATAGCTATGATCTTTCTGGCATGACTTGAACAAGCCATCTTGGTAAAGCCATTTGGCAGCAATATTTCAAGTCATGCAATGAAAAGACCAAAAACTTGCTGTATAATTGGGATATTATGCATGCTTATGCAGCGAGATGCATTCTAATATTTGCATTTAGCATTGATTTTATATGCTGAATTGATGCTTGCATGCATATTTCAAATCAGGAATAACAACAGTGTCATAAATTGTGCTGCTTTAGCTTAATTTGCACACAATTAATCTTTTTCAGGCGGGTCCAGCTAATGCGAATGCGCATTCAAGCATAATAATAAACAAATAGCCAATGCTTCTATGAAATTACTCTTTTACCTGTAAGGCGTGACTAAAGCCATCTTTTTAATACTAGTGGGCCGTCTACTGCCCTTATTACATCCCATTTGACTGAATCAGAGCAGTAGCATTGAAGCAGTGGCGTTTGTCTCATGCAACACTGATGTCATCATGCATATCACTTGTTTTGGCTTTAGTATATATGTACAGCAGGCAGCGGTTAGCCTACAGTTATATCTGAAACCACTGTGTGTCTTCCACAATATGAGATGGACACATCTAGACACTGTTTTTAGTACTGCTTCTGCTTTAGGTTGTGCGTCAAGTGGCGATACAGCTTTAAAATAAAGAAAAAATGTCCTTTAAATCAAACATCACAATGCACTAGTGTTTTAATGAACCGCATAGGGTCGACAATACGCAACATAAGCAGAATGGCATAACCGTTTTAGCTCTGATAAATATTTCAGTGGTTTATTTTAGTCATTTTCTGAAGGCATATGTCCAAGTTGTCTGTACTTGTTTATCCTTATTTTTAAATTTGCTGCATTTAATATTATGCATGCGTATGTCATGAGATGCATTATTTAGTTGATGTTTGCATTTTTCTCTCCTCAGATGACAGCACACATCTCTACTCGACCACCATCCATCGTCATAAACATGCATATGTGGATATCATCTTTTGCCACGTTTTTCAGCCTAATTCAGATGTTCGACATTTATGGGGATATATGCACAGGCCTGTGCGTCTGTGAGGAAAGAGACGGGATTTTCACAGCCAGCTGTGAAAACAGAGGAATTAACAGTCTGTCAGAGGTAACGCCTTTACACTTCACCGCATATCATCTTCTGCTCACGGGGAATCTGTTAAAGAAAGTCTCGCTCAACGATTTTGTTCATTATGAAGGACTCACCATCTTACATCTGGGCAACAATGACATATCAGAAATCGAAGCTGGCGCTTTTAACGGACTCCAGGGATTAAAGAGACTGCATCTGAACAACAACAAAATTGAAGCACTAAAGGACGAAACGTTCCTTGGACTTGAAAGCCTGGAGTACCTGCAGATTGACTATAATTATATTAGCCACATTGAACCAAAAGCCCTGAGCGTTTTACGTCACTTAGAGGTGCTCATCCTCAATGACAATTTGCTCTCATCTCTGCCAAACAACATCTTTCAGTACGTTCCTTTAACTCATCTTGACCTGAGAGGCAATCAGCTCAAAGTGCTTCCCTATAATGGCCTTCTGGAGCACTTGAGTCACATTGTGGAGTTACAGCTCGAAGAAAACCCGTGGAATTGTTCCTGCGAGCTCATTGCGCTAAAAACCTGGCTCGAAAGCATATCCTACACGGCTTTAGTTGGAGATGTGGTTGTGTGAAACGCCCTTCCGACTGCACGGCCGAGACCTCGACGAGATCTCCAAGCAAGAACTGTGTCCCCGCAGAGCCATCGCCGAATACGAGATGCGCGCAGAACCGGCTCACGGCAGCGAGATCCTCTTTAAAACAACGCCGGCGACTGTGATGCCGGGCTTCGCGTCCTCGACCATCCTGCGCTCCACGAAGAGCAGCCGTTTGTCGGGAAAACTCCGCGTCAAACCCACTCCTCGCTCGTCCTCCAGCAAGCCGCAGAATTACGGTCCGATGTTGGCCTACCAGACAAAATCCCCGGTTCCTCTAGACTGTCCGAACGCTTGCACTTGCAATCTCCAAATCTCGGACCTCGGGTTGAACGTTAACTGCCAGGAGCGGAAAATCGAGACCATCTCGGATCTCGATCCCAAGCCGTACAACCCCAAGAAGATGTACCTGACCGGGAACTACATCTCTGCGGTGTGCAGTTCAGACTTTGATGGTGCAACCGGACTGGATTTGCTCCACTTGGGCAACAACCGCATCACCGTCATTCACGACAGGACCTTCGGCCAGCTTATACATCTGAGAAGGCTTTACCTGAACGGCAACTTGCTCGAGCGTCTCACCGAGGATATGTTCTACGGACTCCAAAGCTTGCAGTTTCTGTATTTAGAGTACAACGTCATCCGGGAGATCGCATCCGGCGCCTTTCAGCAGGTGCCCAATCTTCAGCTGCTGTTCCTCAACAACAACCTCCTCAAGACTCTTCCGCCGGGCGTCTTTGACGGATTAAACCTCGCTCGGTTGAATCTGCGCAGCAACCACTTTCGAACTCTTCCGGTGGCCAGCGTGCTCGACGAACTCACGGCACTGGTGCAGATCGATCTGTTCGAGAACCCCTGGGATTGTTCGTGTCCCATTTTGGAGTTGAAAGCTGGTTGGAGCAGCTCGGCGCCGGCACTGTGGTGAACACCGTCGTTTGCGAGTCTCCGCCGAGACTCTCGGGAGAGGACGTGCGGTACATTCGCTCTTCTCATCTCTGCCCGGAAAGCTCAAATGTTCAGTCTTCCGTCGTGCCGCCCTCGGAGGAATCCTTTCCCGGAAGTACTATCACCTTAGAAACAGCTTTGGATTATGACACGCAGTATCCAGCGGTTCCCCTTTCCGTTCTAATACTCGCCTTGCTGCTGCTTTTTATATTATCCGTGTTCGTGGCGGCAGGGCTGTTTGCCGTCATAATGAAGAGGCGGAAAAAGTCTGAACGCTTGGCATCGGTAAGCGCCAACACAATCTATAACGACAGGGCGAAGTCTAGATCGTCGGCGGGCCATGTCTACGAGTACATCCCACCCGCGGCGGAGAGCCTGGCAAAGAACAGCGAGGGAAGCGTGACTTACAGAGACTTCGAAGAGCTCAACAGAGTTCTGGCATCCAACTCGGATGAAGACGTTGGGAGCGTGGCGATAAGCTCCGAGTTCAGCGCGGGAACTCCAGACGCCCTCAACAGACACTCTCCACTCTTGGACGACAACTACTTTTACCGTGATATCTTGGCCAGGGACCAGCAGGCCTCTTACAGGGGTAATTTGGCCTGTAAACATGGCACACATGCAGACTTTGATGTGAGGCATCAGTACTTGAATCCGGAGAGGGTTCAGCAGAGCGTGGTGTACTGCTCGACGCCAGCCGCCGTCTACATAGAGCCCAACAGGAGCGAATACTGGGAGCTGAAAGCCAAGCTTCACTTTGAACCCGACTATTTGGAGGTTCATGAGAAAAGGACAACTTTCACCCAGTTCTGAAATATGCATTTGTCTTCATTTTCTTTTCTTAAAAAAATAAAAATAAAAAAAATATCTGAGAGATAAAAGGGTGAATCTTAGAAACATTGCGCACCTCAAAATTCAAAAGAATTTTTTTATATATATTTTAATTACCGTTTTATATTTATAGTGATTTTTATTTTATTTATATTTATTTTATTTATTTTATATATTTATTTTATTTTTATTTGCTGGACAATTAAACACATTTTCCCTCAATTTCCATTGTTATATTGCAAAAAATATATTAATGTGGAAACCAATTGTATTATATTTAAATAGTAAATTAGTTATACATCATATTTGATGTACTGCTTTTAATACAAAAATGTGTGTATATATATATATATATATATAATATATATATATATATATATATATATATATATGTATATGTACTTAATAATAATAATAATAATATATAATTGTGACATTATTTGCTGGACAATTCAGCACATTTTCCCTCAATTTCTATTGTTATATTGCAAAAAAAAAAATGTGATTAATGTGATTAATATTAATATATTATTAATTCTTTATTAATATTATATATTTAATATAATAATATATATTATAATATGTATTATTTAAATGGAAATTAGTTATACATCATAGGAGTATTTAATCTCTGCTTTTAATACACTAAAAATGTCCAACTTAAGTAATAATAATATAATATACTTAATAATAATATAATACTTAAATTATTGAAATTGGCTGTACAAGTAACTTAAATTATAATAAACTGACTTAAAAAAATCAAGTTGAATCTCGTTTACCTTTAAAAAGTTGAAATGACTTAAATTATTTTAATATTTCTTATTATTTAAAAAAAATTAAACTTAAATTTAAATTATTTTTTTGTAAATTAATTAAATTATTTATTAATTTAAAACATATGTTGCCATAACTTATTGATCGTATCATTGTTTACAGTGCACAGCTTTAAATAAAAGTACATCATTAAATTATTAAAAAAGAATCATTTTTAAAAATAATGCAAAATTGTCACAATGGAACAAATCTAAATGATCCTTAAAACCAAGTTAATTTTTTTTAAAGAAAAGTTATTTTTTCTTTTAAATTTTGGGGTGTTTTTGTGAGATTCACTCCATATTCTCTCATGCTATTCTTATTAAAAATACTTCAGTATCATTTGTTCAGTACGTTCTGAGGTCCATGAATGATTTCTGTGTGAGTATAAAAGTGACACTTGTCTTAAAGATGTCGTGACCTTTCACCTTTATTTCAAAGCACCTGTGACGTAAAGGACAATCTGTTTCGTTGTGTTTTTATTCTACATAAATCATACTGGTGTACTTAAATATGTCCATCCTGCAGATCTTTGCACTTTTTTTGCTTAAATTATATTAAGAAGATTTTTGTAACATTTATATTGACAGCCCTGGCAGGTCGATTACTTTTTAGATTTAATTAGCAGTGCTGGGAAAAGGGTGCAATGTGTTTTTATTTGTAATTATACGAGGGTTCTTTCTCAGTATGTACATTAACTAAAAGGCATATGCATTCGAAGCACACAGTATTTACCCTACAGTTGCTGTGCAATATTGTAAAGTCCCTTTAAGAGTCACCGGCGTTTGTCCGCCCACGTCGGCTAATAAGAATCGCCATGAGAGCCGCCGCGGGAGACGACGACTACAGGGAAACCGCATACGCCAAAAACCAGCCCCTTCCCCCTTCAGCTTTCTGATGTGTGACTCAGTGAAGGAAACAACAACCCAAGCCTCTTTTTACACGAGGGTTTGTTATTCAGCAAATGCCAATGAAAATTTCATGCAGGGCTTCAGGCGGTCCAGAGAGATTGTTATGCAAAAACATCGGTGTGTTTCTTCTCATTTCTATTGCCTGTGTAAAACGTACTGGAGTTGTTGACTGAAACTAGCAATTATTTCATGCTTTTATAAGTCACTGTCATGACTATATTGAATTTCATTTCTGTGTTCTCATGTGCAAATGAAATGAATCCGTTTTTTGCACTGAAGTTTTGTCCATATGGAGCAGATGTTCCTAAATAAATCTCTGAATAACTGACGGATAAACATATGGCTGTTTGCTTCAAGCCGGACAATAATATATTCAGCTCATGGAAAGAGACACAATGACATCTTATGGCCCAAAATGCGTTCACAGTAAATAGTATCTGCATTAAAACACAAGATCAGCTTGTCAAATACCAAAGTGGACCGTCTCAATTAAAGTCCACATGTGAAACGGCATTTCTCATTCACATGACCTTTTAAACATAGTCGTTAACATTCAAGCATGAACAAATGCTGTCTTTGGCCTCTCTGTTCGAGCCCCGAGGCTTGTTTCGTGTTTCTTCTGTGGCGCTGAGTGCCTGTGGCGATGCTTCACTGCGCTTTCTGTTGTAAAGTGTTTCAAATATTGAGTGTTTGCAGTCGTCTCTGAAAACTAAATGACTCTCACCCCCTGCTACATCTTCATGCTGAGGCTCGATTAATGAATTTTATTGCTCATTTGCCATAATTATCATATAAACCAGGGGTTGTAATTGTACACAAACATGACACTTCGGTACGTCCCTCGGTATTGATGTCACGGTTCGGTATGGCAGGGGGAGAAAACTAAACATAAAATTGCGTCTTTTTTCTTTTTTTTATTGAACAAATTTTGTCTCTCTCTTTAAATAAGTTCAGTTATAAACATATCTGCGAGCAGTTAGCAGGGTTCAAGCACTTTAAGGCTTTTAAGCACGCAAAAAGGTATTATATTTTATTTAGCAAGCATGTAAGCACTCAGATCAAAGATGGAAAAAGACCATTTACTGCCCGATCTCCACCACTTTTTTTTAGGTGTCCTCAGAGTGTGTGTTTATATATGAGCATAACAGTTGCCCCATGGGTGACTTTGATTGGATTTTTTCGCCACTTCCTATCAAAATTTGACATTGGGTTATTAGCAGGTAGCTATCAAACCACCTATGGTTTCATATCAATCAGACCAACAATATTCACAAAAGTTTTTGAAGCGGTTCCACAGACGAGGCTTAAGATAGTCAGACTAGTGCATGTTTGAGTGGTTTAACTGAAGATCATGTTTTGTCTCAAGATGCACAGCAGTAAATCATAAAAGTTACTTAGATGCTCTAATTGAACTAAGGCTTAATCCTGGCTTAGTCTAAGCCCTGTCTGTGAAACCGGGCCATAGTTGCACCGTGTCCTAACCAGAAGCGATGCGATAAGATTCCAGCGACGAGCAATTTGACTGTCCACACTAGATGCAACGCGAAAATGAGAAGCGCGATCAAAAACCACAGCCATCAGAAGAGAGCGTGGGCGGGCTCTCTCGGCAAGAGCACAGCGGACAATGGGCAAGTACTTAATAAAATTCATAAATATTACACCATTTAAACATTACTTAAAGTACATACGGAGTGACTGAACCAATCTTTGTCATAGAATACACTTGTTTGTGCGCACTGAGTCGACAGTTTGAACGCTCTTGTGCCCATTTATTTATTTTCAAGATCTGAGGTGAATTAGCCAGTGTTGTTTTCATTACAGCTAAACAGCTGGGAACACGGAACGATATTCAAACTCACGTTAGACGGCTTTTAACATTAAATAAAGCACATAAACAGTACCTGATATTATCATTGCCATTAATATAAACCGTTTCTGTGTCGCTGTCGCGGCTGGTTAGGACAAAAACTCCAATTAACATGAAAAAGACACCTTTTATCGCTTGTCGTGGCATCGCGGCGCGTCTGGTTAGGACACGGTGTAAGACGAAACCTAGTATGTTTGGTATCGTTGGACTCGACAAGGATTCAGGAGTCTAACGAGGTGATAACCGTGAAAATAAGTCAACCATACCCGGAGTTATAAGCATATGATTTTACCACTAGGTGGCGCTGGCTCGAAACTTCTCAGGCTCCTTCAGGGCATCATGACCCATACTGAGTTTCGTTCTGTTGTGCGTTTCCCAAAGCGAACTGTGGTCGCAAGTTCCGTCATTACCAATAGAGTTCAATGGGACTTGCGACTATAGTTGGCTAACGATGCTTTCAGGAAACGCACCCCAGATCGGCCTCTGTTAACCTTGTCAAATAGCTGCTCAAAATTCTGAAGGCGGACGTGTTTTTTGAGATGCGTCAATGTCATGGCATAATCAGACGAAGACACTACACGCCAATTTTCAAGTCAGTCGGACTAACGGTGAAGCAGTTATAGCCGTTTTCAGGTTTTTTTCCTGTTATAGCTCCACCAAGTGGCCAGTTGCTGTGTCCTTTTTCACGTGACCACAGAATGAGCTCTTACATGGGTGTGCCAAATTTGGTGAAAATATCTCATTCCGTTCACGAGTTATAGCCATTTTAGTAAAAGTGGCTCCGCCCACTTCAAAAGTTTTGGTGGCCCTTAGAGACCGTGAATCGAAATTTCAACTTTTTTTGATAATTATTGATAATCAGACTCCGGAGAATCTCACTGCACTGGTTTGGTTCTGATCGGGTCAAAGACCAAGGACAAAAGCAGGTTTTTCAAAAAAGACCATTTTTTCTCGATGTAAGTCATTTGAGTCTACTATACACTTAACAGCAGAGCCCAAACTATTGAATTCAGCTGCTATTTATTTTAGATATAAATAATCTGAATTCCATAGAGCAGTAAGTATGAGTTTGTTTCCAGTGAAATAACTGACGGCCTCTCATTTGCTGCCGAAGACACAAACATCGTCAGTGTTTCTCACTCGGGTTTGAAGGCCGTTTTCTGTGTGATGTTCTCTGAAGGCCTGCGGATGTTCTCTGACGTCTCGCTGAAGGACGAGCCTCAGTGTTTCAGGAAGGAACGAGAGCTTTATATCGTGATTCCTGCTGTTCAGTGTTTTCTGATGGATGTGAAACATGCAGAAATAACTGCAGATAACTGTAGCTTTTATAGTTATAATGATAAGATAGGAAATATACAAGACAATTATTACTCAGTAAGAGTGTTAAATTCTGTTCATTCACACTTTATTCATGCAGAGGTTCATTCCTGTCATCATTTACTCACCCACCAGTGATATATTAGTATAATTTTTATGTATTAATATTTAGGTTTAACTTTAATTTTTATATTTTCAGTTTCAATTTTCATTTTAGTATAGGATTTAATATTTTTTTAAAATAATTATTATTATAATTTTAATTAATTTATTTAATAATAATTATTGTTTATTAAATAAACTTTTTATAATTTTATTAGTTTTTTTTTGTTTAGCTTTTATTTTTTGGAACTATTTTTCTTTTTTCAATTGTTTTTTTAAATTAATTTTAGTACTTTAACTTCAACTTATTTATTTTAGTTGCCAAAGCAACATTTTTAATCTAAGTTTTAAATGTTTCATATTTTCACTTCTATTTATATTTTATTTATTTCAGCTTCATTTCAACATTTTCATTTTTTTATGTTTAATTTTAGTTTAGGTTTTAATAATTTTTCCTATTTGCTTTTGTAATTTTTATTAGTTTTATATATATTTCAATTTAGCTTTTTTTAATGATTTTTTAAATTTTATACTAATTTAATTTTTTTTTTTTTTCAAGTATTTTTAACGATTGTTTCTCATCTAATATTTTATTTTATTTTATTTCAGCTTCATTTCCACATTTTTTTTTTTTTATTTTAGGTATATGTGCTTTTGTCATTTTTTATATTTCATTTTAACTTTATTTTTTGAAACTTTTTATGTAATTATAATTTTTAAAATTGACATTAGCCCATCATGAGAAAATCACTTCAGCGTCAGTCGTGCGTCGATCTGAACACAAACACAAACTGAAAGTAGTGTTGTTGTTGTTGTTGTTGTTGTTTTGGAGCTTGACGTCATGAACACTAATGAATGTAATAGAGATGAATGAAATATAAACAGCATATGCTTTATTTTGTCCTTTAGCAAACGAGTATCAAACCTCTTTCAGCCTCATCAGAATCAGTTGCTCTTTTCTTTCTTTAATTATACAGTCAAACCAAAACTTATTCAGACATTTTTGATATTTTTGCTATTATTCTACTAGTGGGTGCAGTTCATTTATGTAAGTGAGGACAACAAAATAAAGTAAACTGTGACATATTATAGCCAAATATTGAACTACCAGTAAAATCGATAAACATTTGGAACCAAAAATTATTCAGACACTTTGACCTGACCATGTGTTATCTGACCATGTGTTACCAAGTGTTATCTGACATAATTAAGATTATTTTTTTCTGACACAGTTTAACTCTGAGATCTTGTCATATTTTATTAGCATTTTTTAAACTATAGTGTATAAACTGAATTAATGAATGAAATGTTCAGGGTGTCTGAATAAATGTTGGTTTGACTGCAGAAGCCCTGACAGTTTCACATATAAATACTGTAGATGAATTCTGGATGTGTAAATGAATTAAAGTAGGAGTAGATTCTTCTAAAGAGTTGAAGAAAGCTGTAGTTTTCCTCATTAGCAGAAGAGCCTGTGCTTCTCATTAAAACCGCACCTCTGGCTTTACTGCAGCTGCGGGCGCTTCATCATTCATGTGGACAGAGAAGGTGAAACATGATTTCATGAGCTGCTCAGAGAGATTCAGCGGATCCACCGGAATAATGTGATGTGGATCATATGCTCTACCTGTTAATGTTTGAAACTGTTCTCATTCTTTCTATCAACATTCAAAAACTCAAGATTAGGAGAGTAAACAAGAATCAGTTATAAAATGAGAATCGTTCTTAAACTATAACTTCACTTCTCTTCTAAGATAAGCAAGATTTTACAATCAGTGCCTGTTGAAATAATTTCAGATAACAACATACTGATAAAATGATTTTAACTTTATGTCTAATTGGGGCTAGTTGTCACACTGAACTGAATATTTCCCTCGGTGTGTTTGTTTATTAATTAATTCAGTGTCATTATTCAGCTCAATTCAGTACAAATGATGTGACAATTGATTGTCTTAGCAATGCAAATGTCTTCACCAAAGGTGACAGTGGCAAAACAGAAACAAAAAATACTAAATGTGATATTGAAATTTCAATCAGAATCCACAGAAATGATTATTTTGTGAATGTTCACTTGGATTCCAGCCTTTGTGACAACTAGCCCCGGTCTCCCCGATGAGTCTGGAGCTGATTTTAATGGGGTCTGAGAAACCCGCCCACCTTTTCCCTCTTCCAGGCTGGAAGCGACTCTTTGGCAGATTGCGAGTGTTAAAGTGGCTGAGCCGGGCGAGATCTAAGCGTCGCTCAGCGCTGGAAATGAGGCCAGATCTGGATTATATAAGCCTGAGGAGGCGCAGATGACTGCGAGCTCACTGGAGGGGAAAACAGCTCAAATCTGCTCCCTTATAAGTCAGCAGCACTCCCTGATTACTCTCTGGAGGAGCGGGCTTTCCCATTCCCCGTGTCAACTAGCTGGAGTGAACGATAGACGAGCGCATCGCTGAACTCCGCCCAACTCCACTGTTCAGATTCATGAGCCGCTTTCAGCAAATCAGAATCACGACGAAGGGCAGTAAAACTATGACCAAACATTACAGTGATACGATGAGAAATACCAGTTTACAAAATCAAGCAGCTGTTTTGTACAATTAGAAATAACTAGAAGTGGATCTCAGCCAACAAGAACATTTGCTAACCTTCCCATTTAGATACCAGAATCAGAAGAGCTTGCCAAGTACTCTAAAAACTGCTGGGTTAAAAACAACCCAAGTTGGGTTGAAAATGGACAAACCCAGTGATTGGATTGTTTTAACCCAGCGATTGGGTTGTTTTAACACAGCAGATGGATGGTGTTTTAACCCACGATTGGTTGTTTTTAACCATTGGGTTTTTAACACAGAGCTCGTTTTAACCAAACCATGCACTGGGCGTTTTTTAACACAGAGATTGGGTCGTTTAACACGTTTACACAGCCAAGCATTGGGTTGTTTTAACCATGCGACTGGGTTGTTTTAACACAGGGGGTCGTTTTAAACACATTGGTTGTTTTAACCAAGGGATTGGGTTGTTTTAACCTCGCGATTGGGTTGTTTTAACACAGCAATTGGGTTGTTTTAACCCAGGGATTGGGTTGTTTTAACCCAGGGATTGGGTTGTTTTAACCATCTGATTGGGATTGGGTTTTTTAAACCAGCGATTTTTTGTTTAACCCAGGGATTGGGTTGTTTTAACACCGCAATTGGGTTGTTTTAACCACGCGATTGGGTTGTTTTAACCCAGAGATTGGGTCGTTTTAACCAGCCCAGCAGTTTAACCAGGGTTGTTTTAACCATGCAATTGGTTTTTTTACCCAGGGGGTTGTTTTTACCCCAGGGATGGTGTTTTAACCCAGGGATTGGGTTGTGTTTAACCAACTTGGGTTGTTTTAACCACCGATTGGTGTTTTTAACACAGCAATTGGGTTGTTTAACCACGCAATTGGGTTGTTTTAAACCCAGGGATTGGTTGTTTAACCCACGATTGGGTTGTTTTAACCCGCAATTGTTGTTTTAACCCCAGGGATTGGTTTGTTTTAACCCGCGATTGGGTTGTTTTTTAACCCAGGGATTGCAACTGGTTTGTTTTGGTTTTTAACCATTGGGTTGTTTTTAACCCAATTGGGTTGGTTTTGGGTTTTTTAACCCAGGGTTGGTTTGTTTTTTTAACCCGATGGTTGTTTTACCCAGGGATTGGGTTGTTTTAACCCAGGATTGGGTTGTTTTTAACCATGCAATGGTTTTGTTTTAACCCAGGAACCCAGGATTTGTTTTAACCCAGCGATTGGGTTGTTTTAACCCAGGGATTGGGTTGTTTTAACCATTGGTTGTTTTAACCCAGGGATTGGGTTGTTTTAACATGCATGGGTTGTTTAACCCAGGGATTGGGTGGTTTAACACAGCGATGGGTTAAATGTTTGCAGCTAGTTTTTATTTAACTAAAATGACTATATGGCTGACTTAAAATGAACCCAAAATATGTTGGAAATTAACATTTCTTAATATGTTTAATGAATGAACATTTATTAATAAGTTTAATGAATAATAATTAAACAATACACATGTATTAAATTGCTTATTAATAAATGTTCACCTTGATTAGTATTGTTGCCTCTAAATGTATGTCTGATTTTTAATTTTCAACATATTTGGGTTTATTTTTATGCAGACATTAGTCATTTTTAAACAATAGTTGAGTTAAATAAAACTAGCCAGTAGTTGGGCAAATATAACCCAACCGCTGGGTTAAAACATCCTAATCATTGGGTTTGTCCATTTTCAACTTGGGTTGTTTTTAACCCAGCATTTTTTAGAGAGTTTGTTTACACACACAAGGAATTTGTCTTGGTGACAGGAGCTTCCAGTGAAGAAGGAACGTACAGAAATAGTGCAGACATACATAGGAATTACGCAATAAAAATGAAATATAACCAAGCAGTTAATCTCTGGTAAAACTTCGTTAAGGGAACGTTCCATTGTATCATTCTTCAAACATTATGGGAACGTTACTTTTGAATGTTCTCTGAACATTCTGAAACAACTAGTAACACTGGGTCATCACAAATGACATTAGACCGATTAAACATCTCAGAAGAAATGTTTCATGAATAATGTATTTTTGTGATATTTAATGTAATGTTTAATAACATTATTAACTCTTTCCTCACCAGCGTTTTTAAAAAACAGCAGTAGCATTTTTGATCGTTTTCACAAAACTTTCATGGCCCTCAGAATATTTTGTTTGCAATACATCAAAAGAAAGAACAGACCTCTGCTTTTAAACAAAAAAAAAAAAACATTTTATTCTAGCTTCATGCGTTCTTTATTTATCAAAACTTGAATGTTGTAAAAGCAACCTTTTGAACAAAAAGTTGAGTGAGAAAATCACATTTTTGTCAAAGACTTAATCCAGATGGGATTCAGAGCGATGATCAAACACAGATAGATCGAGTCCATCAACACCTCAAAGCTTCACAGTCGTTTCCTCTTCATGGGTTCATCATTTCATTGTTTGTCAGAATTGCTGTACTGTACATATACGTCCATAAGCCTGTGTGCATTAATTATTTACGCAGAGTCAATGTGTGCATCGAGCTCCAGGACTTCAGAAATAACACTGTCCTCAACACACTAAATAACTTACATAATTCATGTCATCTACCTCAGCCCCTCATAAATAATGGACAGATAAACTATTACAGCACTGCTTAATGAAACCGCTGCATACATGGAGGATGTCAGTCCACATTATGATGGATATTCTGGAGTTTGTTTAGCAGTAGCTGCGAGCAGCGGCCGCTTGCTGTTCTGACATTTCCATCAGCTGGACTCTTACTGCTGATGTGTGGCGGTCTGGGGGAAAAACATTCCTCATTTCCTCACTCTTATTAACTCGTGGTGTAAGTAGCCGTTCAAACGCATGCAGTCTTGCGTTAAAACAGCAGCATGAGATGGAATGGATTTGAACAGAAGGCGCATTAACACACTCAACACCACTGTAAACGCATAAAAGATGACTATTGTGATTCATCCAGATTCATCTGATTGTTCTAATGGTTTAAAAAAGACATTTATTTGCTGTGCTAAAACTATTTTAAAAAATGAGTGATTTTACTGAATTGTTTTCAGAACATACCTATCAAATACACGTCACTCAAGCTGCAAGGTGGTTTAACCTGTTAGTTTTTGCCCCTACTGGTAGAAGCTGTAACTACACCAGCATCTTTCTCCATTGATGGCCAATCAAAAGTCAAGTCACATTTATTTCTATAGTTCTTATACCTAGGAGTGTTTCAAATTTCATCAACGTGCGAAATTCAGTTTCTGTCATGACAACTCTCTGAGTGTTTGGCATAGTAATGATATGACAGTTTGTCCTGGCAGAAGAATCTGCTACACTGCTGCTGCTGCTCTGTTGTTATGTTTGCTTTTGATGTTAGTTATTGCTGCTGCGCGTTGGTTACTGCTGTTATTGCTGCTGCTGCTGCTGCTGCTGCTGTTCTTATGTTTGCTTTTGATGTTGGTATGCTGCTGCTGCAGTTGTTATTGCTGCTGCTGTTGGTTATTTCTGCTTTTTACAGTTGTTAACTGTTAGTTATGTTTGCATGTTGGATGCAGCATTAGTGCCAATACACTGCTGCTGCTACATTGCTGCGTTATTAGTTATTGCTGCGTTGTATTGATAGTTAGTTGTTATTGCTGCTGCTGCTGCTGCTGTTATTATGTTTGCTTTTGAGTTATGCGTTGTTATGCTGCTGCTGCCTGCTGCTGCTGTTAGTTATGTTTGCTTTTTGATGTTGTTATTGCTGCTGCTGCAGTTTGGTTATGCTTCGCGTTGGTTATTGCTGCTTTGATGTGCTGCTGCTGTTATTTTTTTGCTTTTGATTGCTTGGTTATTGCTGCTGCTGTTATGCTGCTGCTGCTGCTGCTGTTAGTGCTGCTGTTGTTGTTATTGCTGCTGGCTTGCGGCTGTGTTAGTTATTGCTGCTGCTGCTGCTGTTGTTGCTGCTGCTGTTATTGCTGCTGCTGTTTTATTGCTGCTGCTGCTGTTACGCTGCTGTTGTTATTATGCTGCTGCTGTGTTATGTTATTGCGGCTGCATGCTGCTGCTCTGTTATTATTGCTGTTCTTGCTGCTGTGTTATTGCTGCTGCTCTAGCTGCGCTGCTGGCGTTAATTGCTGCTGTTATTGCTGCTTGTGCTGCTTGTTATTGCTGCTGCTGCTGTGTTATTGCTGCTGTTGGTTATTTATTGCTGCTGCTGCTGTTAGTTATGTGTTGCTTTTGATGTTGTTATGCGGTTGGTTATTTGCTTTTGATGTTGCTGCTGCTGTTAGTTATGTTTGCTTTTGATGTTGGTATTGCTGCTGCTACTGTTGTTATGCTGCTGTTGTTATTTATTGCTGCTGCTGCTGTGTTATTGCTGTTTATTTATGCTGCTGTGCTGTTATGCTGCTGTTGGTTATTGCTGCTGCTGCTGCTGTTAGTTATGTTTGCTTTTGATGTTGGTTATTGCTGCTGCTGCAGTTGGTTATTGCTGCTGCGGTTGGTTATTGCTGCTTTTGATGTTGCTGCTGCTGTTGTGTATGTTTGTTGATGATGCTGCTGTATGCTGCTGCTGCTGCTGTTATTTATTGCTGCTGCTGCTGTTGTTATTGCGGCTGCTGCGGTGTGCTACTGCTGCTGCTGTTATTGCTGCTGTTGTTATTGCTGCTGCTGCTGTTGTTATTGCTGCTGCTGCTGCTGCTGCTGCTGTTGTGATTTATTGCTGCTGCTGCTGCTGCTGCTGTTAGTTATTGCTGCTCTGTTATTTCTGCTGCTGCTGTTAGCTGCTGTTGTTATTGCTGCTGCTGCTGCTGCTGTTATTGCTGCTGCTGTTAGTTATTGCTGCTGTGGTTGCTTATTGCTGCTGCTGCTGCTGCTGTATGTTTGCTTTTGATGTTGGTTATTGCTGCTGCTGCTGCTGCTGCTGCGGTTGGTTATTGCTGTGATGTTGCTGCTGCTGTTGTGCTGCTTTTGTTATTGCGGCTGCTGCTGCTGTTTGATGTTGGTTATTGCTGCTGCGCTGCTGTTAGTTATTGTTGCTTTGACGTTGGTTATTGCTGCTGCTTGCTGTTTTGCTGCTGCGTTGGTTTTTGCTGCTGCGTTAGTTATGTCTGCTTTTGATGTTGGTTATTGCTGCTGCTCTTAGGTATTTCTGCTGCTGCTGGTAGTTATGTCTGCTTTTGATGTTGGTTATTGCTGCTGCTGCTGCTGTTAGTTATTGTTGCTTTTGACGTTGGTTATTGCTGCTGCTGCTGTTATTGCTGCTGCGGTTGGTTTTTGCTGCTGCTGTTAGTTATGTCTGCTTTGATGTTGGTTTTATTGCTGCTGTTTGCTGCTGCTGCTGCTGCTGTTATTGCTGCTGCGGTTGGTTATTTCTGCTGGGGTTGGTTATTGCTGCTTTGATGGTTATTGCTGGTTAGTTGTCTGCTTTTGATGTTGTTGCTGCTGCTGTTGGTTATTTCTGTGTTTGATGTTGTTTATTGCTGCTGCTGTTGGTTATTGCTGCTGCTGCTGTTAGCTATCGCTGCTTTTGATGTTGGTTATTGCTGCTGCTGTTGTTAGTTATTTCTGCTTTTGACATTGGTTATTGCTGCTACTGCTGTTATTGCTGCTGCTGTTGGTTATTTCTGCTGCTGTTATTGCTGCTGGGGTTGGTTATTGCTGCTTTTGATGTTGCTGCTGCTGCTGTTGCTGCTGCAGTTGGTTATTGCTGCTGTTATGTCTGCTTTTGATGTTGGTTATTGCTGCTGCGGTTGTTATTGCTGCTGTTAGTTATGTCTGCTTTGATGTTGTTATTGCTGCTACTGCTGTTATTGCTGCTGCTGTTGGTTATGCTGCTGCTGCTGGTTGGTTATTGCTGCTTTTGATGTTGCTGCTGCTGCTGTTGCTGCTGCGGTTGGTTATTGCTGCTGTTAGCTATTGCTGCTTTTGATGTTGGTTATTGCTGCTGCTCCTGTTATTTATTGCTGCTGTTGGTTACTGCTGCATTTGATGTTGGTTTATTGCTGCGCTGCTGTTGGTTATTTCTGCGTTTGATGTTGTTTATTGCTGCTGCTTTTGGTTATTGCTGCTGCTGCTGTTATTGCTGCTGCTCCTGTTATTTATTGCTGCTGTTGGTTACTGCTGCATTTGATGTTGGTTATTGCTGCTGCTGCTGTGTGGTTATTTCTGCGTTTGATGTTGTTTATTGCTGCTGCTTTTGGTTTGCTGGCTGCTGCTGCTGTTATTGCTGCTGCTCCTGTTATTTATTGCTGCTGTTGGTTACTGCTGCATTGTGTTGTTATTGCTGCTGCTGTTATTGCTGCTGTTGTTGTTATTGCTGCTTCTGCTGCTGTTATTGCTGCTGCGGTTAGTTATGTCTGCTTTTGATGTTGGTTATTGCTGCTGCTCCTGTTATTTATTGCTGCTGTTGGTTACTGCTGCATTTGATGTTGTTATTGCTGCTGTTGCTGTGAGCAAGTAAGAGATGCTGCTGCTGCTGTACAATATAGCACACATGAATTACCCGTAGCAGATCTACACAGGTGGGGCTGGGGAAGGTGGAGCGTTTTTGAAAGTGTGAGTGTCATTATTCAGCTCATTTTAGTTCGATGTTGATTCAGTTTAGTTCAATAACAATGCCAATATTGCATCAGTTATGAAATGAATTTGATTCAGCTATAAATCAGTTCTCCATAAATCATCTGTGCATTCTGACAAAATAAATTTTTTGCAAGCAACATATAAATTTATGCATACATATTTTTCTTTGCTTTGTTTGTATCCCTGCTAGAGATGCCTAAATATCATGCTTTTTCTTTCTATACTTTATTGCACACATATTTCCTGTTGCATCTTAGTAACAGTCCAAATATTTTCATACACACAAACATTTGTTTCACCACTCATTTATAAGCAAACATTATGACAATGAATTAATAAATAAAACAGCAGTTTGGCTGTACCAGTATAGTACTTTACATTATCTTATCCAACTTTTCTTTTACCCAGAACATATGTATTTGTGTGCTTTTAAAATCGATAATAATAATAAAAAATGTTAGATAAAACTGCCTATAAAATATTACCTCCTGAAGTGGATGATCAGCATTTTCTTTCATTATTTGCTGAAAAAGAAAAATGACTTCATTTTTAAGTGCCTTTTTCGTGAAAAGTGCCTCATGAATAAAATATGGGTGAGTGTTTGCCTCTGCTCTCCACCGCAGCTCCAACACCTTAAAAGAACTTTGTTACACTTGGATGATATTTCTAGTGTTATCTCATATTCATCTTCCAAGCATATTCTAGCCAGAATGGAGATAGTATAGTACAGAATCTTTCTTTTTAAACTCCCATTTCTTGTTATATTTTTCTCCAAATTCTCCCCTGCGGTGTCAGGCTTTTACAGGTTAGAATTACCCAGCTTGACAGATTGAGGCTGAGAATGTCTCAGGTAAAGACGAGCTGTTCCACACATCCTCCATGACCTTGAGTAAAACACTTCACATCTCCCTCAGATTAGAGGAGATTACAATCACTGCAGAAGCTCGTGAGCAGACGTGCAAAGATAGCAGAATAATCCCTGGCTGTAGAAACCAAACGCCGTATCTACACTGGAAGCATCTACTAAACACCGACCAATCAGCTGTTAGCTCAGGCTCTACATATACTGTTCACCAGTTCGGGCTCTGTGCGATTTTTAACATGTTTTGAAAGAGTCTCTTCTGCTCACCAAAGCTGCATTTATTTGATCAAAAATACAGTAAAAATAGTGAAATATTATTCCAGTGTAAATCAGCTGTTTTCTATGTGAATATATAGTAAAGTGTAATTTATTCCTGTGATCAAAGCTGAATTTTCAGCATCATTACTCCAGTCTTCAGTGTCACATGAAGTTAATTAAATTAAAATGAGAACTGTTGTCTTGGCAACTAGCTGAAAAAAAAAGTTTACATTTTGCTATTTATTTTTTTATCATTTTTATTTTATATAGCTTAGTTTTTATTTTATTTCAAGTAACGAAAATGTTTTTTTTGTGTGTGTGTGTGTGGTTTTAGTTGTAATAACAAAATCATTCACTGTCATCAATTCATGTATCCTTGATAAATAAAAGTATTCATTTCTTTCAAAAAAATCCCTGAACCTTTGAACACTAGTGTATTATTTAATCAGCAATAAATGATTGAAAATCTTTGTATTTTACTTTATTCTGAACTCAGTGCTCATGCAGCCACACACAGATTTCCATTAAAGCACTCTTTATATAACTCATAATTACAGACTTTTACTTAAGCCTTGTTTCAGAGTAATTGACTTCAGTCTCAGTTCTTTTCTTCAGTCACTGTAACACTATTAACACTCTGACATGTAATCGTCTCTCGTGTGTTTGCATGTAAATGAAGCTGAAGCTGAATCTGGCAGTTATCAGCTGACGGCAGCTGCCGAATCAAGGACGTGTCCTTCCTCTCTGGAGTGAGTCTCGCCCGCTTCAAACACACTTACAACGGCCGGGCGACTGAAGGCTGGGCTCATTCTGTCAAACATGGAGCAGTTTTCAGTGCAGGCTACAGTACTCACCAATTACTGAATACAGCTTACATGATGAAAACTCTAACAGTTTAGGTAATGTAATCGGATTACTTTTAGATTACTTTTAGTCTGAACTTATCACTTAGATTTCAATAGGATAATCTTGTACTAGAGTGATATAAAAATGCAAAGAGAAAAAAGATTATGTTGAAAATTTGTCATCAACAAAATGAAGTGCATTAAACATTATATTTCCCAAACCGGGTTTTTTGAAGGTTTTGAGGTTCGTAAGTTGATGAAAAGCTTATAATTAAACCATAAAATGTAAAATTTTAAAATGAAAACAATCAAAATATAACAACAAAGATGAAATATTTTATTACCTGCTGTTTGGCCTCTGAAATGAGCAATAGGCTGTTGTAGACAGTATTAGTGAGAATTAATAATTTACTGCCATTTTGTGAATATTAAAGGGTTAGTTCACCCCAGAGTGTCATTAATTACCCTCATGTCGTTCCACCTTCGTTCATCTTCAGAACACAAATTAAGATATTTTCAGATATGAAATATGAGAGGTTTTTTTTTATCCTCCATTGAAAGCAACAAAATGACCACATTTAAGCTCCAGAAAAGTAGTAAAAACATCGTTAAAGTAGAATGTCTGAACGCCGGCTCAAAGTTGTTATTTTTGTTTTGTTTTTGCACACAAAAATATTCTCGTCTCTTCATAAAATTAAGGTTGAAACCGCTGCAGTCACATGACTGTTTTAACGATGTCTTTAGTACCTTTCTGGACCTTGAATGTGGTAATTTCATCTATTGATGATAAAAAAAAATCTTGGATTTCATCAAAAATATCTTAATTTTTAGTTAGTTCACCCAGAAATTTCATTTCTGGGTGAACTAACCCTTTAAATAATCATGCAATCAACTGATTATGAGGAACACAGATGGTGTTTAGAACGATTCGACTCTGATCACATGACTAATGAATATGTGCTGAGATCAGAGATTTGGAAAACATGTAAATTTGCTGATAAGTCTGAGAAGTCTTTCTCTGTTGTCACGTGTTGATAGTGATTATTAGTCTCGCTTCATCAACTGGACACATAAAAACAGACGAAGGACACGTAATGCATCTGCTTCCCATATTTAAATGCATTTGTGAAATGATTTATGTATGCTGTCAGTGAGCCGATATTGTATATTTCAGTGAAAATGTACCAGAATTACACTTCATGTACAAATTATTACTGATGAGAATTGTTGTGCAAATGAGCAATGCATGTAAGCATCTAATTCTTCATGTTAAAGTCTTTGTCTTGTTTTTCCCCAGCTGACAGTCAGAAGCCCTGGATCCACAGCATCTTCATCATCTTCATCATCATCAGTGCTGAAGATCAGAGCTGTTCCTACAGCCGGCGGGAGCGAGCTCCTAGAGATGTTGAGTCGATGAATCAAGAAATCAGTCCAAACATCTTCTGATCCGCCTCATCACAAAGATGCTGAATGCATTATTCACACTCCTGAAGTAATGCTGCAGGATCTGTGTAAATAATTCACTGTTTCTTCAGTTTCTAAAGCTGGTCGTGTGCTGTTGAAAATGGATATTTCAGAAACCATTTTATTTGACTTGATTATCACTTAAGCGCTTTCTGTCTACTAGAGAATAATACGTAAAACATGATAAATGTTCTTGAGAAGAAGATAATAAGACTTGTTTTCAGATATATCTTGAATGCAATGACATATTATAAATATTATATATGGTAGATATATATATATTCTCATGCATGCTGTAATTTAAAGTTCATCTTCTTTGCTGACATGTTTAAGCAGAGTTTATTTTAGACTTTAATAGGGCAGGATGGTATTTTGCAGATGTTTCTGTAGTGAAATGTCAGAGCAAAAGGCTTCAGGGGGTAAAAGATGTTCGCGCAACTGACTAATACAATTGTTTACCACTTAAGAATCATTAACGCACAAATGCACAAACACACTGATATATTATTAAAAAAAAACGCTGGGTGCCATGTGCTGTTATCAATAACATGTGCCAGAGGACATTACAGATCATCAGAGCCGACAGGAAGTGCATGAAGACCTCAGGGGAACATCTCTGCAGATAGTCACGTGACCTGCGTTAGTGGAGTTTAACATTAACTCTCGCCTATAGTGCAATATGAGGGATAAACTGGCTTTGAGCAGTAAATGACTTACAGACGAACATTCACAACTCATTCCACATTGAGAATCTGAAAAGATTTAGTTGGTAAAATTTTATTTTAGTGTCCTTGTTACACGTTACATGTAGTTATTGTAGTAATATCTATAAATTATGCATAATTACATGTGAATAACCCTATAAACCAAATCATAATCCTAACCCTAATTATTATTACCCAGTCCTTAAATGTATAATTACACTGTAACAGGGACACATTAAAATAAAGTGTAACCATAATGTGTAACCCTTTATTTTAGTGTGTCTGTGTTACAGTGTAATAATGTAAGTCCCGAGTAATAATTAACTACATGATTAGGGTTAGTTATATGTAATTATGCATCATTTATAATAATTACTATAGTAACTAAATGTAAAAAGGGCACTAAAATAAAGTGTTACCCTTTAGTTGCAATTTGGAACCGTGTAATTATTGTTAAATAAAACTATTAAAAAAAAAAAAAATTACTTGAGATAAAACAACTTATTTTATTTCAGCATTTCTTGTTTTCATTAAGTTTAAAGGCTTTTTCACACCAAGAACGATAACTATATGATGTGTGTACATGTCATCAAAGACTATAGAATAACACAAGACGCGCGTCACTCGTATTGTTTTGAATGGGAAAAAGTGTAACACGCAATATGGCGGAATAAGTCCCGCCTTCTAAATAAGAGCCAATCGCCGATTGGAAGTCATCGCATCACCGCAGCGGCCGTTAGAAGCTCCGGTTCCCATAGAAACAGTCAGACGCGCACTTAGGACTGCGCATGCGCATTATCTTGATCCAGCCTGAAAAATACAGTTTTTTTGTCATGATTCGAGCGTTTATAAACAAAGTTTACGAGACAGAATTTGATGTTTCCTCATTCACAGAGATAGGAGCTGCACTCGCTTTTCCAAGACGGCCGCCGAGTGAAATGACTCGTCTTAAAGGGACTTTGATGTCATTGAACATGTTTTTGCTGTTCTTGTTGCATTTACACGCTTTAACCAGCAGATGTCCTCAGCATGCTATGTTTGGAGTGAATATAGTGTAATCCATCTAATCTAACAGTGAATTTAGCTGACGAAGTCAATATAGTGGAATAAAAAACAACACCTCGTCTCTTTCACTGCAACTTCAAAGGAAGCTAGACAGTGTTGTCGAAAGTAGCGCTGGATATTTGAGGTCATTTTATTTTACACCGTTTGCTAGCCTGGCATAATGATCTCTTCGTTAATACTTCTTACCGTTTATTCTGAGGGTATGATTGTTTTCCATATATCCATTTTCTTTATTTGCTTGTCAAACAGTAGTGGATTCTTCTGGACCTCGGCGATTAACTTCTCCGCCATTTTAAATGCAAGAACGCTTAAATTAGAACGGATTCTGATTGGCTGTCAGTGTTTTATCGTTCAACAGCTGGAAAAAAAAATCGTTCTGAAAGTGATCCCAACAATATCGTTCCTCTATATCGTTATCGTTATAGCTGCGGACAGTGATATTGTTTTATATTTAGAAGCTATCATTATCTTTATCGTTATCATTCTCGGTGTGAACGGGCCTTAAGTTGAAGTACTAAAATAAATAAACTAAATAAACAAAATCCTAATGAAAACCATATAGAGAAAAACTAATAAAAATGCTAAAACTTTAAAGTGAAAACAGAAAATATATATATATAAAAAAAATCTAACTTAATATGTTAACAAAAAAGCCATTTCACATCAGTGACACTAGAATAACACTGCACAGATGAATCACTGGCAAAAATAACAAATCAAACCAGGAAATGTATTCAGAAAGTGAACAAACTCAGTGTGATCTCATGTTGAAGCTGCAGCGGCGTTTCTTTCTCCTGCTGAAGTGACTAAGGGTTTGTACTGATGTATGAATCATAACATGTCGAGGCCGAACACATGACGCATATGACAGCTGGAAGGCCTGAAAAGTGCAAAGGTCATGTTGTTGAGGCGACAGCAGTATCATAACATCATTCTCATAACTTCTGATGCAGGACATCATCCTTTACCTTCCTTAAGATTGGCATCTGGGACAGTGTGTTTGCTGGATGTGGATCTATGGAATTTCAGATCAAAGAGGGGGCGGGGCTTTACCCAATTGCCATGGTAACAGGGGAATGAGGACTGATAACCATTATAATACACATCTGAGAGTGAAGTTAGGACACACAACATCAGGGATTTAACTGTTTATTCCATTGAAATTGACCATCTAATTAGATCATATGTAGTTATCTCTGGAAAAGCATGCAATCATAGTCTTGTTTTGTTAAAGAGGACCTATAATGCCTTTTTCTCAAGATGTAATATCAGTCTCTGGTGTCTCCAGAATGTGTGTGTGAAGTTTCAGCTCAAAATTTATTATAGCTTGTCAAATTTGCCCCTATTTGGGTGTGAGCAAAAACACGCCGTTTTTGTGTGTGTCCCTTTAAATGCAAATGAGCTGCTGCTCCCGCCCCCTTTCCAGAAGAGGGCGGAGCTTTAACAGCTCAACAACAACAAAGCTGGAGAATCTCACGCAGAAATGACGAAAGTGTTCAGCCTTACATTGTTCAAACCGGAGTCGACACTGAGAGACTCAGGAAGAAGTTACAACTTTTAGAATGAAACTGGACGTTTCTGAATGGTTAGTGGATAAATTGATGTAGTTGCTGTGGAGTTGATTCAACTCATCCACTAGCATGTGCCGTCATGTTCATCTTTTGTGTTGAATTGACCCTCGTTTGTGAAGAAAGACAAGTAATTTATCTCAGGATCAGGATCATCTGATGGCGATTCCAGAGTTAGTTTTGGTGGTTTCCCCCTGCTGGTAGAGATCACAACTACACCATTATGGGATCGATCTGCTTTCTTCTTCATTGACACCCATTCAGAAGTAGCTGTGTGTTCAGTATACACACCGTTTCATCAAGCAATATAAAAATCAGAAATATTTCTCTTCACCTTTATTTGCACACTCACTTTTACAGGGGCTGCAGATCTTGTTTAATATTTAAATCCGCGTGTTTATTCAGCATGTTTGCGTGCCATGTGCCACTAATGCATGTCACCACAGCAGGACGGGATATTAAACATTTACAGGCGCTGTTGAGACACGATTATTCATGACACTGAGATTTATAATTGAGTAGCTGGAATTATCATACAGAGATTAAGTCCATAAGAAAGTGGAGTTAACCCTCGACACACCGGCTTCATGTGAACACAGCGGTAATATTGATCTCGCTTTGTAAGATTTAATGAATAGAAATGAAATATAGAACAAGCTGTTCACACGCTGGCTCAGCGATTAATGCATTCAGATTCTTACATACAGTCCCTTGAACTAAAATAATAACCCTGGTATATTAGCAGACCATGTTGAGATGGTGAGGTTTACTCTGAGAAGACTCCAGCGTCCCTCTCCTGTCTAAGAACAGAGATCTGCTTTGTGATTCTCCCATGGGAATAAGTACAGGCTTCTTCATTTTTAATTGGACCATTTTTCATTGCAGAACAGACATTGACAGTTTATTTTACAGATGATCTGCTTCTATAGCGAGTATGTTTTCATGTTGAAAATATCTTCATGCATGGTCCTCATACGCAGACATCCGTGTTCATCTGATACGAGCAGAAATGAGAATATGCATAATTGATATGTGGAGTTTGAAACAGTGAAATGGTTTTAACTTCAGTCCACATTCTCTTCTCCTCGACGTTACCTCCGTCCTGCTTTAGAAGGTAATGTGTTCTTGAAGCTGCTGCCTCGTGATGGGTGCATCCGAATTTCACTTTTAATTCAGTGCTGAAATGACAAAAGCACACAGGACAGACTTACATAACTGCATCTCTTTCCTTGTTTAATATCCTGTTTCACGAGAAGAGACATCAGATTATGATTATAATATTTTTTCTTGAAATTTTGTCATTTTCTTTTTTTGTATAGTTTCATTTACTTTTAAGAATTTAAAGTATAAATATGGATAATAATAATTTGTTATAATTTGTAACGTTACCATACACATTACTAATGATCCAGAAACACGGGAGCTGATAATGATCAGAAGAAAACAAACCGAGGCTAAAGTCTCTGTGCTCATTCCTAAATATATTTTGGTTCAGTCTCCAGCCTCCCGTCTGTGTCACAGCAGAGCCGCGGGCCGTCGGACTCTCCCACACAAACACAGTCCTGCCCGCGCGCACTGGACGATGAGGGAGACTGGATTGACGCCTCCTCCTGACACGTCTCAAGACATGACTGTAATCCGGCTCAAACTGACCACCATCAGGGCCTTTTGGTAGGGAGAATCATCTAAAATGCATTTAAAATGCTAGCTGTGTGTTTGGAAGGTTGTTTTGCACATCTTCACTCTTTTTAATGCAAAATCAAAGAGAGAACATAATAATGGTAACATACAAAAGAATACAAGCAAGGAATAAAGCAGCTACAGTCGACTGCCCATTATCACGAGATACACCCAGAAAAACACAAATCATTCCCCGTATGGTTCCCATTCAGTTTATTTTTTTTTGGGGAACCAAATAAGAACGTTCTGGGAACCAAAAATAAAAAAAGCATAATTGCAAATTTATAACTCGCAAATCAGACTTTATATCTCGCAATTCAGACTTTATATCTCGCAATTCTGACTCTATATCTCGCAATTCGACTTTATATCTCGCAATTCTGACTTTATATCTCGCAATTCTGACTTTATATCTCGCAATTCTGACTTATACTCAATTCTGCTCAATTCTGACTCTATATCTCTCAATTCTGACTCATACAATTCTTCTATCTCGCAATTCTGACTTTATATCTCGCAATTCTGACTTTATATCAATTCTGACTTTATCAATTCTGACTTTATATCTCGCAATTCTGACTTTATATCTCGCAATTCTGACTTTATATCTCGCAATTCTGCTCAATTCTGATTCTGACTTATATCTCGCAATTCTGACTTTATAACTCGCAATTCAGACTTTATCTCGCAATTCGACTTTATCTCGCAATCTGACTCTATATCTCCAATTCTGACTTATATCTCGCAATTCTGACTTTATATCTCGCATTCTGACTTTATATCTCGCAATTCTGACTCTATACAATTCTGACTTATAACTTCTGATTCTGAAAATTCTGAATATCTCATTCTGATATCTCGCAATTCATCTCAATTCTGACTTTATATCTCGCAATTCTGACTTATATCTCGCAATTCTGACTTTAATCTCGCTCTGACTCTCGTCTGACTCTATCTCTGAGAATTCTGACTTTATACAATTCTGACTTTATATCTCACAATTCTGACTTTATCTCG
>JAOTNS010003850.1:140000-202500 GCA_028476615.1 Culter alburnus | reverse complement strand
AATAAAACCTTAAATACAAATATTACTACTAATATACACTTTAAAAAATAAATTTGAATCTCATATAACTTATAATAGAAAGTTGAAATTGCTTAAATTATTGACTTATTGATCATATCATTTTTTACAGTGCATGAAAAACAATACAATGCCTTTACCTTCTTCTATCAAGCATGTCAGTATAAACATTAGACCTATATGAATTAATGTTTCGAATTTTTTAACTATAAACATTGAGAAATTGACTGTACTTTACATTTTCTCCTGCAATATATTGAAACTTCTGGTATATTATATTCGCAGAGAAATGTGTAGCTTTTGACTAAACATCTAAAATAATAGCTTTACTTCTTTGCATCCGGTGCGATTTGGATTTCGTTAATTTGGATTCAGTTTTGTGTTGTATGTATTGTGAAAACAAACTGAAAAATGAATTGAATTGTTTGTTGAAAATGTTAAATGTTTTCTAGATTAGAGTGCATGTGTCGGTGCTGTTTTTAGATCTGTGTGACACTTGATTATCAGGTTCTTTTATCTAAATTAACACATTTTAATTATTCTGAAGAGGCAATACTTTGGATAAAATCATTTAAATAGGAAATAATGTGTGTGTTGATGGTACTAAATCTACTAAAACCCCAAAGGAGTTCCACAAGGCTCTGTCCTGGGACTAACTTTATATTAATGTTTGACCTGAACTATCTAAAGATGTAAATGTTCAGCCGTGTGCAGATGATGTAGTCATTTTGGCCAATGAAAATAACTTATAATCTTCATTTACTTGCTGTGACTGATGTTCAGGACCGGCTGAATGAGTTTATTACTGAGTAAACCGTGTTTATGATGTTTATAGAGATGTGTTCCTGACACATCTTGGATTTACTTTAGACTTTAAAAAGTCACATTAAAAAGTTGTCTAATATTGTAAAATCTAATTAAGAGTTTTAAGCATATTAGGGGCTGCTATGATTGTTTTTACATTCAATGATTTTTTTCCCCACATACTGAATATGTTTTACTAGTTGGTCATTTATAGGTGGTTTTAAATTTTAAAAACTTTAAATATGCTCCTTATTCGTTAAATGAATTAATAAAGAGGGTGGATTGTGGCATTCGATCAGATAAATACCTTAACCAAGTTTAGTGTTTCGTTCTTCCCTCAAATTTAAAATGTTTAAAAAACATCAAATATTTTCTGTCCTTTTTCATTAATTTTATGGATGTATGTGTTTTTAAATTGAGGTCTTAGCTGGTGAAACGTTTCTTTGCCGTCCTGAATCTCTCTCTCGTCTTTCACTCTTCTCATGTGAGTTTTACACATCAATGGCCCTGGAGGTGAAAGGTGAGCCGGCGTGACCCCAGATCAGCAGTAAGACAATCTCTTATAGCAGAGGCTCCTCCCACTGGCCCCTGAGAGGGCGGAGCCACACAACCGCCATCTCAAACAGAGACACACACTCCAGCAAAGGAGAAATGAGCTCTGTTAGAAACCGCCTGAGCCATTAGTCAACGTTAATGTCAAATAGTTTGTGCATGTGAATTATTTTGGACCTGAAGATACTGAATCCTATTAGAAGGTTAATCGACTAAATCCAAAACATACTAGTGATTTTCAACATTACGGTTTAACTTATTCATTTAGCACATGCTTTTATCTAAAGCCAACGCACTTTTCATTTATATCTAGAGTAATGCTTTCATAACCAGCAAAATGTAAAAAAATATAACACATATATATTTGAAACACACTCTCTTTCTGACAGAAAATATGCTCAGATGAAATAAAAAAAAAGGTTTAATAAATAATAAAAAAAAAACCTGCAGGCAAAACAAAACAAACCAAAAGAAACAGAATTAGCATTTAGAACAATTCAAAAGGACAAATCATTGTGGTATAATAAAATCATATAATATTTATATCATATAATATTTATTTAGAAACGCAGAACTTTATTAACACAGAAGAGTTTCATCTCTGAAACATTTCATAATGAAACTGAGATATAATTAAAAATTAAAGATTGTCTGGAAAAAAAACAAGCAGAACAATCTCATGTAAATATAAACATACACTATAAAATACTGAGTTAAAAACGACCCAAGTTGGGTTAAAAATGGACAAACACAGCGATCAGGTTGTTTTTGGTTTTATTTAAATCAACTATTGTTTAAAAATTACTGTATGTGTGTTTGCTTACAATGAACCCAAAATATGTTGGAAATGAACATTTATTAATAAGTTTAATGAATAATAATTAAACAATAAACATGTATTACATTGATTATTAATAAATGTTCACCTTTTGATTATTGTTGTTTCCTCTAGTAATTATGTGTCTGATTTTTAATTTCCAACATATTTTGGGTTCATTTTAAGCCAGACATAGTCATTTTTAATCAATAGTTGAGTTAAATAAACTACCCAGCAAACATTTAACCCAATCGCTGGGTTTGTCCATTTTCAACCCAGCTTGGGTTGTTTTTAACCCAGCATCATTTAGAGAGTACAGATCATAACATCTGAGATATTAGTAATATCATATTAAAAACACCATATCTATTTTACTTCACTTCATTAACATAAAGCAAAACAGAGAAGATGATTATTCAAAAATGTGAATTCTGATTAATTATAAACTTAATACACATAGCTTATTATAATAATTCCCCATATTAATTCAATACCTCACACGCTTGCTTTACAACATACAAGATGAAAAAATGATAAAGATGTGCAAACATGTACAAAATACATAAGCAACTATAACAAACACATCAATATTTAACATCTGAGATATCAATAGATTAAAAACATCCGTTTATTTTTATATTTTACTTTTAGATATAGTTTACTCCACTTTATTAACACCAAAAGCGAAAACTAAGAGTTAAAAATGTGAATTCTGATTAATTTATAAACTTAATACATAAGCTTATTATAATAATTCCCCATATATTAATTCAATACCTCACATGCTTGTTTTACAACATACAAGATGAAAAAACTAAAGATGATACACATGTTCAAAAGCAACTATAACAAACACATTTAACATCTGAGATATCAGTATATTAAAAACATGTTTAATTTTTATATTTTATAGTTTACTCCACTTTATTAACACCTAAAGCGAAAACTAAGAGTTATATATAAGTATAATTTTTTGATAAATTATAATTTAATACATATAGCTTATTATAATAACTCCCCAAATATTCATTCAATACCTCACATGCTTGTTTTACAACATACAAGATGGAAAAACGATAAAGATGTGCAAACATGTCAATATTTAACATCTGAGATATCAGATTAAAAAAATATCTGTTTTATTTTTATATTTTATTTTTAGATAGTTTACTCTACTTTATTAACACCGAAAGCGAAAACTACGAGTTAAAAATGTGAATTCTGATAAATTAATAACACACTACAAAGACAGGCCTATATAAATAATATTATAATAACAACATGTTGGAGTTGTTGACAGTGAGGGCTGCAGCGAGGCCGCGGATTGGCGGACGCAGAGCGGAAGTAGTTTGTTCATGCTAATGAAGGAGTCGCGCTTGTGGATATTTACGTTCGTCGGGAGCCGCCCTTCATTCACCACATGGTTAAAAGCGGAGCGCGTTCGCGCCACTTTCGCAATTTTACTACGCTTTTGTAACGCTGCCCACGGCGTGCTCGGACGCGTCGCGTGCTGACGGCTGATTCCTCCCACGTTTGTCGTTTAGTTTCGACGCGGAGCCCGGAGCGATGACAGCGAGCGGTAAGTGTGTTCAAGTGAGTGAAGATGGTGGATTGTCTTACTGACGTGAAACCTGTTGTGGCGTTTCTCCGAGCGATTCTCTCGAGCGTTCTCGTGTGAACGGGTCCGTTCGTTACATCGCGCGCTGAGGAGACGCGGTTCGAGCGCGTGAAGCCCACCATAGCCGAGAGAATGAGGGAGATTTGAAAAGCGTGCGCGAGGCTGCTGCTGCAGCGCCCAAACCCGCGCTCGCGCCAGGCGAACGGCGCGCTAAAAAGCGTTCCGAACCGTTCCTCGAGAACTTTTCACAGAGCCAGCGGAGTTATTCGCTGTGCGTCGCGAACGCTGTTGCTCGAGCCCGTTCGCCAGAAGAACAAAGCGACAGCACATGGGGCAGCTGCAGGCCGCGCGCGCTACTGCGTTAGCAACACTGCTAAGCTAGCTAGCGTTCGGCAGGTTGAAACGTGCACGCTTTGTGTTGAACTAAACATTTTGTGGGAAACTGCCCGCGCTGGGCGTTCTCGTTGAGGTCTAGTTGCGCGGTTTCCCGCGGAATACGGGGATGTGAGCCGCGCGAGCGCGTGCTTTCTGCTGCATGTGCACACGCACTGGGCCGGTCGCGCTCAGAAATAAACTCAAAGCATCACAGAAGGGGAGAATGCTGTACTGGAACGGCTGTGGACTGAAGAGTAAAATGTGCTCGACTGCAAACGGGAACGGCTGGGGCTGGTGGTGTGTGTGAACGCGTTTAAGCGCGCGTTCGACTCACTTTACGCCACTCTTTACCGCGCCTCGCTTCACCGTGTCCAGCCCGAACAACAAGGCAGCCGTGAACACTTGACTTTGCCCTTGTTTTCGGTTTGTTTCTCTCAACACAACTACTGCGGACTCTTCGGCGCCATATTGGTGCAAATCATGGGGGAGGGGTGTGCGCGCGCTTCGCGGGAGTGCGCATGCGTCGAAGCACGCCGGTTTTTGCGTACTGCGCTTATCAGATCTTCGAGTTTTAATTAAAATAGTTTTTTGCGTGTACTAATATGAAATAACCGACTTTATCACAGCTTTTCAGTGTTTTAGACCTCCAAGATGTGAAATTTAGAAGGCAGATATGTAGTTTATGGTGTAGAGTCCCAATTTATACTGTGAGGGGAAAATTTAAAAAGCGAATTTATTTATATATATTTTTTGCTCTTTATAGTACTGTGCTTATCAGATCTTTCAAGCGCTGTAGTTTAATTTTAAAAATCCATATATTTTCTTAGATTTTTTTTTTTTTTTTTTTTGAGGCGCGTGCACGTGCGTTTACCATTATGAAATAACCGACTTTTAAGTGTTTTAGATATGATCATCTTTGTGCAGTTTTATAGTTTTTCTGTTTTCCCCGTGAAAATAGCCTTATTGCTGACATTGCATTAAAAAATGTGCGCAAGGACCCCCATCTCAAAGTTTAGAAGAAATTCAGAAGGCATTTATACAGTTTTTGGTGTAAAGACCCAGTTTACACTGGGGAAAATTTTTAAAAAGCAAATTTTTGTTTTTTTACATTACTGTGCTTATCAGATCTTTTCAAGCGCTGTATTTTTTAAAGATGCATGCGTTTCATAAGCTTTTTGCGTTTACTAATATTAAATAACCAACTTTGTCAATGTTTTAGACCTCCAAAATATGAAATTTAGATTGCGTCTATATAGTTTTCAGTGTAAAGACCCAATTTATACTGCGAGGGAAAATTTTTAAAAATGTATGCGTTTCATACATTTTTTGTTTACTAATATGAAATGACAAACTTTGTCAATGTTTTAGATCTCCTAAATATGAAATTTAGATTGCATTTATATAGTTTTTGGTGTAAAGATCCAATTCATAGTGAGGAAAGTTTTTAAAAAGCGAATTATTATTATTATTATTTTTTTACATTACTGTGCTTATCAGATCTTTCAAGCACTGTATTTTTAAAAATGCATGCATTTCATAAACTTTTTGCGTTTACTAATCTGAAATAACCAACTTTGTCACAGCTTTTCAATGTTTTAGACCTCCAAAATATGAAATTCAGATTGCATCTATACAGTTTTCGGTGTAAAGACCCAATTTATACTGCGAGGAAACATTTAACTTTTTTTTTTTTTTTTTTTTTTTGCTCAGTGTGAAGATCTTTCTCAATACAAAAGTGAATGAAACCAGTCTAATAATGTACCTTTTCCCGCTCATTTCAGAAGATCCTGACCTTCGGGCCGGCGTCCGTGGATCTGTCCGACGGCGTGTCAGCGCAGAGTCAAAGTGCTTACAGTGCAGGTAGTTCTGTTCAATCTACTGCAGTGGAGGCACTTCAAGCTCTGCGGTCACATGATCGCACGCGAGCGGCGGCGGCGGCGACTACTGCTTATGCTAAGGTGCATTTAGTGCAGATAGTGAAGTAGACTAGCACCTACTGCCCTAAGTGCCCCTTCTGGCATAAGGGGCTGCAATCCCTGCTGTTCCCACTGGCTGCTCCCGTTCCTTCCGTTTCATGCAGTTCTCTGCTAGTTTTGCGTAGTTGCACTACAAGAAATATTGAGTTGTGCAAATCTATGCAAAACTGATGGTGGCCTGCTTCCCCGTCTTTCCCTGCGCTTCTGGCTTCAGCGTCTCTGCTTGCGTCTCTCGCTGTCCCTCCCTCTGGTTCCAGCAGTATTAAAGTGCTTATAGTGCAGGTAGTTCTCGAACTCTCATCTACTGCAGTGTGAGCACTTCAAGTACTTCTAGACGCGAGCGCCGCGGGCCGAGCCGGACCTCACGCTGCCTGTCTGTCTGTCTGTGCTGGTTAGTTTTGCTGGTTTGCAGTCAGCGTTCCTGTCGTTGCTGTGCAAATCCATGCAAAACTGATCATAGCAGTGAGGAGTCTCCGCTTCCCGCCGTCAGATCCCCCAGCATCCCTTTCTTCGCAGGTCGGGATCGGCCGCAATGCTCTGCGCTGGAAGTATTGCACTTGTCCCGGCCTGTGGAGAGCGCGGGAATCCTTCGGCTGCTCCTGTGTGCTTGTCTTCTGTTGGAGTCTGATCATCTCAATAAAAGTGTTGAATGTACGTGTGTGTGTGTGTGTGTGTGTGTGTGTGTCTGTGCTTGTTTCAATTTAACCTGTTTTTTTGTTTTTCTCTGTTGAATACTGGTCTAGATTAGCCTGTGATTATTAAAGCATGACTAGTTTTAGAGAAGTAATGTGTTGTGTTTTTTGTTTTTGTTTTTTTTGGTGGATTTCAGTCTGTGTCTCATACTCCAGTGACGGGTTTGGAAGTTTTGGAAATTATGAACTAATTTATGCATTTAATACCTGTATGAGAGCTTGTTTCTGCCACAGAATAAAACAAATTTAAAAGATAATTGTGACTTTATCACAATTTTTTTTTTTTAATTATGAGTTTATATCATGTCATTCTGAGTGGGTAAAGTCAGAATTATGAAAAAGTTTCAATTGCTTTTATTTTTGTTCAGTGGCAGAAACAAGCTTCACTAAAACATGAGCCTTAAGGGTTAAATTCATTCAAAAGTTTTGATTGTACTGAAATGCATTCAAACCCATAAGGTTGCTGGTAAATTTTCTGTAATTTAGTTTGTGCATTTTTCCTGAAAATACTGTAATGGCAGTGTTCTATAGGTTCACTCTGTAGTAAAAAAAAAAAAAAAAACTAACAAATGCTGGGTTAAAAACAACCCCAGTGATTGGGTTAAATGTTTAGGGGCAAGTTTTATTTAACTCAACTTGTTTAAAAATGACTATTTCTTGCTTAAAATGAACCTAAAGTATGTTGGAAATGAACATTAATAAGTTTAAAAAATAATTAAACATTTATCAAATAGTTCATTAATGTTCATCTTTTGGTTATTATGTCTCTAGTAATTATGTATCTGATTTTTTTTTTTTTTTAATTTCCAACATATTTTGGGTTCATTTTAAGCAAGAAAAAGCCATTTTTAAACAATAGTTGAGTTAAATAAAACTGCCCCCAATCACTGGGTTTGTCCATTTTTAACCCAACTTGGGTTGTTTTTAACCCAGCATTTTTTAGTGTATTTTGTCAAGCCTGCAGGTCTCATTGTGAGCACTAGATGGCGCTGTTGTATAGAAGAATCTCATGAACAGTATTTCAGAGCTTGTGTTCAGTGATTGACTTCTGAAAATACATGCTTTTGTGTTTAAACTCATCTGAGTCTGTCGCTTCAGCAGAAACACCTGCATATGAAGTAAAAATAAATTAATAAAAGAAAATTCTTAACGTTGTGTTGATTGTTCAGGCGTTTTCTGTAATGTGTGTTTTTGTTCTGTTTTGACTGTCAAGTTGAGTTAACTTATTTATATAGACTTTATTTAAATGGTCTTTTTCATTAATTGATTTAGCCTTAGTCTAAAAAATATTTAAATATATTATAAAAATAACAGGGGTAAACAATTTCATCATAATTCTCTTCATTGTGTGAAAATGTTTGTTCATTATGAATAAAGTTTGTTGTTTACGAAGCAAAGGTAAATATCAGTTTTGAACATGTTTTGAAAAATAATGATCTTTGTGCAAAAAGTGTGGAAATATATTTAGAATTGATACATTAGCTGAAATTAGCCACTGCAAGACTAAAGAGATAATCAAATAAATGCTGTTCTTTTGAACTTTCTCTTCATCAAAGAATCCTGAAAAATAAAATGTATGACGGTTTCTTCAAAAATATGAATTGATAATAATCAAATGTTTCTTGAGCATCAAATCATCATATCGGAATGATTTCTGAAGGATCATGTGACACTGAAGACTGGAGTAATGATGCTGAAAAGCTTTGATCACAGGAATAAATTACACTTTACTATATATTCACATAGAAAACAGATGATTTACATTGGAATAATATTTCACTATTTTACTGTCTTTCTGATCAATTAAATGCAGCTTTAGTGAACAGAAGAGACTCATTCAGAAACATCAAAAAATGATTTCAGTCTTGTGTGTCTGGTGGTGTATTTTGTACTGAATAAATAGACTAACTGTATAAATAAAGATGGAAATCATTTGTTTTATTTAACCACAATGACATCAGCGGTTGAATTTTAAATATTTTTTGCTAATTATTATGGGGGGAAAAAATTCTTGGAAATATTTTAATTTGCAAGAAGTTTAAAGTTTCTTCTTCTTCCTTTTTTTTTTTTTTTTTTTTTAAATAAATGAAACCAATCATCGTCTTCCAGGAAGTGACATCATTTTGGAGGGAAAGCAGCAGCACAAACACCAGTAAGTCATTGGATTTAATGGATTCAGAGATGTTTTGTGTTGTTAGTTTTAATAATATCAACGTTTCACTATGTTTAAAGCATATTAATCATGAGCTCATGCACCTGATAGTCTCTTAATGAACCTTCAGCTTATTAAAAATGATAGAGGAGTGTGTGATAATGACGGACAGCTGTCAGCCTGATTGAGTCAGATATCTTGAGTTGTGTGTTTGTTCATGTTACAGTGATCTAGGATCATTATTACACGTTTTATTCATATGTGGATGGATCAGTCATTATGTTGACTTGATAAAGAGGGGTAGGGATTTTTTGTCTTAATGCATTTGTGAAGCACTTTTCACAGTGTTTCAAAGCATCTTTACAGGAACATATTGTTGTAATTTTCCATATGTCTGAATAAGAAAAGACTTTGTCAAAGTTTCTCTTGTCAAACTTTAGTTTTGTGTTTATTATTTGCCACTGTGACTGCTGAAAAAGACATTTAACACAGACATTGTGGAGAAGCAGTCCTTCACGAGGCCTTTTGTCATGATATTAGCCTTCTAATGATGAATTAACCATTGAGTACACTGACATTCAGTATACTGATCTCAAGCTTGGGATGTTGAAAATCTGAATGTGCAGTGGATTAAAACAGCCCTTTCAGTATTTCTGTTTGGACTAGTAGTTATTTTTAACCCTTTCATATCCAGCTCTACACACTCTCAAATGTGTTGTGACAGCCGGATTGCTTTTGAAAATGTGCTGTTATGGTAATAACCTTTGTGTGTTTTTTAGGGGGTGTAACGGTGCAACACGTATTTGCTCCAAAAATACCGTTTCTATTGACAGACTTTGATGTTGAACTGCTAATGCATCTAAAAATAGTGGAGGACACAGTTCTCCTAAACATGAGACATGCTTTATATTAACAACCTCAAAGGAACTCATAAGCGTACAGTTTAAACTGGCTTGCCTTCCTGGACTTATTATGCCCTTGTTCAAAGTCTTGATGTTGTTTTTGTGCTCTACTAGAACAGGTTGATTATTCTCCTCATATTGTCCATTGTTGCAGCTCCTCTCTTTCCAGTCTGTCAGTAACGCTGTTTACTTCCTGTCTCTATGAAGCCCCTCCTTCTGTGCTCTGATTGGTCGGCTGGAGCAGTGTGTTGTGATTGGTGTTTGGGAAATGTCCCGCCCCTTACCATAACCGCCAGTTTCAACACACTACTAACTAACTCAACTAGGCCCCGCCCCTTTATTCTGCGCATGAATTATTTAAATGAGGAATATTGTGAAGAAAACTCAAGACTACAATGGAGGCGTTTCATAACGTCCTCCGGCATGTGGAAGTATGGAGGTCATTAAAGGTCCTTCACACTGAGGATTTGACTGGGACAGGTTTTCAGTGAGAGAACATGAAACAAAAGAAGTTTTGTTAAAAGAGCAGTGCAAGAATACAGTTCGAATTTTATCATGAATACAAGTGGTTGATCACAAGCGTCTGGCTTTCTCCCAGACTGTGTCCAGCGGAAATAGTTCCCAAGCCTCGTATGAATGCATCCTTCATGATGGTTTTCTTCATGGACAGATCCGCTCTTTCCCCGTGAACTCGTTATTAACCGGTCGAAAGGCGTGTTGGCGTGAAACCAGCGTCTCTACAGCTGGACTGGCAGAGAACAGCATGTAGAAAACAACCGGAAGTGACGGGGAAAGAGAAAGATAGATTTATATAATAGCATTGTTGAGGTCATGTGACATCAGCCGATATCCATTCAAACTGTTCAACTTGAATCTTGAATCTTGAATGCTCTTGTTTAGAGGACTGTGAATGTTCAGGGCCTAAACTGTATTAATATAGTTTCTAAATAGTGTTTACAGTTGACAGTTTTACGAACATTAAACTGATTCTTGAGATAAGGGATAAAACATGTCCTACACACAAAAGCCCTCTTTCTGTAAAAAATAAATTAATCGAATTAAAAATACTTAAAAATTTGCCAAACAAAGTGTTTAAAAATGCAACAAATTCAAAAATATACATTTAAATTGAAAAGCAGAGATCTCTAACATATCAAACAATAGAAAAAGTCTTGAATTATATTTTTCATAAATTAATGCCTGTCAACTCCGTCATGATTTTTCTATAATTCTGAGTAAATCAGGTGGTGTAATTACTTACTCTTTCCTGCTCATTGTGGATCTCACAGTAGGACACATAGTCCTGGAAGTTTTTTTAATATTTTATACAAACAATGTTGAAGTCTCTGCGGTCACAGCTTTAACATGTCAACTCCGTCATCCCGTGGGCATTTGTTGGCATTTTTTATGTTTATTAGGCAGCTACAACTGAGAAAGAAAAAAGTGCTCCACTGTACAACATGTGGTTAAGATGGAAAAATATTCAGTTTTGTGAACTCCGTCAGACATCAACTCCATCAGATTTTATGTCTGATGGTTGACAAGTGCTCTCAAAAAGTCTATATAATGTGATTTAATGTATTTTTGCATATGGGGAATTCTTCTAATGTTGTTTTATTATTCTATTTACTGTATATTTGGCCCCAGCTGGACCTTTGTCAACTCCTTCAGTATTTGTCATTGCAATCAGTATTTTTCAACTCCGTCAGTATTTGTCAACACGTCACTATTTGTCAACTCTGTCAGTATTTGTCAACACCGTCAGCATTTGTCAACACGTCACAGTATTTTGTCAGTATTTCGTCATTGCCGTCATATTGTGTTCCATCCAGCTCCCAGTATTTGTCTGCCGTCAGTATTTGTGTCATACGTCGTCAGGTCAGTCTCGTATTTGTCAGTAGCTCCGTCAGTATTTGTCAGCTCTGTTGGTATTTGTCAGCTCCGTCAGTATTTGTCATTGCCGTCAGTATTTGTCATTGCCGTCGCATTTGTAATTGCGGTCAGTATTTGTCAGCTCCGTCAGTATTTGTCATTGCCGTCAGCATTTGTAATTGCCGTCAGTATTTGTCAGCTCTGTCAGTATTCGTCATTGCCGTCAGTATTTGTCAGCTCCGTCAGTATTTGTCATTGCCGTCAGTATTTGTCAGTTCCATCAGCATTTGTCAGCTCTGTCAGTATTCGTCATTGCCGTCAGTATTTGTCAGTTCCATCAGTATTTGTCAGCTCCGTCAGTATTGTCATTGCCGCATATTTGTCAGTTCCATCAGTTTGTCACTCTGTCAGTATTTCGTCATTCGTATTTGTCAGCTCCGTCAGTATGCTCTGTCAGTATCATTGCCGTCAGTATTTGTCAGTTCCATCTGTCAGTATCGTCATTGCCGTCAGTATTTGTCAGTATTTGTCAGCCGTCAGTATTTGTCAGCCGTCAGTATTTGTCATTGCCGTCACTATTTGTCATTGCCGTCAGTATTTGTCAGCTCTGTCAGTATTTGTCATTGCCGTCATATTTGTCAGCTCTGTTGGTATTTGTCAGCACCGTCAGCATTTGTCAACATTAGTATTTGCACTCGTCAGTATTTGTCATTCAGTATTTGTCAGCTCTGTCAGTATTTGTCATTGCCGTCAGTATTTGTCAGCTCTGTCAGTATTGGCAGCTCTGTCAGTATTTGGCAGCTCTGTCAGTATTTGGCAGCTCTGGTATTGGCAGCTCTGTTGGTATTTGTCACACCGCCATTGTCATTGCCGCAGTATTTGTCAGCTCTGTTGTTTGTATTTGTCAATTTGTCAACGTCAGTATTTGTCACTCCGTCGTATTTGTCATTGCCGTCAGTATTTGTCAGCTCTGTTGGTATTTGTCAGCTCCATCAGTATTTATCAACTCCGTCAGTATTTGTCAACATCGTCAGCATTTGTCAACACGTCAGTATTTGTCATTGCCGTCAGTATTTGTCAGCTCTGTCAGTATTTGTCAGCTCCGTCAGTATTTGTCAGCTCCGTCAGTATTTGTCAACTCTGTCAGTATTTGTCAGCTCCGTCAGTCTTTGTCAACACGTCAGTATTTGTCAACACGTCAGTATTTGTCAACTCTGTCAGTATTCGTCAGCTCTCTCAGTATTTGTCAGTTCCGTCAGTATTTGTCAGCTCTGTCAGTATTTGTCATTGCCGTCAGTATTTGTCAACTCCGTCAGTATTTGTCAACGCCGTCAGCATTTGTCAACTTCGTCAGTGTATGTGTAAAAATGTATGTATAAATTGTCAACACGTCAGTATTTGTCACTCTGTCTGTCAGTCAGTATTTGTCATTGCATTTGTCAACACCCCGTCATTTTGTCAGCTCTGTCAGTATTTGTCATTGCCGTCAGTATTTGTCAGCTCCGTCAGTATTTGTCAACTCCGTCAGTATTTGTCAACACGTCAGTATTTGTCATTGCTGTATTTGTCAACACCGTCAGTTTTTGTCAGCTCTGTCAGTATTTGTCATTGCTGTCAGTATTGCTCGTCATTGCCGTCGTATTTGTCAGCTCTGTCAGTATTGTCAGCTCTGTCTATTTGTCAGCTCCGTCAGTATTTGTCACTCCGTCAGTATTGTCACTCCGTCATTGTCAAATTTTTGTCAACTCCGTCAGCTCTGTCAGTATTTGTCAGCTCTGTCAGTATTTGTCATTGCCGTCAGTATTTGTCACTCCGTCAGTATTTGTCAGCTCGTCAGTCAGTTCCGTCATTTGTCATGCCGTATTTGTCATTGCCGTCAGTATTTGTCAGCTCTGTCAGTATTTGTCAGCTCTGTCAGTATTTGTCAGCTCTGTCAGTATTTGTCAGTTCCGTCAGTATTTGTCGTCAGTATTTGTCATTGCCGTCAGTATTTGTCATTGCCGTCAGTATTTGTCATTGCCGTCAGTATTTGTCAACTCCGTCAGTATTTGTCAGCTCTGTCAGTATTTGTCATTGCCGTGTCATTGCCCGTCGTATTTGTCATTCCGTCATTTGTCACCGTCAGTATTTGTCATTGCCGTCAGTATTTGTCATTGCCGTCAGTATTTGTCAACTCCGTCAGTATTTGTCAGCTCTGTCAGTATTTGTCATTGCCGTCAGTATTTGTCATTTCCGTCAGTATTTGTCAACTCCGTCAGTATTTGTCAGTCATATTTGTCATTGCCGTATTTGTTCCGTCAGTATTTGTCAGCTCTGTCAGTATTTGTCATTGCCGTCAGTATTTGTCAGTATTTGTCAACTCCGTCAGTATTTGTCAGCTCTGTCAGTATTTGTCATTGCCGTCAGTATTTGTCATTCCCGTCAGTATTTGTCAGCTCTGTCAGTATTTGTCATTGCCGTATTGTTCGTCAGTATTGTGTTCCGTCAGTATTTGTGTCATGCGTCAGTATTGTCAGTTTCCGTCATATTTTCAGTCATATTTGTCATTGCCGTCAGTATTGTCATTTCGCATCAGTATTTGGTCATTTGTGTCAGTATTGTCGCCGTCAGTATTGTCATCCGTCAGTTTGTCAGCTCGTCAGTATTTGTCATTCGTCCCGTCAGTATTTGTCAGTTCGTCGTCAGTATTGTCGTCATTGCCGTCATTTGTCAGTTCCATTTGTCAGTCATATTGTCATTGCCGTCAGTATTTGTCATTGCCGTCAGATTTGTCATCTGTCAGTATTTGTCAGTCTTCAGTAGTTTGTCAGCTCCGTAGTATTTTGTCATTGCCGTCAGTAGTCATATTTGTCATTGCCGTCAGTATTGTCAGCCGTCGTATTTGTCAGCTGTCAGTCAGTCCTATTTGTCAGTTCCGTCAGTATTTGTCTTGCCGTCAGTAATTTTTCAGTTCCATCACATTTGTCAGCTCGTCCAGTAGTCTTGCCGTCAGTATTTGTCAGCTCCGCAGTATTTGTCACTCTGTCAGTATTCAGCTCTGTCAGTAGTTTTGTCAGCTCTGTCAGTATTGTCATTGCCGTGGTATTTGTCAGCTCTGTTGGTATTTGGCACTCCGTCAGTTGGCACGCATATTTGTCATTGCCGTCAGCATTTGTAATTGCCGGCATTATTTGTCAGCTCTGTCGTATTTGTCAATTTGTCATCTCTGTTGGTATTTGTCAACACGTCATATTTGTCAACAGTTAGTATTTGTCACTCTGTCAGTATTTCATTGCCGTCGTTATTTGTCAGCTCTGTCAGTATTTGTCATTGCCGTCAGTATTGTCAGTCTGTCATATTTGGCAGCTCTGTCATATTGGCAGCTCTGTCATATTTGGCAGCTCTGGTATTTGGCAGCTCTGTTGGTATTTGTCAACACCGTCAGCATTGTCATGTCGTCAGCTCTGTTGGTATTTGTCAGCTCTGTTGGTATTTGTCAGCTCTGTTGGTATTTGTCAACACGTCAGTATTTGTCAACTCCGTCAGTATTTGTCCATTGCCGTCGTCAGTTGGTATTTTGTCAGCTCCATATTTATCAACTGTATTTGTCAACAAGCATTTGTCAACACGTCAGTATTTGTCATTGCCGTCAGTATTTGTCAGCTCGTCAGTATTTGTCAAACGTCAGTATTTGTCAGTCAGTATTTGTCACAGTATTTGTCAGCTCCGTCACACGTCTTTGTCAACACGTCAGTATTTGTCCAAACTCATATTTGTCACTCTGTCGTCAGCTCTGTCAGTATTTGTCATTGCCGTCAGTATTTGTCAGCTCCGTCAGTATTTGTCAGCTCTGTCAGTATTTGTCATTGCCGTCAATATTTGTCAACTCCGTCAGTATTTGTCAACGCCGTCAGCATTTGTCAACTTCGTCAGTGAATAATGTAGGTAATAAATGTAAATGTATGTAATAAATTGTCAACACGTCAGTATTTGTCAACTCTGTCAGTATTTTGTCAAACGTCAGTATTTGTCATTGCTGTATTTGTCAACACCGTCAGTTTTTGTCAGCTCTGTCAGTATTTGTCATTGCCGTCAGTATTTGTCAGCTCCGTCAGTATTTGTCAGCCGTCGTATTTGTCACGTCAGTATTGTCATTGCTGTATTTGTCAACACCGTCAGTTTGTGTCAGCTCTGTCAGTATTTGTCATTGCGGTCATATTTGTCGCTCTGTCAGTCATTATCGCTCTGTCATATTTGTTGTCAGCTCCGTCAGTATTTGTTCCGTCAGTATTCCCTCCGTCAGTATTTGTCAACTCCGTCAGTATTTGTCAGCTCTGTCAGTATTTGTCAGCTCTGTCAGTATTTTCAGCTGGTCATATTTGTCATTGCCGTCAGTATTTGTCAGCTCCGTCCGTATTTTCATTCCTCGTATTTGTCAGCTCCGTCAGTATTTGTCATTGCCGCGTCAGTATTTGTCATTGCCGTCAGTATTTGTCAGCTCTGTCAGTATTTGTCATCTCCTGTCAGTATTTGTCAGCTCTGTCAGTATTGTCATTGCCGTCAGTATTTGCCGTCAGTATTTGTCAGTTCCGTCAGTATTGTCATATTTGTCAGCTCTGTCAGTCGTTGTCTAGTATTTGTCCATTGTCAGTATTTTGTCGTCAGTATTTGTCAGCTCTGTCAGTATTTGTCATTGCCGTCAGTATTTGTCATTGCCGTCAGTATTTGTCACTCCGTCAGTATTTGTCAGCTCTGTCAGTATTTGTCACAGTCAGTATTGTCATTGCCGTATTTTCAGTATTTTGTCAGTATTTTTCAGTCAGTATTTGTCATTGTCAGTATTTGTCATTCCGTCAGTATTTGTCAACTCCGTCAGTATTTGTCAGCTCTGTCAGTATTTGTCATTCCGTCAGTATTTGTCAGCTCTGTCAGTATTTGTCAGTCAGTATTTGTCAGCTCCGTCAGTATTTGTCATTGCCGTCAGTATTTGTCATTGCCGTCAGTATTTGGTCATTGTCATCAGTATTGTCATTGCCGTCCGTATTTGTCAGTATTTGTCAGCTCTGTCATATTTGTCATCATTGTCATTTGTCAGTAGTCTTCCGTCGTATTGTCGTCTGTCAGTATTTGTCATTGCCGTCAGTCAGTATTGTCAGTTCCGTCGTCAGTATTGTCAGTCATTTGTCATCATTTGTATTTGTCATTGCCGTCGTAGTACAGTCTGTCAACTCAGTCGTCCGTCAGTATTTGTCATTGCCGTCAGTATTTGTCAGTTCCGTCAGTATTTGTCATTGCCGTCAGTATTTGTCATTGCCATCAGTATTTGTCATTGCCGTCAGTATTTGTCAGCTCTGTCAGTATTTGTCAGCTCCGTCAGTATTTGGCATTGCCGTCAGTATTTGTCAGCTCCGTCAGTATTTGTCATTGCCGTCAGTATTTGTCGGCTCTGTCAGTATTTGTCATTGCCGTCAGCATTTGTCAACTTCGTCAGTGAATAAATGTATGTTTTCAGAAGAACCTGTTCCCTTACATGATTCATTAGCTGAAAACTTTATCTACAAATACATTAGTTTAAAAGTAATGTATTATTAAATAATAAAAAACTAACTTATAAAATATGTTTTGTCCCTTATCTCAAGAATCAGCTATTCACATTTAACCTTATTTCTGAATGTTTAAATGTCCAGTGCAAATTTTAAGGGAATAGCCTATATTCCATTGTAGGCCTATCATTTTCCAAACATTGCAGGAACGTTACTTTTGAATGTTCTCTGAACGTTCTGAAACAAGTAGAAACCTTTAAAAAATGTCTCCATAAATATAAATAGTATAAATAGTGTTTTTGTGCAAACGTTTTGAGAACATTATTAAAGACCAGATGAACATTCTATTAATGTTACTGAAATAATGTGTGTTCATAACTTTAATAGAACGTTTCTGTTATTTGTCCAGAAGCTCAAAAAGACGAGGATGGTGAACAAGCAGAAAGAGATCAAGGGGTTCAGACCCAATTCAATTCGCAAATCGCTTTATTTAAATATTTCCTCATGATATTCCCTGCAAATCGTGGATAAGCAGTTGTTCCTTCCGTTGCACTGGAATAATGTAAAAAGGAGCACGTTCGGGACGTTCTGATGACGTATCACGCACGTTGTCCGCGGTAAAATCGCTTTTTCTCCCAGTCACAACCGGCAAACAGTCGGGAGAAACTCTGAAGTGAAGTTCCAGCTCTGAGGAGATCTGACTGACAGCTGCAGGTTCACGCGCATCACTGCGCCTCTGCCACGCGCGATGGTTTCTGCTGTTTTTACTCCCATATAGAGTGTCTGGAGGATTCGGCGCGAGTTTCTTCATTGATCCACTCCATTACGAGGATCTACCGCGGAATAAAGCAACAAATTTCACCGGAGCTCGTGATGTTCGCCGCTCTGTGCGCGCTCTTGGTTCTGCGCGTGCCGGTCGCAGCGGATCTGAGCGCGCTGAACTGCAGTCAGGTGAAAGACGCGTTCACTGCTCTGGGATTCAGTCCTGACAGTGTTCCCACCGAGGAAACATCAGGTACAAGTTTAGTAAACATTGTGATTAAATAGGGGAGACAGGGGCATACACAAAACAATTTTCATTTTGATTAATATAATATTAATTCTGTCCTCCAGGCTAAGTTTACAGTATCATATTTAAGTGAATACAATAAAACCACAGTGTCACAATGAAAGCTGTGTGAGTGATTTACATGTCTGAAAAACATTGCATTTTCAGTTGGCTTTGGCTTTTTCATGAATTATTTTGTTTACATTCAACTGAAAAGCCCAATCGTTTGTGACAACTTACCCCGTACAGTGTGGCATATTGGCATGTGAGTGATCTGTAGCTGGTTAGTAGCTTATGTAGATGCTGTTACCCCAAATATCTGTTGCAGTTCAGAGACCATATCAACTCTTGAGAGTTTGGCATCTGCTTTGTTTGTAGTTAAAAACCTATTGGTAATAATGAGAATTGACAACTCTATGATGTTTAACTCTTGTTGTTTTAGAATGATAAACCAATACTGATTTCAGTTTCAGGTTTATTTGAGCAACTACAAGTAACTGAAATACTGAGAAACATAAATCCAATCACTAGAGATGGACCAATGATTGCTAACTGGTAATAATTAAAATCTTCTCTCTCTATAACACATTTTTGACCCTGTAAACTGCTGGTAAGATTTGCTTTGAGTTAGAGTTTAGCTTCAGCAATCTTGCTTGAATCAATGAGATCTAAAGGGAATAATGTCATTATTTTGCATATATTGCCAGATTTTCATGCCGTGGCACACTCGTAACACCAGCGTTTAGAATATATGAGCAAGGCCTTTATTCATGACTCATGGCTTTAATTGTTGGTTTGTTTTAAAAATAATAATCTCAAGGTTGTCTCCTGGTAAAAGTTAAACCAAACCTTCACCGCCGCTTTAACATTATTGTGTGGTTTGTGAGTTTGCAAGGATAAGAATGGGTGACGGACCAGGAGTGTGTAAAGAGTGTGTACAAAGAAAGAGTGTGTAAAGAGAGTTTGTATGAGCGTGTAAGGAGCGAGTAATTTATATTATATTGAGTGTGCAAAGAGTGTGTAAGAGTTTATATCGAGTGTGTGAGGAGAGCGTGTATTGAGCTTGTAAGGAGTGTAAGAGTTTACAAGGAGCGTGTATTGAGTGTGCAAGGAGTGTGCAAGGAGTGTGCAAGAGTTTATATTGAGTGTGTAAGGCGTGTAAAGAGTGTGTAAGGGTTTATATTGAGTGTGTAGGGGAACGTGTATTGAGCTTGTAAGGAGTGTAAGAGTTTACATTGAGTGTGCAAGAGTGTTCAAGGAGAATGTAAGGAGCGTTTAAGAGTGTAAATGTGTGTGATCGGTGTAAGGAGTTTAATGAATGTGTAAGTTTATATTGAGTGTGTAAGGAGAGTGTAATGAGAATGCAAGGAATGTGTAAGGAGTGTGTAAACTGTAAAGAGCGTGCAAGGAGAGTGCAAGGAGCGTGCAAGTTTATATTGAGTGTGTAAGGAGCGTGTGTAGTGAGAATGCAAGGAATGTGTAAGGAGTGTGTAAACTGTAAAGAGCGTGCAAGGAGCGTGCAAGGAGCGTGCAAGTTTATATTGAGTGTGTAAGGAGCGTGTATTGAGTGTGCAAGGAGCGTGTATTGAGTGTGCAAGAGTGTTCAAGGAGAATGTAAGGAGCGTTTAAGAGTGTAAATGTGTGTGATCGGTGTAAGGAGTTTAATGAATGTGTAAGTTTATATTGAGTGTGTAAGGAGAGTGTGTAGTGAGAATGCAAGGAATGTGTAAGGAGTGTGTAAACTGTAAAGAGCGTGCAAGGAGCGTGCAAGTTATATTGAGTGTGTAAGGAGCGTGTAGTGAGAATGCAAGGAATGTGTAAGGAGTGTGAAACTGTAAAGAGCGTGCAAGGAGCGTGCAAGGAGGTGCAAGTTTATATTGAGTGTAAGGAGCGTGTATTGAGTGTGCAAGGAGCGTGTATTGAGTGTGCAAGAGTGTTCAAGGAGAATGTAAGGAGCGTTTAAGAGTGTGTAAGAGTGTAAATGTGTGTGATCGGTGTAAGGAGTTTAATGAATGTGTAAGAGTTTATATTGAGTGTGTAAGGAGAGTGTGTAATGAGAATGCAAGGAATGTGTAAGGAGTGTGTAAACTGTAAAGAGCGTGCAAGGAGCGTGCAAGGAGTGTGCAAGGAGCGTGTAAGGAGCGTGTATTGAGTGTGCAAGAGTTTATATTGAGTGTGTGAGGAGAGCGTGTATTGAGCGTGTAAGGAGTGTAAGAGTTTACATTGAGTGTGCAAGAGTGTGCAAGGAGAATGTAAGGAGCGTTCAAGAGTGTGTAAGAGTGTAAATGTGTGTGATCAGTGTAAGAAGCGTGTAAGGACTTTAATGAATGTGTAAGAGTTTATATTGAGTGTGTAAGGAGAGTGTGTAGTGAGAGTGCAAGGAATGTGTAAGGAGTGTGTAAACTGTGTAAAGAGCGTGCAAGAGTGTGCAAGGAGCATGTAAGGAGTGTGTAAGAGTGTAAATGTGTGTGATCAGTGTAAGAGTGTATAAGCAGCGTGTAAGGAGTGTGTAAGAGTTTATATTGAGTGTGTAAAGAGTGTGCAAGAAGCATGTAAACTAAAGAGTGTGTAATGAAGGATCCTGTGATTTCTGTGACGCAGACGGAATCAATCCAGGCATAAACATGGAATTTACTGTATTACACATTTAATGTCAGTTACAGTCGAACCTTATTTTATTTTAGGAATCTCTCACAATTTCTCTTCCAAGTTTTAATTTTCACAGTAAACCTGTCGCAGGACACGTTGTTTGCCAAAAAAACGATTTATTACATTTTCATTCAATTCCATTTTAAAAGTTTTATGCCGTGATTACCACCGTCTTTGATAAATACATTTGCATTAAATCATAAAACATTTCATAGTGCCTATTATTGTAAAAATGGTCATAAATGATTAAATTGATAAAGTTTTATGAATTCAAATGTTTTTTGATTATAAAAATTTAATTAAACCATTAAAATGGAATCCAGAAAAATTAAAAAGGAAAATTTGGGACAAAATAAACGTATTTCATAGAGCCTTAGTGATGTCGGCCGTGTGCACGAGACATCTACATGAAATATTCTTCATAATATTGCAGTAGTAAAGTTTGCATATGATTAGTTTGCAATATTATTGCTTTGGTTAGTGCCATATTTTGCAAATCACCTTATTTGGATTTGCTGAGATCAATCACGTCATGTGTTGAGTAAAGCAGACATAATGAGCGTGTTAGGCAGCGATGACAACTTGTGCTTGTAATGTTTACACTGTAAGGATAATATGACAATATTGGAAAGTTTTGCACGTCTATAAGCTTCACAATTGTGGCGTTGTAAAAGGCTGATCCAACTGGAGCTGCACAATCTGAAGTTACTCTGAGATTCTCCACACGTATATTTAAACCGTGTGACGAGGCGTCCGTGACTCTCGCAGACGCTCAGAAGTGTTCCAGCTCTGAACGCAGGGTGATGTTTGGTGTGTGAATGTGTGCTGTGATTCTCAGAGGTCAAACCAAAGACTGAATAACACTGCTGACATGATTCTGTGACCTCCTTGACTTCATGATCAGAGATTGGATTGCTGTTGACGGGTAAGAGGTTTGAGGTCAGACGTGTGCAGTCTGACGAATCACTGACAGGAGAGTCCTTCATCAGCGAGGTCCCTGTCTGACAGTGTGTTATAGTCAACACTGACCCTGTTTGCCTTATTAATACACTTTCCTGCGCTTTTTCATGTTGAGTTTATCACAGAGCCAACAGACAAACATATACTGTCACGTATCTTCATGCAGATAAAACACACACAGCCTGAGGTGGTTTAATGCCATTTCTGCTTTATGGCAGACATCACGTTTTTATTATTTTGAGCCTTAAATAGACACGGAAAGCTAAGAGGCCTTGGAGACGAGAAAACAAGCCCTTCTCCCTGATTGGCCAGAAATGGAAACGAAGGTCAAAAACGGGATGCACAGACAGACGAGTGATAATACGCTTTAGTTTTAGTAAGAGGATTGAGTTTCTAGGTTGACTTTAAAGGAATAATTCACTCAATCCTCATTATTTACTCGTGCTCATGTTGTTTCAAATGTTTTATTTCCGGTAGAACAGAAAAGGATAGTTTGAAGAAACTTCATGCAGTGAATTTCAATGAAAAAAATAAACTAAAAAAAAAATCTAAATTTAAGTCATTATGATAGTGATTTTAATTTAATTTTTGCATTTTTATTTGATTTTAGTTTTATGTTTTATTCCATTTTATTTTTTACATTTTCTTTTTTCTTTTGTTTTATTTTAGCTTTATAATTTTTATTTTTACTTTTTCTTATTTTTATTTATTTATTTATTTATTTATTTTTAATCTTGGCAGTATAAATCATCCACTTTTGTTGTTCAGACATTCTGCCTCCTCACAGAAAATAAATAATAATAAAGGATTGTCATGACACGGGGGTGAATATGATGAACAAAAAAATGGTAATTGTTTCGGTGAACTATTCCTTTAAAATTCATTTGAAGTGTTGAATGATCACTATAGTCATCATTTTTTAAATATGCAAATCCAAAACACAACAAAAATATGGAAATGACTGATCAATGAGCTGCATTTATTTGATCGAAAATACAGTAAAAATAGTGAAATATTATTCCAGTGTAAATCAGCTGTTTTCTATGTGAATATATAGTAAAGTGTAATTTATTCCTGTGATCAAAGCTGAATTTTCAGCATCATTACTCCAGTCTTCAGTGTCACATGATCCTTCAGAAATCATTCTGATATGATGATTTGCAGCTCAAGAAACATTTATGATTATTATCAATGTTGAAAACTGTTTATATTTTTTGTCTGTCATACATCTTATTTTTTGATGAATAGAAAGTTCAGCATTTATTTGAAATAGAATCTTTTCTAACACTATAAATGTCTTTACTGTCACTTTTGATCAGTTTAATGCGTGCTTGATGAATAAAAGCATTAATTTCTTTGAGCGTCAGTGACTCTGAAGCGTGTCTCTGGTCTGCAGGAGTGAATCTGCGTGTTTGCGCTCCTCAGAGATCCTGCTGTAACACAGAGATGGAGGAGATCTTCAGCCGCAGGAGCTCTCGTGACTTTGAGAAGCTGATGGAGGACACCAGCGAGGAGCTGAGGAACGCGTTTGTGAGCGGACATAAAAGGTTTGATGGTACGATTTGTTCTGTAACCTTCACTGATTGGATGGTGGAAATTTTTCAGTGCCCCAATCTGCATATGAATATTATCATGAAGATTATGATTGTAGACGGTGTACATCAGTGACAGGAGAGAAACGCTGCACAGCTGTCGGATAACTGTTATAATGTGGTGTCAAATTCAACCACTAGGGGCGCCGTGATATTTATTCTTGATATTTAATGATATTTAAGTTTTGGAGAAAGCTTAAAAACATTTAGGCTGTACTGATAAGCATCTTCGTCCAGACAGAGATTCACATTGACTACTGAGTGCATGAGGATTATTAGTGCTAGATATACTTCCAGCAATATTATTCCTCAGATTATTCTGCTTAAATGAGAGAAAACAAGCAAAAAAATACCTCCAGACGTAACAAATGAGTCCCTAAATGCCATTAAAGAATGACTCGAATCATGTGTTTTCACAAAATCATCTTTTGTCTGGAAACAGTTCGTCACATAATGATCTGATAAAAACACAGTGGCTGTACTTTGTTTATAAGAGCTTTGGTTCAGTTAGCCTGTGTTTGTTTATTTGAGCTTGGAAATCCATCTTTTTATGAGGTGTTCTTGTTGCTTTGTATTCATCAGTGGAAATCAGCCATAATTCTGTGTGGAAAATAGGTACAAACTTGAACCTGTCATTGCACAAACAGATATTGTATGCATTATCGAACTGTCCAGTTATCATCGACTGCAGTTTGAAAGGACAAAGAATGATTTAAAGGATTAGTTCACCTCAGAATTAAAATGTCCTGATAATTTACTCTCCTCCATGTCATCCAAGATGTTCATGTCTGTCTTTCTTCAGTCTAAAAGAAATGAAGGTTTTTGAGGAAAACATTCCAGGATTTTTCTCCATATAGTGGACTTCACTGGGGTTCAACGGGTTGAAGGTCCAAATGTCAGTTTCAGTGCAGATTCAGTTTCCAACATGATTACGTCATGCGTGGAGCATCACAGAGCAGTGCAAGACGAGCATTTGTGGTTAAAAAGTATATAATGTTTTTTTCTTTTAGAAAATGTCTGATGGTTTCTCTAGATAAGACTCTTATTCCTCGTCTGGGATCATGTAGAGCTCTTTGAAGCTGCACTGAAACTGACATTTGGACCTTCAACCCGTTGAACCCCAGTGAAGTCCACTATATGGAGAAAAATCCTGGAATGTTTTCCTCAAAAACCTTCATTTGTTGCTTTGACAGACTTCTTCCTGGAGCTGCTGGAGAACACGGAGCGCTCTCTGAACGAGATGTTCTTGCGCACTTACGGAAAGCCCTACCTGCAGAACGTCGAGGTCTTCCAGGGCCTTTTCTCCGAGCTGAAGCGATATTACACCGGCGGGAACGTCAATCTGGAGGAGATGCTGAACGACTTCTGGACGCGTCTCCTGGAGCGCATGTTCCAGCTGCTGAACTCCCAGTATCTCATCACTGAAGACTATCTGGAATGCATCAGCAAGTACATGGAGCAGCTTAAGCCCTTCGGAGACGTTCCCAAGAAGCTGAAGTCTCAGGTTACACGAGCGTTCATCGCAGCGCGCACGTTTGTCCAGGGCCTCGCGGTCGGACGGGACGTGGCCAACAGCGTGTCTGAGGTGAGCTGCTGCTCGAGAACATGTTCACTTGTGCTGCTTACTGTCCTGTGCATGTGATTCATGAGGGAAAACCAACCTGAGACAACAAGAGAAGGTCACATGCATGAGGTTAGAAGCACAGTTAAGATCATGTGACACTGAAGACTGGAGTAATGATGCTGAAAATCACAGGAATATAAATTACACTTTACTATATATTCACATAGAAAACAGCTGATTTACACTGGAATAATATTTCACTATTTTTACTGTATTTTTGATAATAAATGCAGCTTTGGTGAGCAGAAGAGACTCTTTCAGAAACATTAAAAAAAATCATAATTATTCCACTCGTTTAACCTGTAGTGGTGTTTGTATCTCCCTTCAGTTCTCTTGAACTGTGTGTTTATGTCTTTGCTGCCTCATAATTTTGGTTTTAAAAGTTGTCTGAATTGAGAAACGCGTCTCATGATTATTGGCTGATGTCTGGTGTCTCAGGTCAGCATGAGCCCGGCGTGTGTCGGCAGCTTCACCCGGATGCTGTACTGCTCTCAGTGTCGAGGTCTGTCCACGCTGAAGCCCTGCAGCGAATACTGTCTGGACGTGATGAAGGGCTGTGCGGCTGACCAGGCCGATCTGGACCCGGAGTGGAGCAGGTACATCGGTAAGAGCTGAAACACACCTGAAGCTGCAGGAATTATAGATGTCATCTCACCGCGTCCCGGACACCAATATTTGAACGATTTATAAAAGATCAATCACTCTCTGACAATTTGAGGTTTTGGATTGGAGATAATGTTATGATCATGATTTTCAGTTGTATTATGGTTGAAAATGGACAAACCCAGCGATTGGGTCATTTAAACACAGCGATTACTGGAATGTTTTAACCCAGTGATTGGGTTGTTTAACGCAGTGATTATTGGGATGTTTTAACACAGGGATTTGGTCGTTTTAACACAGTGATTGGGTCATTTTAGCCCAGCGATTGGGTCGTTTTAACGCAGCATTGGGATGTTTTAACACAGCGGTTGGGTCGTTTTAACCCAGCGGTTGGGTCGTTTTAACACAGGGATTTGGTCGTTTTAACGCAGTGATTGGGTCGTTTTAGCCCAGCGATTATTGGGATGTTTTAACCTAGCGATTGGGTTGTTTTTGGGGATTTGGTCGTTTTAACGCAGATTGGGTCTTTAGCCCAGCGATTACGTTTTTAACCCAGCAATTGGGTCGTTTTAACCCAGCGATTGGGTCATTTTAACACAGGGATTGGGTTGTTTTAACCCAGCGGTTGGGTCATTTTAACAGGGATTGGGTCGTTTTAACGCAGTGATTGGGTCGTTTTAGCCCAGCGATTATTGGGTCGTTTTAACCCAGCAATTGGGTCGTTTTAACCCAGCGATTGGGTCATTTTAACACAGGGATTGGGTCGTTTTAACCCAGCGGTTGGGTCATTTTAACACAGGGATTGGGTCATTTTAACGCAGTGATTGGGTCATTTTAACGCAGTGATTGGGTCGTTTTAGCCCAGCGATTATTGGGTCGTTTTAACCCAGCAATTGGGTCATTTTAACACAGGGATTGGGTCGTTTTAACACAGAGATTATTGGAATGTTTTAACCCAGCGATTGGGTCATTTAACCAGCGATTGGGTTGTTTTAACCCAGCAGTTGGGTCGTTTTAACCCAGCGATTGGGTTGTTTTAACCCAGCAGTTGGGTCGTTTTAACACAGGGATTGGGTCGTTTTAACCCAGCGGTTGGGTCATTTTAACACAGGGATTGGGTCATTTTAACGCAGTGATTGGGTCATTTTAACACAGAGATTATTGGGATGTTTTAACCCAGCAATTGGGTCATTTTAACACAGGGATTGGGTCGTTTTAACACAGAGATTATTGGAATGTTTTAACCCAGCGATTGGGTCATCTTAACCCAGCGATTGGGTTGTTTTAACCCAGCAGTTGGGTCGTTTAACCCAGCGATTGGGTTGTTTTAACCCAGCAGTTGGGTCGTTTTAACACAGGGATTGGGTCGTTTTAACCCAGCGGTTGGGTCATTTTAACACAGGGATTGGGTCATTTTTAACGCAGTGATTGGGTCGTTTTTAACAGAGATTATTGGGATGTTTTAACCCAGCGATTGGTTTAACCCAGCGAGCAGCATTTTAACACAGGGATTGGGTCATTTTAACCCAGCGGTTGGTTTTAACACGGGTTTTAACGCAGAGATTATTGGATGTTTTAACCCAACGGTTGGGTCATTTTACCCCTGCGGTTGGGTCGTTTTTTTATTGGGATGTTTTAACCCAGCGGTTGGGTCGTTTTTTATTGGTCGTTTTTTAATTGAAAATAATTTTTCAATTAACCCCTTCATTGCTGTGAACTCTTTTCCAGCATCACGGCTGATTTGTAGACTGAACCCCCAAAACGTCTGTATTTTTGTGTTTTTTGACCTCAGAGTTCAAGTGTAACTTTTTTTTAGAACCATTTAACCTTTTCGAATCATGTCCATGTTTTGTGTGCATCTGTTCACATAACAAGTGCCACAAAAGTGTCACCAAGTGTCGTATCGTTCAGAGGAAGTACATCAAAAGTGATCGTAGAGCAGCAGAGGGTTAACTATCCTCCTCTCACAAATTAAGTGTCTGAAAGTGAAACTCCTACAAATGCATATGCAATAATGGCTTTAATAACACATTTTCTGTAGTGATCTAAAAACCGTGACATGATTTGATTTTTGTTTTGTGCGGTTGAGGTTATATGGATAAAGAAAAACATGATGATTCTGAAAAAATAACAGTGGTACGAGTTTGGAGCAACATGAGGCTGAATAAATAATGACAGAATATTAATTTTTGAGCTAAACTATTAACCCCATAAATGTGCTACAGTCTGTGCCACACTTAAAAATAAAGGTTTTCTATTTGCATCGATGGATCCATGAAGAACCTTTAACATCCATAGAGCCACAAAAATGTCTTTATTGTGAAAAAGGTTCTTAAGAATGGTTAAATGTTGTTTGGGGAACACAGAAAGATTCTTCCATGGCATCGCAGTGAAAAATCCCTTTATCGTTTTTAAGAGCGTGAGGTTTGAATTGGTAAATAGATTTTACTTTAGCATATAACAGCTGCTGTGGAGCTCCTGCGAGGAATGTTTCTTTCCCGGGTATTCCAGGCAGATTTTGGGCAGCGCTTCGGTTTGGCTGACACGGGCATTGTGGGACGTTTTTAACATCGCTTCCATAGAGCGGTCTGTGTTGAAATGACTTGGCTGGAAGGGGAAGTCCGGTTGAAGTCCTGGTGTAACCCTTCAGGACATGGAGTCATATCCAGTGGAATTATTCTCAAAACTGACCACCAGTTTGATAGAGTTCTTCTATAACCGAATGATCGGAGCCAAGCTCTGTACTCTTGTCATCTGTTGGCTCATTTGTTTCAGTGTTTTTGTCCTTGGTGGAAATCTCAGCACACAAACGCAGCGAGAGGAGAGCGAGTGTCCCGAGCCGACAGAAATAGATCTTGAGCTTCCATTCACAGAACTCGAGTGATACGCTGAGTTTAAATTCAACACCAATTATTCTCAGCAGTTTATCACAGATGATTCGAGAGAATCAGATATGGTGAAAGCCCTAATAGTGAAGTCATTAAAACTAAAATAAAATTCGCACAGGATTTTGCTAAACTTTTGTATCATGTTCATCTTTTTCTTGTAATTCATATTCCTATTTATCCTTGTTGGTGTTTGACAAACACGCAAATTACTCTTGCCCTTTCTGCAGTCCTTTGTTACCAAAGTGTAAACAGATCCTTATTGATTTTATTTGCTCATTTCTTTTTAATCGCATGATTTGTTTCATTAGGTAACAGGATCTAGCCACAACTTCACAATTCATGAAAATTCAAGCCTGAACATTTCCTGTGCCTGAGAAGAGCTGCTCATGAATAAGAGATTGTCCTGCTTTATTACAGGACAGACAGAACGACCCGAGAGTTTATCTGAAGATTAATGACATTCTCAAACTAACCTTCTATTGATATGTTATTCAGAAAATACTTTATAGCCAGTCTCTGGTGTATTAATTAGTTATTTAGTAAATGTTTCTCGACTGGTGGGTAATGACCCGAGAGAAAAGAGGAAAACAATGGTAAATGCAGTTAATACAATGTGAATATATAATCATGCATAGTTAGAACAGCAAAATAAATAGACGTATCTGCTTTTAAAAGAGAGGAATAAATAAATTACAGTTTGCTATATATTCACATAGAAAACAGCTCTTTTACACTGTAATAATATTCCACAATGTTTTGATCAAGTACATGCAGCTTTGGTGATCAGAAGAGACTCTTTCGAAAACACTTTTGAACAGTAGAACAAAAGTGAATCTTGCGTATTTTCTGTTTAAACACTAGTGCACTTGTTGCTCAGGGTAATAGTTTGATTCTTTTTATATCTCTTAAACACAGTGTTTGGGTGATCTGAAGTGTTTTGGGTGATAAAAGCATGTTTCCTCCGCGACATTCATGACCCGTGATTTCGCCTGCGGATTCGGTCACAGCTGTCTGTTTTGAGCCTGATCTCACAGACTGGGTTAAACAAATACTAACAAGTATTGAGAGAGCTGCTGGAGGATATGGCCGGAAACGCTTAATAGCTCACAGCTGCGCTCCGGGATAATGCTGGGCTCCTGCTTCAGTACCAACATAACATCATGTCATATAAATATTGCAGTCATTTTCTGTGTGCAGGAATATATTCATGCTGTTGTGGTGCTGCTGTTCTCAGGCAGGGTTGCCAGTTTCTCTTTTCATAGACACAACTCAATTTAGGCTATTTTGGTATATTTTTAATCTTAGAATTAAAGAATAAAAGCAGTTTTGTTTCTACAAAACGGAAAAATCAAAAATTCATTAAATCTGTTATGCATTCTAAAAAAAAATGTTATGCATTTTGTTAAACAAAAAGGTATCATACGAGATGTATTCCTGTTCCGTAGGGGCAGGGAAGAGGAGAGGCGAGGATCCATAAAATTTATTCAAAAACACCAACAAAGATAATTCACACAGGGAGCAAGGAGGTAAATTAAACACAGGAGTGAGATACACGTGGTTTCAAAGCAGCTTTACAGTGATCAGCAGGAAAATAATGATTCAACAATGCAAACAGGGTTCAATTCAGCTGTCAAGCAGCTCAAAGATCATCAGTTATTAAATTAGTTCAATTCATCTATAAAGCAGCTCTGGACAAAACAGTGATGTCATCGTCCAGCTCAGTTCAATTCAGTTCTCATACAATAACATCAGTACAGTCAGATCAATAATAGTGAATTAATATTGAATATTATATGTCTCCAACTAAGCAAGCTAGAGGCGACAGTGGCAAGAAGCCCAAACTCCATCAAGTGGCAGCCATGAAGGCCGAGGACTCTGGTGTGGCGGCCATGAAGGCCGAGGACTCTGGTGTGGCGGCCATGAAGGCCGAGGACTCTGGTGTGGCGGCCATGAAGGCCGAGGACTCTATGAATGCCGAGGACTCTGGTGTGGCGGCCATGAAGGCCGAGGACTCTGGTGTGGCGGCCATGAATGCCGAGGACTCTGGTGTGGCGGCCATGAATGCCGAGGACTCTGGTGTGGCGGCCATGAAGGCCGAGGACTCTGGGTGGCGGCCATGAGGCCGAGGAAGGCCATGAAGGCGAGGAGGCCATGAGTGGACTCTGGTGTGGCGGCATGAAGCAGAGGAAGGCGAGGACTCTATGAATGCTGAGGACTGGTGGCGGCATGAAGGCCGGAACTCTGGTGTGCGGCCATGAAGGCCGAGGACTCTGGTGTGGCGGCCATGAAGGCCGAGGACTCTGGTGTGGCGGCCATGAAGGACTGGTGGGCGGCCATGAAGGCAGAGAAGCCGAGGGGTGTGGCGGCATGAAGGCCGAGGAGGCCTGTGCGAGGACTCTGGTGTGGCGGCCATGAAGGCAGAGGACTCTATGAATGCCGAGGACTCTGGTGTGGCGGCCATGGCGGACTCATGCCGAGGACTCTGGTGTGGCGCCTGGCGAGGACTGGTGTGGCGGCCATGAAGGCGAGGACTTTGGTGTGGCGGCCATGAAGGCCGAGGACTCTGGTGTGGCGGCCATGAATGCCGAGGACTCTGGTGTGGCGGCCATGAAGGCCGAGGACTCTGGTGTGGCGGCCATGAAGGCCGAGGACTGGTGTGGCGGCATGGGCGAGGACTGGTGTGGCGGCCGAATGGCCGAGGACTCTGGTGTGGCGGCCATGAAGGCCGAGGACTCTGGTGTGGCGGCCATGAAGGCCGAGGACTCTGGTGTGGCGGCCATGAAGGCCGAGGACTCTGGTGTGGCGGCCATGAAGGCAGGGCTGGTGGTATGGTGGCCATGAGGCCGAGGACTCTGGTGTGGCGGCCATGAATGACTCTGGTGGCGGCCATGAAGGGCGAGGACTTTGGTGTGGCGGCCATGAATGCCGAGGACGGTGTGTGCGGCGAGGAATGAGGCCGAGGACTCTGGTGTGGTGGCCATGAAGGCGAGGATGAAGGCCGAGGACTCTGGGGTGGGGTGCCGAGGACATGAAGGCCGAGGACTCTGGTGTGGCGGCCATGAGGAGGCGAATTCTGGGTGGCGGCCATGAAGGCCGAGGACTCTGGTGTGGCGGCCATGATGAAGGAGGAAGGACTCTGGTGTGGCGGCCATGAGGCCAGGAGGCATGGCGAGGATGCCAGCGAGAGGACTCTGGTGTGGCGGCCATGAAGGCCGAGGACTCTGGTGTGGCGGCCATGAAGGCCGAGGACTCTGGTGTGGCGGCCATGAAGGCCGAGGACTCTGGTGTGGCGGCCATGAAGGCCGAGAACTCTGGTGTGGCAACCATGAAGGCCGAGAACTCTGGTGTGGCGGCATGAAGGCCCTCTGAATGCCGGGACTCTGGTGTGGCGGCCATGAAGGCCGAGGACTCTGGTGTGGCGGCCATGAAGGCAGAGGACTGGTGTGGCGGCCATGAAGGCCTCTGGTGTGGGGAACATGAACTCTGGTGTGGCGGCCATGAAGGACGGACTCGTGAATATGCCCGAGGACTGTGGGCGGCCATGAAGGCCGGACCATGATGAAGGCCGAGGACTCTGGTGTGGCGGCCATGAAGGCCGGGAGCCATGAAGGCCTGGTGGCGGCCATGAAGGACTCTGGTGTGGCGGCCATGAAGGCAGAGGACTCTATGGCCCGAGGCGGCCATGAAGGCCGAGGACTCTGGCGTGGCGGCCATGAAGGCAGAGGACTCTGGCGTGGCGGCCATGAAGGCCGAGAACTCTATGAAGGCGAGTGTGTGGCGGCCATGAAGGACTGGTGTGGCGGCCATGAAGGCAGAGGACTCTGGTGTGGCGGCCATGAAGGCCGAGAACTCTATGAATGCCGAGGACTCTGGTGTGGTGGCCATGAAGGCCGAGGACTCTGGTGTGGTGGCCATGAAGGCCAAGGACTCTGGTGTGGCGGCCATGAAGGCTGAGGACTCTGGTGTGGCAACCATGAAGGCCGAGAACTCTGGTGTGGCGGCCATGAAGGACTCTGGTGTGGCGACCATGAAGGCCAAGGACTCTGGTGTGGCGGCCATGAAGGACTCTGGTGTGGCGGCCATGAAGGCCGAGGACTCTGGTGTGGCCACCACTGCTTGAGTACTGCGTTCCTCATTCATGACTGCCACAGTAAAAGCAGAGCCGCTCGGCTGCAATGCAATGTTAATATACTATTCCAGAGCCCATTCCGGGATATATTCCATAAAAAAACAAGACAATTAAGACATCACAGACAAAACAAGACAAGAGACAAGTCTTCATTCGTTCTCTGCTGGGGAAGTACAGACTTCACATGGTATATCTATCTAGATTATTTCTATGATGTAACATTTCTTGAACATTTTCTTGACATTTTTTTTTTTTTTTTTTTTTTTTACCCATTTGGAATCCATGGAAATATTCTTCAGGCTTAAGTGAAAGTTTCTGCAAAGGTGATAAGGAAATTCCTAATGGTTTTCTGTCCAATTGCTGTTTACTGCATCCCAGTGGAGCCGTATTGTCTGGCCAGTGTATTATTAAAGCAGTGTGATGCCAGCGCTCTGCTGCCCAGCTGCTGCGCCTCTCCACATCATGTTTGGAGGTTTCTGCGGCATTTGGGTCTTCAGACATGCAGTCCACGCCTGGGAAAATAGATGTTGACATGACAAAAATGTTTTCCTCCATCATATTTGTGGACAGATCTGTTGCCACACCCATGTCAGCTGACATTAGGACGGCCTGTGAAAATATTAGAGGCATTATGTGCATCCATCCACTGAACACAATCGGCTTACTTTAATTAACTTGGAATTTGAAAAATATCTTCATGGTTGAGTAAAAACATCAAAATAGTTTTTATATATAATAGCATTTTAAAGACCACGTTTGCATTCTTTTTTGCATTTTTTTTTAGAAATTATATTTTGTCTAAAAAGAAAATAGAGCGTATTTTAGGGACCAATTCTGCATTTTTTTTTTTTTTTTTTTTGAAATTGTTAGCTGTTAACCAAATGCAATGCATTAACCCAAGACAATGCTTCTGTTTTCTACAGGTCTCTGTCAGACACTATTAAATAACACAGAATCTCTCCATCTGTTTTGACAGATGCCATGTTGCTGGTGACGGAACGACTAGAGGGACCGTTCAACATCGAGTCTGTCATGGAGCCCATCGATGTGAAGATATCCGAAGCCATCATGAACATGCAGGAGAACAGCATGCAGCTCTCCTATCAGGTCTGTCCTCCACCCGCCGTTCATAGTCATCATGTCTCGAACAAGCAAGCCTAGAATTTAGCCATCTGTGGGCTTCACTGCACACAGGTCCAAAACCCGAACCCTGTCATCCCGCTTCCAGTCTTATTTTTAACAACATAGTTGCGGATGGTCAGAAATTTGTAGTTCACTGTTCAGGCACTAAAGCATCTCTGTGCGTTCTGACTCCGCCACTAATCACAGTTTCTGGAGAGGAAAAAATGGCAAAGTACGGTTAACTGGCAGGAGATGGCGTTATCCAGCGCCCGCATGGGATTTCGGTTTCGTGGAATAGTTAAAGGTGATGTGTGCAATTTTTTCGGATGCTAAAATACTTTCACTTATGCCTTTTTTTCCTTCTTTGCATTTTTTCTCTTCTCTAATCTAGTTTAATAAATCTGGTATTGTATGTTGTGATTATTGTTGGAATATAGTGCCATATCAGTCAACCATAGTGAATTCTGTTCTTGATGTTCCCCTCAATGCCTACGGTGGTTGCGGCTCTGATTTAGAGCCATGAAATAACATGTGGTCAAGAATGAATCTAACTTTAGGCATGATAGATCCAGCTAACTTGGACGTGACCATTTTGTTATCATTCGTCATTTTATTTTGGAGTGAGAATAGCGCTGGTCAGTGTTTGTCTTTCTCCGTTCAGCCGTATGCAGACAGACTCCTAGATCACGTCCTCTCCATGTAATTGCAGGTTTTCCAAGGTTGTGGCCAGCCGAAGCCTTCAGGAATGAGCCGGTCCGCCCGCGGCGTCCCTGACACGTTCAGCGGCCGCTTCAGCCCCTACAGCCCTGAGGAGCTTCCCACCGCCTCGGCCGGCAGTCGACTGGACCGCCTGGTAAGAGAGAAACACACCGGATCACACTGAAGCACCTGCGGGATGAACGGGCTTCATTCCAAACCTGCTGCCTACATAGACATCATACTTCTTTTTAAAGAAATTAATACTTTTATTCATCAAGGACGCATTAAATTGATCAAAAGTGACAGTAAAGACATTTATAATGTTAGAAAAGATTCTATTTCAAATAAATGCTGAACTTTCAAAGAATCCTGAAAAATAAAATATATGATGGTTTCACAGAAATCTAAACTGTTTTCAACATTGATAATAATCATAAATGTTTCTTGAGCATCAAATCATCATATTAGAATGATTTCTGAAGGATCATGTGACACTGAAGACTGGAGTAATGATGCTGAAAATTCAGCTTTGATCACAGAAATAAAATATAGCTGCGAGCAGCAGTTATCGGGTTCAATCGCTTTAAAGCCTTTAAGCACATGCGTAAAAAAATATAATGTTTTAATTATCAAGCCTGTAACCATCTCGATCATAGATGGAAAAGACCATTTACAGCAAATACAGGCGATTTACCATAGGAAATATATGGTTTTTAAAGCTTTTTAACAGTTATTGAGGTTGAGCTAAAAACTAGGACTAGTTCGACAAAGTTGGTTTTTTGAAATAATCTCCAATATTTAACGAACGATCCGGTGTACAGCGGCGGTCCTAGAGGCAAAGTTGCTCAGAATGAGGAGTTCAAATGTCATGGGCGTGTGTGAAAAATTGTGTGATATAAAATCCTTTACGCATGTGAAAATCACGAAGGCGCCCCCCGGTGGCCGATTTCTTTTGAATTTCTCACAGGCCTCCAGAGCCGTGAGTCAAACAGGCCCAGCTACTTTAGTTCTGATCAGCCTCCGTTAACCTTGTCTTTTGAGATGCGTCACTGTCCTCACAGACAATCATGACAGACAAAGACGCTGCATGCCAATTTTCAAGTCAATCAGACTGAAGTAGTGAAGCAGTTATAGCCATTTTCATGTTTTTTTTTTTCCCCAGTTATAGCACCACCAAGTGGCCAGTCGCCGCATCCTTTTTCACGTGACCACAGAATGAGCTCTTACATAGGTGCGCTGAGTTTGATGAAAATATCTCATTCTGTTCACGAGTTATAGACATTTTAGTAAAAGTGGCTCCGCCCACTTTGAATGTTTTGGCGGCCCTTAGCATTCGTAAATCAAAATTTCAGCTTTTTTTTGATAATTATTAACAATCAGACTCTGGAAAATCTTTCTGCACTGGTTTGGTTCTGATCGGGTCAAAGACCAAGAACTAGTTCGCAAAAGTAGGTTTTTCAAAAAATCACAACAACGAGCAAATCCGCTGTAGCGCCCCCATCAGGCCGATCGGTTGTAGACGGTGTGACCCCTCAGAGTTTCAAGTCTCTACGACTTACGGTTTGGTCTGCCGGATCACTTTTAGAGGAGAATGATGATCTTTGGAAAGTTTAACAATTACAACAGAGTTTCAGCGCTTGAACCTCTAAATACAGTTTACAATATATTCGCATAGAAAACAGCTATTTTACACTCTAATAATATTTCACAATTTAATGCATCCTCACTGAATAAAAGTACTTTTTTATCCTTTCATCTAGTTAGTTGATCAGACTCTTAACGTCATCAACACTTTCCTGGTTAAATAAACAAACAATAATCGATGTGTTTTCCGACTTTTGGACCCGTTGTGTATGAATGCCTTCATTTCTCTCTCCCTGTTTTTAATGCTTGCCAGAGGATTGTGTGGAGAGTCATGCAACACAGTGTAAGAGTTGCTCAATATTTATCCTCCTGCCCACACACTCGATCTGAGCTCTGCTCTGGTCCTCAGTGTACACACTCTTTATTTCAGACCCTTCGTACATATAATGTCATGTCCTTTTTATGATGCATTTAGCATAATATCTCATTTATTCATATTTACCCTAAAACATATATTTATTTACACTTCAAATGCACATTTTTATATTTATCTACGAGTCAGTTTAGCTCACGCCTCAGATGTGTGCAGTATTTGACGTCCAGTTCAGCTTTGTTCATGCTGAATTCAGGCGCAGATATCGTGTGTGTGTGTGTGTGTGTGTCTCCGGGGAGGTGCAGTTTACTCCGCTGATGTCTGATTCCTCCAGTGCGTCTGCTAATGGCTTCCAGACCATTAATGATTGACCGGCTCTTCAGCTCCAGATGCTCCTGCACACATGAGAAGGCATCAGATATAGGGCTGTAATCCATAATAGCGTGATATGCCGATTTATCAATAGAACTGATCATAATTAATCTCATAAACCAGTATTTGCTGAGAAAATTATTATTGCGGCAGACGAGTGATTTATTGAATAGACAAAAAACGACTTTAAAAGTCAATATATTGGGGATTATTGTTTACTTGGGGAACTTTATGATTAGATAAAAAGCAATTTGAAATTATTGTGAATTATTTATGAAGTTTTAATCATAATGATTGTATTAATCAAATAAATAAATAACAATGAAATCGATTTATTATATATATGGACTGTTATGATCACAATGAGTGAAAAGTGCATTAAAAATCCTCCTCGTTCATTCCATGATTGAACCGACAGCAGAACTCGCGTAAATACATCTATTTTAAATGGAGTTGAACTGTTTTAATGTTTTTATTAAAGTGTTTATCCGTCCGCAGCGACGTTAATGAACTCTCAGTCTGAAACTCTAGCAGTTGCACAGACTGAATCAGATTGAATCTCTGTGTATTTCTGCATTGGTCACATGATCTCTTCAGCTCAGCGTAACTCGTTATAGAGCTGGAAATGAATTGATTGTATCAGCGAAGCTCAAATCCAGATCTGAGAGAAACTCGACACGTCCTCTGAGAACGGCCGGACCGCGCTCGTGTGCGTTTATCATTTAGTCAGGATTGCATCTGCTTTACCTCAGTTCTCAAACTGTTTTAATGTTTCAAATGACTTACGGACAGCTTTCACAAATAGTGCACAAAATAGGGCCGGAAACTCTTAATTTATTTTTTTTCAATCATCAGTGAAACAGGTTTAACCTTCAAAAATTTGTTGAATCATATTATTAAAACATACCATCAGGGGGTGTTTACATCGTTTCAAATGGTAACCAAACATTTAAATAGCTTTCACTATGAAGCAAACTAAAATATTTATTATTTTTGTGTTTGTTTGTTTTTGTTTATTCATAAACAATTGTTATATATAAATTATTTTAATTATTACATTTGTTTGAGAGGGAGGGAAAATGTGTGTTAACTGATGCACATTACATTTTGGTCATGTAGAATTAACATTAAAATAGCTTTTTTTTTTTAAACTTTACTCATTTAAAATAAGTTTTACTACAATTAATTGAACTTCAAAATCTATAATTAAAAACGTCAAAAAATCACATCAACAAACATTTGATGTTTAAACCTATACTTGTGTAAGATGAACTCTTATCTAGTTTTATATTATATGTATATTTATATATTGCATTTAGAGGCATAAATAGCTTTGATTTATGTTTTAAAATGTCTATCTGTTGACGTTAAGGACAGGCTTTCTGAAATGCCAGTGACTTAAAATAGTGTTATTTTTCACAATGAATGAATTCTTGTTTTTATTTCCTCAAGCTCAAATCAGCAGAAATCATTATATATGCGTGAGCATAATTATCACTTTCAGGACTGACCGCACAACATAAACATGACGAGGTTAGATTTGTTTAGATTGTGTTTATTTAAAGGCGTATTTTGTGCTTTGCTGATTGCAGCCTGACAAACTGTTCGCCAAACATTCATCCAGAGCAGAAACACACGATCTCAGTCCTGAATCTGCAGCAGCTGCTCCCTCTGCTGGAGGAGGAGAGACACGATTCATGCTGCATTGATTCTTCACATCTGCATAATGCCAGCCTCTGGTGTTCATTGGCTGATCAGCATCTCTTTGCCCCGCCCTCAATCACTGCAGTCGTGTCTGAGGCTGGAAGAGTTTGGTTCGTGTTGTTAATGTCGAGAAGACTCTGCTGAGATTGATACGGTAAAACTGTTACTGTTCGCATCACTGTGAATCAAGAGCTGACATTCAGATATGATAATGAGCGTTTGGTTTCTGACCAATCAGAGCAGAGCAGCTCTCAGAGAGGCGGGGTTTAGAGAGACTGAATCTTCGATGGAAGCGTTTCAGACACTGAGAGAAAAGAGCTGATGCTGCAGTGGATATTATGAGACAATTAAAGTGATTTTGACTAGATTGCTCCAGTCCTAGATTCTTGTGTCTGTGAATTATGTAATGGTCATCATCAGGTGACGGACATGAAGGAGAAGCTGAAGCAGTTCAGGAAGTTCTGGTCGTCACTTCCTGTGTCGGTGTGTCAGGAGGAGGACGTGGCGTCGACAGGCGGAGCGGAGGATGAGCGATGCTGGAACGGACGAGAGCAGGGCAGGTAAAACATCTTCTCAGCGTTTATATCTTCTGTTTTTATAAAATATGTATTTTACATTTTTTTATATATATTACAAAATATGTCTTTTATATATTTAAATATTACATTTAATTTTTATTGTAGAGTTTATTATACTGTGAAACATACTGTATTCATTCCAAAATTTGCAAAAATACTATACTAATATTATATGATCCCTTTCACCATCTAGAGTGCTGATTTTTTTAATTTTTATTTTTTATAATTAATAAAAATAGGTAGAAATAACTATTTTTGTGTTAACCCTTATAGGGTCTTTTTAGACCCCAAACGACGTTTGCTAAAATAAAATAAAAAGTTCTCTTTGTCCAAATGACATCAAACTTTCTACAGTTGTAAACACTTTCTAGATCTACAAAAAATAAATTAAAAAAATTTAAAATTGAGTGATATCTTGTTTTTATGTTAGTGTAGTCACACTCAGGGTCCAGACAACAAAATGTAATAAAATAATTATTTTTAAAAAAAAGAAATGTAATTTTACTCTGTTTATTAATGTTTTTACTAGGGCTGTCAATCGATTAAAAATTTTCATCTAATTAATTACATACTCTGTGATTAATTAATCTAAATTAATCGCATACATAATGTTTGCTGTGAAAGTATTAAATATTTCAATTCAATTGAATCAATGCAGGGTTTTTCCTGAGTCAAAAATGGTCTTCGGTGGTGACAGACATGGTCATCCACACAAACAGTGCTGCAAAGAAGATGCCTTTTTGCTAAACCTGAAAAGTATTAAAAAGTAGCATTTAGAAGTTATATTAACTAATAATATAATTTTCTACCATATACAATTGAATGCACCAGCTAAACAACAGCTTGCTTTGTTCTGGTTTCACCTCACTCCAGTCTAAACTAACTGATTTTATAGGTAGGCCTAATTTACTACACATTTTAACCTGAAAATATTGTGGATTATTAAGGCTAATTTTACTAACCACTCTTGCTAAATGGGGTAAGCACACTTATGTTCTCATTTCAGAGTTGTTCGAGTAAATGATTCATTATAGACCGTGTGGACAGATCAGTTATTGTCATGATTCATTAAAATGAATCTGTTCAAATGAGTCATTAGGTCACGAATCGGACATTAGCGGACGTTGACGCGTTGCGTGCGAATCGCGACTGTTATTAGGACATCGCAAAAGATTTGTTAACACGAAAAACACTTCACCACTGGATAGGATTTTCTTTTTGTTTACTGAAAGTGTGGTTTATGTCAGCTGCACGTGCAGGGCGCCTGTCAGAGAAGATGAGGTGACGTTCTTTTGAGCTCTATTCACACCCAGCGGTTATTCAGGAAAAACATTCTCCGAATGCGCCTCGTGAAACATGGATTCGGTCTTACGAACTTTTAGCATTGTGTTAGTTGATTTAGATTATTATGTGTGAGGTAGAGAGAGTGCGAAGACGGTGCTTACTTTGAAAGAGCTCGCACGCACGAGAACGACTCCAGGTTCAAAGGTCAATACGGAATGGATTAATCTGCGTTATTTTTTTTTAACGCGTTATTTTTTCTCAGATTAATTCATTGAAATTAACGCGTTATTTTGACAGCCCTAGTTTTTACTTCACATTTGTGCAGTTGATAACATGGATCATTTGACATGGTTTAGTGTGAGATTTTTGCCCATCTTTTGGAAAATGCAGTTTTAAAAGTAAAAAATGATCACTTTATCCAGCAGATGGCAGCAGAGCTCCACTATTTGCTGTTTGACTGACTGAAAGACATCTTTTCACAAGTATTTTCAGCTGGATTCATATCTAAATATTATGAAATCACAATTATGACAATAAAAATTACTTTTTGTCAAAGTTTAGCATTTTTTGTACTGAAAACAATACGTTTTTCAATAATGTTGATTCTGAGGATGAATTTTGTCCATTTTCTAAGTGGGGTCTCATCATAATGTAACAATATTGAAAAACTGATGTTTTTCATTACAATAAATACTAAACTTTGACAAAGTAATTTTTATTGTCATAATTGTGATTTCATAATATTAATTGATTTATCATAATACTTGTGAAAAGATGTCTTTCAGTCAGTCAAATAGCAAATAGTGGAGCTCTGCTGCCATCTACTGGATAAAGTGATCATTTTTTACTTTTAAAACTGCATTTTCCAAAAGATGGCCAAAAATCTCACACTAAACATGTCAAATTATCCATGGATCCCCATGAATGAAAGTAGAAATGTGGGACTTTTATAAAGTGAATTTTTAAAAAGCTGTTTTGTAAAAACCTACTCAACAAAATATTTATTTATTTATAAATAAATTTAAAAGATATGATGAATCCTCCAAAAACTGCACAAATATGAAAAAAACATTAATAAACAGAGTAAAATTACATTTGTTTTTTAAAAAACAATTATTTTTTTACAAAATTACATTTTGTTGCCTGTCTGGAGACCCCAAAGACCCTGAGTGTGACTTCCCAAACCAACACCGCACAAGGGTTAAAATAGTGAGAAGAACAAAGAAAAAGTAAATTCATTGGTAATAAAAAGTTTAAACCCTAAAAAACATTCAGTTATTCTTGTGAAAAAAGATAATTTATGAAAACTTAATGACTCATTCCAAACTTTACAAAAAGCTGGAGTGCTGAATCTTTTCACAATATTGAAAATTAAAAACTGTTATCATTGTGAGATCACAGCTGTGAATATTAATTAAATGTAAACAATATATTCTATAAATTTTATGCAATTTAATAAATACTGTATTATTACAAATAAATCCCTATTCCGTCCGTCCAGGATCATTGATCATGTAAATTGGGATGAATGTGAACATGACTCATTGGTTTTGCACAGATTCGTCCCTGAGGTCCAGACGGACGGACGGGCCGTGAATGACCCGGATGTGTCCAGACCGGACGCTGTTATCCGACAGCAGATCATGGCTCTCCGCGTGATGAGCAACAAGCTGAAGAACGCCTACGACGGGAATGACATCTACTTCCAGGACTCCAGTGAGTCTCGTTCATCTCTGCTCTCGTGAGGTACAGTCGTCAACATCTGACCCTGGAGAAGGATCAGGACAGCTTTGATGAAAGCTTTTGATCCACTTCAGATGTTGACGACTGTATTGTGTTTATATTTATCTGTGAGCTTGAGGTCGTGTTTGAATGTTGGCGTATCCTGAGATCTCTGTCTCCGTGTCAGATGAGGAGAGCAGCGGCTCCGGCTCCGGCAGCGGCGTCACGGACTCGGACTCCTTCGTGACCGACACTCCGGTTCAGGAGCCGGAGAACAGGGAGGAAGAGTCTTCCGCGTCGCCCAGCGTCCGGCCGGACGTCCTGCTGCTGCTGCTGCTGTCCTTCAGCGCTCTGGCCGCGAGTGACCGCTGGAGATAGTGTCGGCTCACACGCCGCTTCTGACCGGACTGATCGGGAGATCTTCAGAAGGTCGGGAGCGTCACACATCCGATATATGAACGATGTCAAGGGTCTCTTGGACAGCAGATTAAAGGGTTAATTCACCCAAAAATGACAGTTCTGTCATCATTTCCTCACCATCAGTGCTCAGATTCATGATGACAGAACTGCCGATTATCAGGATCTCAAACACTGATCCTTCAGCGTTTCAGTAAATTGCTCGATATTTCAGATTGTTAATGTCAGGTGTTACTGCGAGAATCACGCTCAGAAAACATGGTTCGATTCCTCCTCTGTGATCTGGAGAACATCAGACGTTCTGTTCTGATCATCTTTCATCGTTATATGTCAGAAAGATCCAGTAGGAATATCCAAACATCCGGAATACATAAATAAATGTCAGTGTGTTTTCTGCTGCCAGAGCTTTATTTTTACACATTTATTCAGAATGAGTTTATTCTGTCATTGGCTTGTGTGAATGATTGTGAACAATAATGCCGAAATATAGATTTGTGGGAAATAAGTGTATGTTTTCTACCTGAATGACCTGGAAGGTAAAACTGAATCAGTGTTTTGGGAAATCAGCTTTATGAACGTCCATATTGACACATCAGTGTGCATCACGTTATTATTATTATGATGATGATGTTATTTTTGTAATGTTACTTCAGTTTTGTGCTTTTCTTGCTCTCATCTTTCAGAATTATTCTTATTAATATGTACACTTGTGCTGCAAAGCTCATTTTCTTAATCAGATTTTTTCATATATATAAGAAGCAGGATTGTTTGAGATTGAGTTTGTGTTTTTTACATCATTTGACAAATAGTTTCTTTATTAAAAGCACATCCACTAAATATAGTTAGTTTTTATTCTTTAAAAAGAAGTCAAGAGTTTGTTGACGAGGAAAAAATCATTTTTTGAACAAGTTTTTTACCAATCGATCAATTTTTTTTAAGGGTTTTGATATTTTACTGAAAAAATACTGATTAAGAAAGTGATTTTTTTTTAGCAGTTAATTACATTTTACAGTGATTGATCTGGGATAATTTCCTGCTTTTTGCTCAGATTTTTAGGAATGTAATGTGAGCACTTTGATATAAAGATGTGCAATGCTCTTTGTTTTATTATATATAATACAGGGAAACAAGGTTGATTATTAACTAAAAACCATAAAGATATTTCAAAATTAAAACACAAAAAACTGTTAAAATAATCACAAGAACTGTTGATTACATTTTGTACATTTTGATTCAGTTTCTTTCACATTCGGTTTTGGTGTGTAAACATGAATTCATCAACTTTGTGCAGCAAAGAAAGAGTTTTTAAATAATATTCCCTGTTGCTGTTTGTAAAGATTTGTTATCAGAAGCAAAACTAAAGTATTTTTGAAACACTGAGTGTTTGTTGTGATCAGTGTCTTCATGTTTCCTGGCGTCTCTGAGGCGTTTCAGTGAAGACGAGACCTCAGTGTTCCTCACAGCGACTGATCCTGAGCGTCTGACATTAATTCAGATCAATAGTTTACTTTTGTAATTAACCTGATGGGGATAACAGGGAGGGTTGGGAACAGATGTCATGGACAGTGTCTCGCATATGGAGAGAAATCGCCAAGAGTCGGATACGACTGAACTGGTGAATAAGAGAGAATTTGTTTTGTTTCTTCCATGAAACACACAGAAGTTCAGCAGAACGGTTTTAGTTCAGTGTGATCGGTCACATGACTGAGATCTGAGAGCTCAGTTTAATCTGTTCTTTACATAAAGCATCATATGACTCGAGCACGAGTTTCATGAAGGACTGTAAAGAGTAAATGAAGCATTTTCTGAAACCAGCGGCAGAAATGTGACCTTTACCACAATAAAGCAAACCATGACGTTTACAGTAAACAATTCAGCTTTTATTAAGAACATGATACACAAAGTTTTTGATTTTTCACAGATTTTTTTTTTTTTTTGTTTAATAATGATTCTTGCTATTGTTCAAATGTTTGGGGTCGTTTAGTCTCTTCTGCTCACAAAAGCTGCTTTTATTTGATAAAAAATACAGTAAAAATAGTGAAATATTATTCCAGTGTAAATCAGCTGTTTTCTATGTGAATATATAGTAAAGTGTAATTTATTCCTGTGATCAAAGCTGAATTTTTCAGCATCATTACTCCAGTCTTCAGTGTCCATGATCCTTCAGAAATCATTCTGATATGATTTGATGCTCATATTTAAAACGGTTCAGATTTTTGTGGAAACCGTCATATATTTTTATTTTTCAGGATTCTCTGATGAATAGAAAGTTCAGCATTTATTTGAAATAGAATCTTTTATAACATTTTAAATGTCTTTACTGTCACTTTTGATCAATTTAATGTGTCCTTGATGAATAAAAGTATTAATTTCTTTAAAAAAAATACAAACCCCACACTTCTGAAGTGTATATAAACATCTTTCTATTTCATTTCATGGCAGCTGATATAATTCAGCAGATAAAATCATTCTCTTCTCTCATCAGTTTGTGATTTACTGCGTGTTTTAATCATCGTGGAGCGTTTCCTCCGTCTGTCGGGATTCGGGACGGAGGTCAAGCTTCCTCGGTGTATTTGGTGTTGGTGAACTCTGCGTTCAGGAGCGGCTGGAACTGCCGTCTTCTCCTCCGCTGGAGGAACAGGAGCAGCAGCAGAAGCCCGAGGAAGATTCCTCCCAGAGTTCCTCCCAGAACAAACACGGCCGGCCCGCTGTCCGCCTCTGGACACACACAACACCAGAGTCACATTCAGCCTCGATCACAGGAATAAATCACACTTCACTATATATTCACACAGAAAACAGCTGATTTACACTGGAATAATATTCACTGTGTTTTTGATCTGTGAGCAGGAGAGGCTCTTTCAGAAGCAAAATGTTTATTACCTTCGAGCTCAACGGCGTAGGAATATCCCAGCTGTTCGGATGCGACGTAGATCTCCTCATTGGTCACAGGTGGGAAAAAGGGAACCATGTTATAATGCCGGTTGTGTCCGATAGGGGCCATCTCATCCGGAAAGCTGGCGTTTTCACGGGAACGTCTCATCCATTCCTCAAATATGGCATCGGTGAATGCGTGAAGCACCTGATCAGCCGTAAGAGACTCAGGGTCAGAGTTCAGATTGAGTAAATGTTGTCGTCTCTGAATGTGTGTGTGTGTGTGTGTGTGTGTGTTACCAGGAAGATGGGGTCGTTGGCGGCGGAGTGGGACAGAGCGCTGGTGCCGCTGAGGAACTGATGCACCAGGTTGTGCAGGTTCGACACCGAAGCGTCCAGCTCACCGTCCGGCCGCTCGTATCCTTCCAGAGCGTTCCTGCAGGGAAAGATGGAAACTACGGGATCAATGTGAGCGTGAGTAAACCGTGAGAGGATGTTCATGTGTAGACCGATCACCTGAAGCTGAAGGAGGAGTTGGTGAAGTACGGCGGGCTGTCGAAGTCTGGCAGGTTCAGGCAGCTCCTGACGTCGTTCATGCTCGGTAACGTCACATTAGCGCTCTGCATGAGTCCCCTGCGCAGGGATCCCTCCCTAGTGCCGTTACACAGGGTCACCAGACGATTATATTCATCCAGACTGAAGAAGAAGAAGAAGATGGTGAAGATCATTAAGTGCACTTCTCAGAAGTGTTTTGTTCTGATCCAGATTTAGGAAAATAAAGCTTTAACACTCTGGCCCTCTTCGTTAGGAGTCACACTTTACAGTCAAAAGTGATTGAAGCCTTTAAAAGAAACTTTTTTGTTTTTCAGAAAACAATGTGATATATTTTTGTTCAATAATATTTTTTTGATTATTATATACAATTTTGAGGGTATTTTATGATACTATGCAATATTTATACAATTTTTATTAACTATTTTTCCCCATTGAAAATAATACACATTTTTTTTCTAATATATTTTTCATTTTTTTTTTTTTTTTTTATTAAAGCAGTATTTTATGTTAAAATAGAGAAAAGGCATTTAAAATCAAATTTTTTGAAGGTAGATTAGTACCATCTGGTGGGAGTAAAAAAGGAAAAACTTGTGTAATGCCATGTAGATTCCTATAGAGCTCTTTAAAGTGGCTTATTAGTGGTTTTTAGACACAAATACTTATTTTTATTAAGTTTTGCATTTGGATTTATGCTTTAGACATTCTCAAAGAAATGTTTTTTGAAATGTTGATTTGAAGTGTTTGTTTTTGCATTAATTTTACTACAGTCAAACCTGAACACAGAAGAGGACATTCTGTCACGCATAACATCAAAATAGTAAAAAAATAACAAAAATGAACAGTGTGTTTTATTACAGCTAATAAATCTGTGTTTGGGTGTCTATTTTGCGCTCTTGATGTTTTAGCGTGTCCCCCTTCACTTTTTTTCTGATTTGTAGTTTGTACCACAAAAGATTCTCAGAGTTGTCGTATTTTTCGTATTTCCCATTCATTTCCTATGTCTGTCATTTTTGACCGAAAAGAAGGTAAGTGTGACTATTATTTTTTACGCCCCTTTAACGTGTCTGAATCATGTCCTTGATTTTTGTTCATATTGCTCAGTGTCATCTCATTCTGCGATTTTTAACATTTCAAAATATTAAATGTTTTGGTCAAAAATGAGCGAATAGGGGCGTGGTTTTATCTAATCCTGACAGAAAGAATTGTTTTTGGATCATATTATATTTGTATTTATGCATGTTCTGCAGTGTTATATAGTATGCTTTTGTGCCTTTCTTTATTAAAAGCATTGATCGTCTGAATGGTTAAAGCATACATTTTTAATCATTAATCGTTGTTGATTGGATCAAATTCATCTTCAGATGTTTGTTTAGCAGAACTACTGAAAATGATTTTCAGTCATTGAACTAAAGCTGAAATAATATAAGATGAAAAATGTATTTTCTAATACTTTTCAGCTGCTTTTCCTGATAAAATGACAATATGAACCTCCAGAAAGAAAGCGTCTCAGATGAAACATCTTCATCTCTGATAGTGTTCACCGGGCATCACCTGTCACACACCACGGACCAGCGGGAGAACCTGGATCCGGGGCTGATGCGGGACGGGTCCGCGGGGTCTCGTCCTCCCAGCAGAGCGTCAGTGCACACGTCACACTCCGCCCGGCCCGTCGCGAACTTCCAGTACGGCACGGCGAAGTTCTCGTTACCCGTGAGTTTCTGAAGAAGAACACACGTGATTCTGTTCATTACTGCAGAGGAACTTACTTTCAATGCTGGGTTAAAACAACACAAGTTGGGTTAAAAATGGACAAACCCAGTGATTGGGTTAATGATTGGGGGCAGTTTTATTAAACTCAACTATTGATTAAAAATAACTATATGTCTGTCTTAAAATGAACCCAAAATATGTTGGAAATTAAAAATCAGACACATAATTACTAGAGGAAACAGTAATAATCAAAAGGTGAACATTTATTAATAATCAATTTAATACATGTTTATTGTTTTTAACTTATTAATAAATGTTAATTTCCAACATATTTTTTATGTTCATTTTAAGTCAGCCATATAGTGATTTTTAAACGATAGTTGAGTTAAATAAAACTACCCCAAACATTTACTGCAAATCTTCAGTTCAGTTGCTGCTGTATTTTTAAGTTCACTGAAACTGAAACAATTTCCACCCAGAAACTGCTAGTAAATTTCATTAATAATTACTATCTATCGGCAAGTAACGCATTGAATTAAACGTGGAATGACTGAAATAGTATTTTCGGAAACACTTTACAATAAAGTTCATTAGTTAAACATTAGTTAATGTATTAACTAACCATGAGCAACCATGTGTTGAGTAACATCAAATTGATTGTAAGTCATTCCAACTCTTGAAATCTCATATAACTTAAAAAATTGTTAAAGTATTAAAATTGGTTAAATTAATAAAAACTAATGGAAAAACATTTTTATTATTGGTTAAATTATTGAAATTGGTAATGGAAAAGCATATGTCACCTTGACTAACTGATCATTTTCAACATACAGAAACTCTACACTTGTGCTCAAATATCATGATGATTAGCTGTTTCCGAATGAAATTATTAATAAATCTTTCTGTCCAGTTGTTTGTTGTTATATTTGAGCGCCCCCTATTGGTCCCAGTGCTCAGTTTCCATGAGTTTGGTCCTCAGATTCTGGTGAGTGTCTGACCTGTAGCTCTCTCTCCAGGCTGAGCAGGTGATATCTGTGCCAGGTGATGAACGCCGGACCCTTGTGGGAAAAGTCGATGGCTTTGAAAGGACGTCCTGGACCTGCCGGCAGGAATCAGGTCAGTAAATACTCCTGACGCACATCTGACCTCCAGGCCCAATCAAATACACTTCATTCCCCCAATCATTTTTTTAATTATTATTATTATTGTGGGATACCTTTTCACTGGTTAAATTCAAGTTTTTATTTTTGCCCCCAAATTTTGATAAAACATTGGCCGTCAATGAAGAGGCATGAATTCAAACCTCCCTTCTGAAATCAGTAATGATGTTGTGATGTTTTTGATCATTCTTTGATTATGTTCCTGGTTTTGTCCAGTTATGGGACAGGGTTAGTTAGGGTTAGTTAGTTCTTCACCTAGTAGCGTGTCTCGGACGGAGTAGTAGTGCTGCCAGACGAACAGGTCGTATATGGAGACGTTGCTGAACTGCGGCTCGGTGCCGTCGGGCCCCAGCAGGCCGAGCCAGTGCTGCGTGGCGATCACGTAGTCCGGGTGGACGCTGGTTTTGGCCCGATCCAGAACGCTGAGGAACTCCTGCAGCTCGTCGGCGCTCAGAGAGTGAATGTCCTTACCTCACGATGGAGCTTTACGCTGATCACAGTTCAGCCCCGTCCAGCCGAACTTACACTCGCCGCAGTTATAACCGGCGAAGTTACCTGATCCAACCGGAGTGAAGGGTTAATCAAGGCTAGCTTTAGATGTTCTGATCTCTACATATCTGTGAGGTCCAAACTGAGACACATTTGATTTTTTTAGATAGATAGATATATAATGGAATATAAAATATAACAATATCATTCATATATATATATATATATATACACACTACTAGTCAGAAGTTTGGAAACATTACTATTTTTAATGTTTTTGAACAAAGTCTCTTATGCTCATTAAGGCTGCATTTATTTCATACTAAATACAGAAAAAAAACAATAATATTGTGAAATATTATAATTATAATCAGAATGATTTCTGAAGGATCATGTGACACTGAAGACTGGAGTAATGATGCTGAAAATTCAGCTGGATCACAGGAATAAATTATTTTAAAGTATATAAAATAGAAAACCATAATTTTAAATTGTAATAATTTCACAATATTATTGTTTTTTCTGTTTTATTATGAAATAAATGCAGCCTTAATGAGCATAAGAGACTTTGTTCAAAAACATTAAAAATAGTAATGTTCCACACTTTTTTGATGGTAGTGTGTGTGTGTGTGTGTGTGTGTGTGTGTGTGTATATATATAATTAAATAAAATGATTGTTCTTCTACTTATGATACACATCATAATATTACAATATATGTCATACAGAGGTATGTAAAACGCCATAAACAATTGACAGAAAAATAAAATGATGTTGTTTACAAACCAAAGCATCGGCAGGTCCGGTTGAAAAATTTCGTCGGCCAGTTCTCCCGGTCGTCCACGTTCCTCAGTCTGTACGGTCCTCCCCAGGGTTTGGAGTCCACGTGAATGTCGCTGCAGTTTCCCCGGCCGGACAGAATTCCGCACAGGTTTTCCGGGTCTGATCCCAGCGCAGGACAGCACTCTTTGGACCGGATTCCCTCCACGGTGCAGCAGACGCGAGGAAACTGAGCCTCCGTCAGCTCAATCCATCCCAGACAGCAGATCAGAGCCAACACAGCGGATCTCCTCATGTCTGGAATATCTTCTGCAGTTTCTCCGTGTCTCCCTCAGATGCCGCGGCTCATTACTGACCATAAACACACTGAATCAATGTGTTTTTAAGGATTACATGCAGTTATATGCCTATAATGCAGTCATTCCACACATTACACGCTCATTCCCACAGCTCTGGATTTATACGCTCTTACGGCAGGATTACTGGGGCCGTCCCGTGGCCGTCACCTGACTCACAGGGGCCATGTGTTGCTCTAATGCCAGGAAAAGCCCTGAGGAAATGCTCCTCAATCAATGGATTCAACTCTTCTACAACAGATTCATCTCCTCACATTCCCGGCATGACGTTTATGGCGTTCCTTCAGACTGATGTTTGAGCTGATATCACTGCGTGTTTTTAAAGTTTGTAGCTGAGAAAGATTTTATGCAGAACTCATATGATTCAGTTTCACTCAGTCAGTATTTGTAGGGAAAAAGAAACGGATGCAGTGACCCAAAAGAGATTTGGACATTGAAATGTTTTAGTGTTAATGTTTTAAATTAGCTTTTATTTTTATATTTTAGTGTTCATTTTAGTCGTGTTGTTATGCATGTTTTTTTTTTTTTTTATTACAAATAAAACTTTTTTTTATTATTTTTTTTATAAACAATTATATTTTATTTGTTTTATTTGGGTTAAAACAGCCCACTCACGGGTAAATCAGCCCATTCAGCCCATTCACGGGTAAATAAACCCATAAACCCAAGCCCCATCGCTGGGTAAAACAGCCCATCGCTGGGTTAAAACAACCCAACGGGTTAAAATAGCCCAATCGCGGGTTTAAAAACACCCCCATTTGCTGGGTTAAAATAACCCAATCGCTGTGTCAAAAAAAACCCATTTGCTGGGTTAAAACAGCCCAATCGCTGGGTCAAAATCAGCCCATTCACTGGGTTAAAACAGCCCAATCCCAATCGCTGGTTGACAAAAACAATCGGCTGCTGTCAAAACAGCCCTTCCTGGGTTAAACACCCATCGCTGGTCAAACCCATTCGCTGGGGTAAAACAGCCCAACGCTGGGTCAAACAGCATTCGCGGTTAAAACATCGCTGGGTTAAAAAAACCCAATCACTGGGTCAAAACAGCCCATTCGCTGGGTTTAAAACAGCCCCAATCGCTGGGTTTAAAACAACCCCCATGGGTTAAAAACCCATCGCTGGGTTAAAACAACCCAATCCCAATCGCTGGGTTAAAAAAAACCCATTCGCTGGGTTAAACAGCCCATCGCTGGGTCAAAACAGCATTCGCTGGTTAAAACAACCCAATCCCAGCTGTTAAAACAGCCCAATCGCGGTCAAAACACCCATTCGCTGGGTTAAAACACACCCAAATCGCTGGGTAAAACAACCCATTCGCTGGGTTAAAACACCCATCCAATCGCTGTTAAAAACCATTCGCTGGGTTAAAACAGCCCAATCGCTGGGTCAAAACAGCCCATTCGCTGGGTTAAACAACCCAATCCAATCGCTGGGTTAAAAAAACCCATTCGCTGGGTTAAAACAGCCCAATCGCGGGGCAAACACCCATTCGCTGTTAAAACAGCCCATATCTGGGTTAAAACACCCCATTCAAAAAACAGCCCAAGCTGGGCTAAAACAGCCCATTTGCTGGGTTAAAAGGCTGGGCTTCAGTTAAAACCCATTTGCTGAGTTTGTCCATTTTCAACCCAACTTGGGTTGTTTTTAACCTAGCAGTGTAGTTGCTTGTCAAGGCAACATTTAAAAAAAAAAAAAAACATTTATTTTTGTTTTTTTAAAAGATGTACTCATGTATTTATTTACTTATTGATAGATTTGTTTTAATTTTATGTATTGTATAATCATTATTGTGTTAATTGCTCATGTAATGGCCAATGCTTTCTCAATACTGTACAAGTAATAAAGCTCTTTTGAATTTAATTGAGAGAGAGAGAGATGTGTGTGTGTGTGGGGGGGGGGGGGGGGGTCTCTGAGGTGGTTCTCGTGACTAACCGGGTCACTGACCAAAGCCTTTCTCAATCCCTCAGACTCAGACTGTCTAAGTTTCGCAGCTCAGAAACATTCAGCATCTAAATGAGGATAATCAGGGCTCGTTTTCAGCAGTTTATTACTGCAACCCTGAACCTGCACCTTTTCTTCCTCTACAGAAAGAGCTGAGAAAAGCTGCATTAATTGTTCCTGTAATAATCACAAGAGAACACAGACCTGGGATCAGTCACACATTTCACCGGAGGGGAAACATGTACACAGATGACGGAAACACAAGCTCCTGTAGGCCATCATGTTTCAGTGCATTAGCTGTATCTTTGTCTCCTGTTCATTCCACACCGAACCACACATCTCATGATCAGAGCTCAGAAACATGCCTGAAATCAGCAGGCAAACTGATAGACATCATATGATTTAATAATAAATAATGATGCAGAATACATGTGGTTTCATTTATGAACATGATGATCAATACTTCTATGGCATTTATTAATCTTGATCAATCTTGATGTTAATTTCTCAATTTACTAATGCATTATTAAAATCAGAACTTGTATCTGTTAGCATTAGTTAATGCATGAACATGAACTAACATTAAGAAAGGTTAATAAGTGCTGTGAATATGTATTGCTCATTATTAGTTCATGCTGATTGATGCAGTGATGTTATGAAATGACACCTCATCGTAAAGTGTTAACAGTTTGTGTTTTCATAACTTTACTATATTCTAACATGCGGAAAATAGTGTTAATAAAGAATGAGAAGGTCTAAACTTATGATTGGTGATTTAAGATATGAAAACAGACGTGTAAACATCAAAATCATTTAAAAATTTGATTGGAATTTGATTTAAAATGTTTTGTGTCCTGATAAAAAGTGCAGTTATTTGTGAGATGGTTGATTTCCAGATCAATGAATCATTTGATGATTATTTAGTTTTATTGATCATATTTATCTGGCGATTCAGAATCCATTCTTATTGACTGAGATTTTCATCATTTGCTGATGGTTTCGTATGAACATCTTCAACACAAGGTGGCGCTACAGAGCTGATTTACTCCAGCAGGAGGAATAAGAGGGAAAATGTTAAATTGAACATTGAATTATGCAGATTGTCTTCTCATTTACAGATGGATGTAGTCGGGTGTTTTAAGGGAACTATGAGGATTGCACATTTCCAAGTCTAACCCAGAGGATGGATATTAGTGGCTATTTAACAGATGCATTGCCTTACAAGTTAACTGGGGCTAGTTGTCACAAGATCTCATCATGCTTGTTTTCTCATATTTTTGCTATAGTTGGGTTAAAATCACAGTGGTAGATTTGAACTGTTCTCAGGAATTAAGGGTTTCGTAAATATCAGGTTGTCACACTTCTTAAGAAAAGATATTTTGTTAAATAGAAGACATTTTAAAGAACATTTTCAACCTTTTCTAAAGTTTTCTAATATACATTTCATATATCACACAGGTTTGAAGTGAGTAAATGACGATCGGAAAAATAAATAAATGCAAGATGACTGCGGAGCGGCAGCGTTGATTTTCAGCGTGAATGCCGCAAAAAACACAGAAAATACTAATCTAAAACGGGAAAGAGCTTTGTGATTGACTGTACAAAAGACATCTGAGGTATATTTTCACACACTGCCGAAAGCTACAGAAAACAGAAGCTAATTAATCGCTTAATCACAGAAACAGCTGGACTCCGGGCAGCGAAACGTGGATTTGCAGTTATCATTTGTGTCAATATGTTGAATTTTGAGGTAAAATCATACCCTATATTTTGTATTGTTTTATATTGTAGCTATTGACAACTCATCAATTATTTACAACCTTATATTCTACACAATTGGATGTTTTCAATAAACACTGACAAAACCTGGACGATAGACGATATGACGAGATATATATATATATATAACATACATTGATTTACACCTAAGCATTCACTGGCAGATTTGCTTTATGTATTTCCCCGGCGTCGAAATCGACACAAATGTAAGAATGGAAACATGATTCCCGGCTGCAGGTCAATATCCATGGATCTTTGGAACACTATATCGAGTCCAACCTTTAGTTTAAACTGATACACGTTTGTATTACTCACATTTTCGCAGTTTAAATCCCTATTAAAGGTGCAATATGTAAGATTTTTGCAGTAAAATATCCAAAAACCACTAGGCCAGTGTTATATAATTTGTTCACTTGAGTGCTTACAATATCCAAAATGTTTGCAACTATTTGTAAATCGTGAGAAAATTGCAATTTTAACGTGTGAGGAGTCGCCTGTCGATCGCGTCATACCCGTGTTACCCTCGGTTTCCGGTTTGATTTTGTAGAAACCATGGAAACACCAAAGACGCTTTAATATTTACATGTTTTAATAAACTGTTTTGATATATTTATAGACAGAAAACTAATTATTGTTATATAGCTTAACACGTTTAGTCTTATTGTTTAAATCTAATGTTCTTGATGTTTTGCGAGTCTCATGCTTTACCATGCCTCAGAGAAAAACACTATTTTGTGAAGTAGCTAACATAGCATAATCAGATGCAGCTTTATTTTTAGTAACAGTAATACAGCATTTTCTCCATCATACAATACGTTTTAAAATTAATTGCATGCCATTTATCAACACAATCATCCAGCATTTAATCTATTGTAAATCGATCTATCTTACTGCAGTGTGTAACAGTGTCACAGCAGCCGCCGAGCGAACGCACAGAGTAACGTTATAAATCATTTTCAACACTCTCAAATGTATCTAATATGATAAACAGAGCTGCGTTACCTCATACTCATGACCGAAGAGCGGCAGCGCGCGCCGGCGGCTGTGTCATAATAAAAGTCCCGCTGCTCGTGAGGCGTGTGTCGATCAATCGCTCCAGCTCCTCGTTCAGCTCCACACTCGCTCTGCGCTGTCTGCTTCATACTACAGTAACGTTAATAATCACATCCATGAACATGATTTCTTCCCGAGTCCAATCCCTATTCTTTTGCACCGTCCGTTGAGATGGAGACCACATGTCCCAAGATTCTGCTCTAAAACGTGGCCTCATCAAGCTACGCCTTTGTTTTGAATAGACCTCTAGCGACCTCTAGCGGACAGAATTATTACATATTGTACCTTTTCCATCATGCAGCGGCTCTTTTGCGTGTTCCGGTGGGAAGTGACGTCGATGCATACTGTGATGACGCGTTTTAACGGTCATCAGCATCGTATCTTGCAAAGTTTTTTTATATTTAATTTTTTTCAAATGTATGTATATTTATAACACTATACTTAGTATTGTATTACCTTTTCATCAAATTACAAAAAAGTTACGCTGTCGAGGGTGTTCATACAGTGGCAATGGGAGTAAAAATGACATCTTTCTCTCTTCCGACTGCCATTATCAATCACTCTGTATTTTTTTAATCTTTGTGAAAACACTGTTGTTGAGTTTTTCTTTGGCTATTTGAGAACATGGGAACACAAAAAATATAATGTATTCTCTCATTCACCGCCATAGTATTTTACTCAGTTATGACGACTTCCGCTTCTGAGAAACCCGGAAATGTGAAAAGGGGCTATTTATAATAATAATAATAATAAAAAATTGAAATATGGATAAAAATAAGTATTTTCCCCATTGCTGAAGAGAAAAACTGATAGAATTACAAATTCACTCGCTGTCGTTTTTATCTTAAAGTGTTCCTGATAAAACACACAAATGGGTTTTGCCATTATTTGTCTCTTTTTGTCTTACAGTATTTGTGTTTTGCAGAGACCAGAATATGGCCTGCTAATGCCGAGTCTAAATGGGACTCATTTAAGTTGCATTAATTGCCCGGCGGCTAATTGCTCCAGTGTGGAGTCGCCTACGCTCGCCGGCGTCTGGTTTTGTCCGGCTCAATGCGGCCTGAGCAGTAAAGAGCTCTTGGCTGAAAACCCTATTGTTTTAGGGATGGAAAAAAGAGTTGAAATTTGACGAGCTGAGGACGCGTTTATCCTTTGAAGTGGCGACAATGAGAAATTCTCCATTAATAGCATTTCAAAGGGACATCCAGATGAAGGTGATGCTCCATTCTGTGTAACAAGCAGCAGCGTATTATTGTCATTATGATGTTGATGGAAAAACGCATCAGTTCTGCTAATGGGAGCTCCGTACGGCACACGCTTTAGGGAACCTAATGTGTCATTCAGAGAAAGGTTGCCTTTTCACATTGTAATTGAGAGCACTTCAGTTTCATTTCAAAAGCACAAGGCTTCATGGAAGAAAATGCAGAATGTTTTAAAATGAAGCGTGGATCGGTCTGGCATTATGACACATTTCCCATGGTTCCTCTCACGCGTCACTGAAGGGTTTCCTGCGATTCGCTCAGCTATTAAAACACAAAGACGACAGAAAGAGTCTCTGCTTCTGATTCACAATCTGCCTTTAAAGGGTTAGTTCACCCAAAAATGAAAATAATGTCATTAATTACTCTCCCTCATGTCGTTCCACACCCGTAAGACCTTCGTTCATCTTCAGAACACAAATTAAGATATTTTTGATGAAATCCAATGCATTCACAGCAATGATATTTCCTCTCTCAAGATCCATTAATGTACTAAAAACATATTTAAATCAGTTCATGTGAGTACAGTGGTTCAATATTAATATTATAAAGCCACGAGAATATTTTTGGTGCGCCAAAAAAACAAAATAACGACTTATATAGTGATGGCCGATTTCAAAACACTGCTTCAGGAAGCTTCGGAGCGTTATGAATCAGCGTGTCGAATCAGCGGTTCGGAGCGCCAAAGTCACATGATTTTAGCAGTTTGACACGCGATCTGAATCATGATTCGACACACTGATGCATTTATGCTCCGAAGCTCCAAAAATATTCTCGTGGCTTTATAATATTAATTTTGAACCACTGTACTCACATGAACTGATTTAAATATGTTTTTAGTACATTAATGGATCTTGAGAGAGGAAATGTCATTACTCAGGCCTCACTGAGCCATCGGATTTCATCAAAAATATCTTAATTTGTGTTCTGAAGATGAACGAAGGTCTTACGGGTGTGGAACGACATGAGGGAGAGTAATTAATGACATTATTTTCATTTTTGGGTGAACTAACCCTTTAAGTCTGGCTTTTGTCTTGCTTTGAACAGTGTAAATGTGTATTTAATATTTAATATTTATATAATATCTGCTTTAAAGACTCGAGTATTGAAGCTCATTTCTTCCACATAAGAAACAAAAATCATGCTTTGGTAAGTCATAATTATGAGAGTGTCAAAATTATGACATGCTAAGTCACAATGATGAGACGCAAAGTTGAAATTATGACTTAAAAATTAAAAATTATGACGTCAAAATTTTGACATAAAAGCCATTTTTTTTACTTGTCATAATTTTGTCTTTGTCTTCGAATTTTTAAGGCATAATTTCAACATAGAATGTCATATTTTTGACTTTTTTATGTCATTATTTTAACATTTTAAGTGAATTTTGACTTTTTATCCAGAGCATGATTTTTTCTTATGTGCTGTAAATGGGCTTTACTCCATCAACAGAGCAACAATACTATAAAATTGTTGCATACTAAAGTACTTTGTATATAACAAAACTGATGTTTACATCTTTAAATTGAATAAAAAGTTGATCACAAAAAAATAACTGCATAAAGATATTATTTGTGACTAATGTTTGCTTCAACCGTCTTCTTTTCAGATCATTATTCGACGAATCGTCCATAAAAACAGCAGAAGATGGTCGAAGAGGTTTGTTCTTAATAATCCTGGATTTCTCTCAAACATTCATTCTGAAGTAGTTTTACATTCTGATTATTATTTTACTTCTAGCCACATGCAAGTGTGCTGTTATATTGCAGTACGTGTTTTATCACTATTGTTTATATTCATCAGCCAATCAGTGTGATGATGATTGATCACATGACATTACTGTCTCAGGTGATTGGCTCAAAGCAGTGGCTGCAGATCCGAGCGTCCGTGAGGAAAGATGGGAGATCTTCTTCAGAACGGGACGATACGGATGCCGTCTCAGGTTGGCCAATCAGTAAATGTGTCACTGGTCGAGTGCAGTGCATTGTGGGATACATTAGTATTGTGTTGTATTCTGCACATGCAAACAATAAATAGCAGTAAGTCATTCAGGTGTACAGAAAATTCTGTTTTAATTAATTTTGTTTTAATTTGTTCCTAATTTTGATCAAATTTTATGAGTTAAACAGCTCGTAAACTTACTTTATCACTAATAAATTTAAATAACCTGATAGTATTCTGCAATCATTTAAGACATTTCTCCTTATATAAAACCTTTTAGACGCCTTTAGAACCTTTTTATAAACTTTCTTTAAATTGAGTCAAGAACCCTCGAGTTGTGTGCTGTTCTGAACACATTCACAGCCTCTAGAGGGCAGCAGAACTCTGTTACACATTCACTCAATGTTTGACACTCAGTGGCACAAATATGATCATTTTCAAATACATTCAACTTACAGTCACTTCATTTCATATATATATATATAGTACAAGTAGTCAGTTTTTATTTCTTTTGAAAGAAATTAATACTGCTGAAAATTCAGCTTTGATCACAGGAATAAATTACATTGTACAATATATTCACACAGAAAAACAGCTGATTTACATTGCAATAATATTTCACTGTTTTTCCTGTATATTTGATCAAATAAATGCAGCTTTGGTGAGCAGAAGAGACTCTTTCAGAAACATGAAACGGTCTTACCGAGCTCAATCTGTTGACGGGTCGTGTGTGTCAGTAGTGTTTAAAAATAAAAAGGTAAAGTCCTCAATCTTTTTTTTATATATCAGATGTAAATTTATGTCCCTGTTACACTTAATTTTCCTGGTTAAATAAACATTACATAAAAAGAGAGACCAATACAATTCTATTTTGTATTTTTACACTATTAAAACCAAGTATAAATTTCATCAAGTACACATTTTTACATTTATTACAAAACAATAACTATAAGGCAGTAACAATTTAAATTATATATAATATATATTCGTATTATTTGTGAATTAATGTTCAGCTTTGTTTTTTATTTGTCAACTTATTTTCCGCAGTCCTCAAGCTTGTTCTGCTCACAGACACGAAGATGTACCTTTAAGCTGATTTCTCACAGTCATCATGTTTTCAGGCCATTTCAAGTTTGACTTTGACGTGACATAAAGCAGTGATATCTAAGTGGCTGAGTTATTTAGTTACTTTTTAATTAGACTTCCATTAACGGCATCATTGTCTTCATTCAGGCTGATTGGCGAACGCTGAACGGGCACGAAATCAAAAGGCGGGATTAATTTATTTATTAAACTGATCGTGTGCAATCATAGCACGATGGAGGCACTGCCTCCTCTCACATGACTTCCCCATTCATTCTCAGTTACCCCCACTAAACCCAGCGCACGCTTTAAGGGTTCTGATAAACTCAAGGGGCTCGGGGAGGCAAGCCTCCTTCTGTAACTTCACCTGCGGGTGTCGCTGTTGGACAGTGTTACTTTATGAAAACTAGTGACTTTTACACTTTTTAATGTCACATTTTGTAATATTTGCGTTATTTTATTTTTAAAATATCGATTATTTTCTCATCCAGTTTTTTTTTGAGGAATTCCCTTGCCTCCTCAGAGGAAACACCCCTGGTGTGTATATTCTTTTTTATTATAATAAATGTAATTTATTAATATAAAAATATTACTACAAACATAATATATATAAGTATATAATTTAAAGGCACAGTATGTAAGTTTGGCCGCTAGAGGTCGCTTATTCAAAACAAAGGCGTAGCTTGATGATGGAAAAGCTTTGGAAAGCAATCCGATGGGACTCATGCAGCGCTGTCAAACGATTAATCGCGATTAATCGCATACAAAATAAAAGTTTGAGTTTGTATAATATATATGTGTGAGTAATGTGTGTAATTAATATGTATATATAAATACACACAAATTAATGTATATATTTAAGAGAAATATGTTATTTATATACAAAAAATGTATTTATATATAATATAAATTATATAAAAATATAAATAAATACACATACTTGTAAATATTTCTCAAATATATACATGCATGTGTTTGTATTTATATATACATAATAATTACACACAGTACACCCACATATATTAGGCAAACTCAAACTTTTATTTTGTATGCGATTAATCGTGATTAATCGTTTGACAGCCCTAGACTCATGTTCATGGATGAACTAATGTATTAAAGTTTTAAACCGGAGCGGGGCCGAGAGCCTGGGACATTTTACCTTAATGTTTTTATTATGATTAGGGTTGGGTATCGTTTGAATTCCGATTCTTATCGATTCCTAATTTCAATTATAGGTAAATAATAAGGTAAAAAAAAAGAATAAATCTTAGATTTACATTTTTGCAAGACATTTCATTGTGGCTGAATACCTTGAACAAAAATCAACAGGCTAAAGAACACTTATACGGTTTAAAAATACCACAGCAAAAACAACTAGCCTAACAATTATAATTTTAAAAGCATTATTAAAGACAAGTAAACACTCAGTAATTAGAAAAAAAAAACTAAATAAATAAATACTGAACAAAGATATGATTGAAATAGTGTTTTTCGGGTATTTAGGTACAGAAACTGTAATCAAATATAAAATAACACTGCACTTTATAAATAAATTATACATTATAAATATAGTTACAAAGTTATTCAGTCAAGAACAGCGTGAATTTTCTCTTCGTCTTTTGTTGTTTAATTAACATTATTATAGAGACGGCGGCAGGAATATTAGGCTGCTGTCACTTTAAGAGCTGCACCGATGCAATATACTGATACACATGTGTTTTCTTTGTCAACTCTTTACACTTACTTAAGAAATAACCAACTGTGTTTATGAAATATATTTACATATTTTTGTGTGTATTTGTCCATTCAAGATTCAAACAATAAGACTAACTGTGTTGAGCTATATAACAGTGATTAGTTTTCCAAACAGTTGCTCAGCTGTCTAATTAAACAGTTGGTGTTTCCATGGTTTAAAACTGGAAATCGCGGGTAACGCGGATACATCATTGACACAGTCCGTTACACTGGTTTAAATAGCCTAGTTGGAAACATTTGGGATAATGTAAGTACACAAGTCAACAAACATATAACACTGTTCTAGTGGATATTTTAATCCAAAAATTAGTACAATACTATGTATACTATTTGTTTTTTAATATTAACATTAACTTCATTTATAATAATACATATGGTTTGCCATTTTACAGGCTGAAGAAAATACAAAAAGAGCAAGCTCCTTAAATGTGGCGTAGACGTGAGGATCGCTGCAGTGGTTCTGTGTTTGAGCGAATGACACACTGCAGGATAAACCGTCCGGCTGTATGTTTCTCCAGCCCTGAAAAGTAAATGTGAAATCAGCAGCACTAAAATCACATTTCTTGGACATGGAAGGGGCCGATTCCTGACTGCGTCGCTTTACTGAACCTTTTCCGACGGCTCCAAGAGATCCACACAGTATTGGGCTCGCCTGAGCTCCACGGTCACACCCACATCTCCGGCAGCTTAGCGATTTACATTTTAGCATAATGCCAGCCATAGAGGAGGCACAAGGCAAGGGCGATAAGTTACAAAGTGCTCCAGGGGTAAAGCTTGTAAGAGAGGTTTTGGAGCTATTTACAGTGCTTCAGAAATCCTTCAAAGATGCGGCAGTCGGGGCGGAGATGGTTCGCAGCGTTCACACACAATACGGCTCGACGTGACCAGATGCCACTAATTCCAATATCCTCATTTTATCGCATAAAACGCGGTCAAGGCCAAAGCGGAAAATAAAAAGGAAATATAACGTTTCAGTTTTAGCGAAATACAATTAGGACCTTTGTCGCTAGTCAAAAGCCAAGGGAAAAGTGCGCAGGAAAGGATGAAAGGCGCGTGAGAAAGAAAACGAGAAAAGGGCTTAAATGATTTCTTAGATGCAATTTAATTTTCAATATGGGA
>JAOTNS010003850.1:0-135000 GCA_028476615.1 Culter alburnus | reverse complement strand
AGAACTTTTCATACGCGAGGCTTGTGTTAATAAATCTCTCGCTCTCTCTCCGACTCTGCCGGATCCCACCAGCCTGTCACCTCTGATTGTAAATCAAATTACCGGGACACCACAGATGTGCAGACATTCAATACCTAAACATGAGCGTTTGAACATTTATTTATCCTGCATCAAACTGCATTTGTTAAGCTAATATCGTGAGGAGTGTTCAGAGTGACACTGGAGCGCAATGAGTCTGACGTTAACAGCCTAATGATGGCGTTTACACGCTGTCCTACATACACAAACCACACGTCTGCTCAGAGCACGCTGCTGCCGACGATATTTCGGTGCACATTTCATCCTAATGATCCAGTTTAAGTCAGAATGCGTGTCTTTTTCAATGCATCGCTGCCGTATCGACAATGAGGGAGCGGAGGAAAGGTCTGAAGGTTATTCGAGGTTTCAAACACACTCGTGGGTTAGAAAAGAGTTTATGAAGATCAATACAAACGACGGCATTCTCGGAACTTTCTGGAAAAGTTTTCACTGTTGACATATTGACGAGCGACGCGTCGAGAAGACAACGTGCAGAAAAAAAGGCAAACAAGTTTTGCAATTCATGAGCAGCCCGTGATATCCAGAGTCTTTTCACTGTGAAAATACTGAGTTTAATTGTGGCTCTGTTCGAGAAGATTCAAATTAGTGTCAAAAAACAACACATCGTCCTCCAGTTTCTCTTTAATTCAGAAGGAACGCAGATTCTGTATTGAATTGAGTTTTAATCATTGTTTTCTGGTGTTTTTGCGATTAGCTCCACATGAACTGATCAGTGTATGTTTAGTTGTGATTCCCACTATGGATTCATGCTGTAAGCAGGAGCGTTCCAAATAGATTAAGTGTGTTATTAGAGTCACTGTTTGTTCCAGTTCTGCACGAACCGGCCCTTGAAAATGTGCTTTGGGTTGCTGTAGCAAATTGCAAGAAAATTTATTTGAGTGTTTAAAACATTGTTGTGGTTGTTGTTTTGTCTCAAACGTTCAGTCATGGTTCTCTGCAGCAGAAAAACAAGCTTGCAATTTACCTGTCATAAAATATTTAAAATAATATATGCATATTATTTTATTTACTAATATATATTTGCAGATTTTGCCATATTTTATCATCAATAATATGATCCAGTGGTGATTTGGGTACAAGCACTGGGCTATATATATATATATTACTGGATGCATCACATTTGACATTAACAGCAAAAGCTATTGGAAGTGTTTTCCACCTCTTTTTTAAAAAGTTTGTAAGCTTGTTTATATGCAAAGTGTTGTGAGCTGCATCAGTTTTGGGTCACAGACCACCAGCTGAGACTGGGAATAGAATAGAATAGAATAGAATAGAATAGAATAGAATAGAATAGAATAGAATATGATCTGATAGAATAGAATAGAATGAAATAGAATAGGATAAGATATGATGATATGATATGATAAATGATATACTCTAAAAAATGCTGGGTTAAAAACAACCAAAATGCGAATGGGTTGATTTAACCCATGGGTTGTTTTAACCCAGCAAAGGGTTGTTTTTGGTTTTAAACCAGCAAATGGGTGTTTAACCCAGTGGGTTGTTTTAACCCAGCAAAGGGTTTTTTAACAATGGGGTGTTTTTTGGGTTGTTTTGGGTTGTTTAACCAAAAATGGGTTTTAACCCAAATGGGTTGTTTTAATTTAACCCAGCGAATGGGTGTTTAACCAGGGTTGATTTAACCAGCAAATGGGTTGTTTTGGGTTGTTTTAACCCAGCGGTTGGGTTGTTTTAACCCAGCAAATGGGTTGTTTAACCCAGCTGGGTTGTTTTAACCAGCAATGGGTTGTTTTAACCAGCCCAGCAATTTAACCCAGCAAATGGGTTGTTTAACCCAATTTTAACCCAAAAGGGTTGTTAACCAGCAAATTTTAACCCAGCGTTTTTTGTTTTAACCTAACAATTTAACCCAGCAAATGGGTTGATTTAACCCAGCAAATGGGTTGTTTTAGCCCAGCAAATGGGTTGTTTTAACCCAGCGGTTGGGTTGTTTTAATCCAGCAATTGGGTTGTTTTAACATAGTGATTGATTTAAATGTTTGTCCAACCTGCTGGATAGTTTTATTTAACTAAACTATTGTTTAAAAATTGCTGTATTCCTTTTTTAAAATGAATGTAAAATATGTTGGAAGTAAGCAATAAGGCTGAAGGGCCGTGACTTATTCCCGATAAAGCACTAGCCTCGAGTACAATATTGCTTTTATAAAACAGTTACCACACAATACAAATATTAAAGCCAAAATATGTATCAATGCAACTTTCATGAAGTAAAATCACTAAAAGCCTTCCTTCCGCCAAAAAATAGTCCCTGACCGTGAACAGCAACAGAAGTTACATTATTATTCCATTAGATGGCAGCAAAGAGTGTGTCAGTCAGTAGCGAAGACTTTTACATTGAAAAATCTGAATTGTTGTGAACAGAACAGAAAAGAAGACGCAACTGACAAATGCTTTGACTAGCGCTGTCAGTCACGGGAAAACCCCTTAACTGTTAAAAGGACAAGATATCGCAGCGGACATTTAAACAGATTTTTTATTATGAACATAGGACTGACCAGAAGGAAAAGGCTAAATCTGAATGCAGGTAATAAACTCTTTCTCACAATACTCTTCTACATGATGCAGTAAACTTTAATGAACAATATCAACTGAGAACAAACAGTTTACGTTGCTAAGAGTGTTGTGTAGTGATACACAGAACCGTTGGGTAAAGCGGTCATAGCCGGGTTTTATTGTGAATAAAAAACAACTATTGACCAATCAGACTCAAGGACAGGAACTAACCGTTTTATAAATTGTTGGGCAAACATTTAATCCAACCGCTGGGTTAAAACAACCCTTTCTCTGGCTTTGTCCATTTTCATGCCAACTTGGGTTGTTTTTAACCCAGCATTTTTTAGAGTGTACAATAGAATAAAACAGGATATGATATGATAAAATAAAACACAATTTAGATGTAACTATATTCATCTTCGAGTGCCGTATTGCTTAAATATACATTAGGATCTCGTATATTCCGTGTACTCTGAGATCTGCCGGAAGATTTTCCACATTAGCATGAAGAAACGCTGAAGGGTAAATCCGTATGTATATGTCAGTATGTAAGTGATAATATGTGGAATTCAGAGCAGGCTGTCCTTAAATAATCTTGTTGAAATACGAATAAATGAAGCCGTACAAATTGAAGTCAGTGAAGATTTTTTTTTGCACCAACAATAATAATTACTATTATTATTATTATGAACACTTGCATAAATCCTGTGGGAGGCGAGGAAGGAACCTCAAGAGGAGTTTTGGAGCAAATGAGCAAGATTCAGTACTTCTCATTAAGGCTGTAATCTCAGCGCAGAAATAATCTGCTTTATTGACAGGCGTGTGTAGGTTCGAGTGCAGCGACTGCCAGGTACTTATCTGCTTCTGCCCGTGTGTGTCTCATAGGAGGATATCATACTTTCTGACTATTCCTGAGGCTAGAACTTCTTCAGATTCATTATTTTCTATTTCTCACTGATACATTTTACCCTCAGAACCAGAGAATTTAATATGATGGCAGACAATCTCCGCCAGTTAACTAGAGAATGAACAAAACCGTCACGTCAGCTGACAGAATGTTTTTCAAAGAACGTGTGTGTTTTAAAGTGTGTGTTTCTGACATTTCACACACATTTTTAAAATCTCTGGGACAGAGGACATTTTTAATATGCAAGAATGTGAAAAGATGCCAATGTTTCAAAAAGCCTTTATTGGGTAAATAATCCTAAATGAAATATAGGACAGCGTCAATATGCAAATATTCTGCAGTTTTACACAGTTGAAGATTATTTCATCCATTTTAGAAACATTGTTTTCATTTTCTTATGAAAAATACTGTCTTTAATAGTTTGATATACTACACTCTAAAAAATGCTGGGTTAAAAACAACCCAAGTTGGGTTGAAAATGGACAAACCCAACGATTGGAGTAAATGTTTGATCAACCTGCTTGGTAACTCAACTATTGTTTAAAAAGTACTGTATGACTGGATTAAAATGAACCCAAAATATGTTGGAAATTAAATATCAGACCCACATGTTTACTGTTTAATTATTATTCATTAAATATATTAATAAATGTTCATTTCCAACATATTTTGGGTTCATTCGCTGTGTTAAAACAACCAATTCACTGGGTTAAAACAATCCATTCGCTGGGTTAAAACAACCCAATCGCTGGGTTAAAACAATCCATTCGCTGGGTTAAAACAACCCAATCGCTGGGTTAAAACAATCGCTGGTTCGCTGGTTAAACAAATGGTTTCTGGGTTAAAACAACCCAATTGGTTAAAACATCCATTCGCTGGGTTAAAACAACGGTTTCGCTGGGTTTAAAAACCAACTGGTTAAAACAAAGTGGGCGGGTCTGGGTTAAAACAACCCAAAAACAACCCAATCACTGGGTTAAAACAACCAATTCGAGGGGTTAAAACAAACCAATCGCTGGGTTAAACAACCTCGGGTTTAAAACAACTGGGTTAAAACAACCAATTCTTGGGTTAAAACCCAATCTCTGGGTTTAAAACACAATCGCGGGTTAAAAAACAATTCGGGGTTAAAACAACCAATTGTGTTAAAACACCCAATGGCTGGGTTAAAACAACTCATTCGCTGGGTTAAAACAACCAATTCGGGGTTTCGCTGGGTTAAAACAACCAATCTGGGTTAAAACAAACCAACTGGTTAAAACAACAATTAAAACAATTCTCTGGGTTAAAACAACCAATTAAAACAACCCAAAGGGCGCGGGTTAAAACAATCCATTCTCTGGGTTAAAACAACCCAATCGCTGGGTTAAAACAACCCAATCTCTGGGTTAAAACAACTTATTCGCGGGGTTAAAACAATCCATTCTCTGGGTTAAAACCCCAATCGCTGGGTTAAAACAACCCAATCTGGTTAAAACAACTTATTCGGGTTAAAACAACCCAACTGGGTAAAAAAACCAAAAACAACGCTGGGTTAAAACAACCAATTCGTGGGTTAAAACACCTTAGGTTAAAACAATCCATGGTTAAAACACCCAATTGGGTTAAAACAACCAAAAACTGGTTAAAAAAATAAAAACCCAATGGGCGTTAAAACAAACCAATCACTGGGTTTGGTTAAAACAACCAATTCGCTGGGTTCGCTGGGTTAAAACAATTAAAACCATTAAAACAACCTAATTGCCGTGTTAAAACAACCCTAAAACAACTCATTCACGGGGTAAAACAACCCAATGGCTGGGTTAAAACAACTTATTCGCGGGGATAAAACAACCCAATCGCTGGGTTAAAACAACTCATTCGCCTAACCCAATCTTTGGGTTTGTCCATTTTCAATCCACTTTGGGTTAGTTTTTAACCCAGCATTTTTATAGTCTATATTTAAAATCAAGACATTTCAGTTGTGGTTTTAAGAACTGCAGGCCAGAAGAACTCTACACTGTAAAAAAAAAAAAAAAAAAAAAAAAAAAAAAAATATATATATATATATATATATATATAGATATATATATTTTTTTTTTTTTTTTCATGATTTGTTAATCCAACATTTTTTCTTTTGTTTCGATAATTAATGTGTTTCAGATAACATCGTATTTTGAGTTTCTGTTGATTAAACCAATCGCCTTCATTGTATTGACTCAAATTTTTAATTTCAATCAACTCAAAATTTTAAGGCAACCAGGTAACTTTGGGTAGCATTTATTTCCAAGAGTGTAAATATTGTTTTGAACGCATCTTACTCCTGATGATGAATATTGTCATATTTGTTTCTGAATTGTTTATGAAAGTGCATGTGGATCTGTACACAGGCTCGTCCCACAGTGCACTGCTTCACGGGTAACGGACGAGGACGGCCGGTTTGTTTGGAGTGGAAGTGTCGCCCGTCTCACGCTGAGAGTGAGTGTGTCTTTCCAATTTCCATCATGTGATTTCCAGCGCTCCTCAGGGCCCTGCTGCTGTACGTGGCTTATTGTGCACAATACCTTGACACAAACTTGCTCTTTTAAGTACTGAGTTCAGACTTCAGAAGACGTGCGGTGTTTATGTGAGCGTATATCTCATTTCTGCTTGTGACCTTGGGCACAGCGACACGGGCGAGTTCTGAAGCTTCGATTGGACACGTCAAGATGTTGCAGTAAAGGTGGAATGCGAGATAATTTTGGGTTTTTTGCCCTCCTGAAGTAAGGAAATGTGGCAGAGATTACAGGTAATACAGTCCATTGGCCCATAAACACGCTTGACACAAGGCCCTCACGATGGAGCGATTGCTGCGGGAGAGACTTTTTCACACTTTAATTTGCCTTAAATGAGCTGGAGGAGCCAGAGAGGGCTTTGAGACGCTGTAAACTACCTCTCTGCCGAAAAATGACATGGAGTTACATCACGAGTCCTGACACTTCTGAGCAGGAGTACAGAAACATTCACAAAACTTATTTTCCATCAATCTGATTCTGCGTGAAAAATTGTATTCCATATATTATGATATTCATGCACAATTTAACATCTTAAAATTATTCTGTTTTATAAAGGACAGATTTATTATTATTTGTACAATATTTTACCACCAACATGATTTGTTTTGTCCCCTTTGTGTTTATATCACAGCTGTAAACCCTAACGCTCAAAATAATGAATCGGTTTGAGTAAGACAAACTTAAATTAGACAAATTTAACTTTTATGAGCATTTAGCACTTTCTTTCAAGTTCACAGAAATTATATATTTTAAGTAAACTGAAGTGTTTCATTGTTTTGAGTTTTATGAACTTATTTCTTTTCATTTAAACGAACTTAAGTTTACACTAATAATAATTTTCACATTGAGGTACATGAAAATTTTAAGTTAAAATTATGAATTATTGTACTCAAACATTTCAAGTTCAGAACAACTAAAATGCATGAGTACGAAATAAAAATCTGCACTTCTGCTTGCTTATAAAACTTTGAATTTCTTAACTTAAAAATGTTAAGGCAACTGATTTCCTCAATTTTTTCATCTTTCATTGTTTGGCATCTCAAGTTCATCAGATGAAGTTTTATATTGTTTATATTATGAGTTCTGAATTCAACACTGAACTGAATAATGACACCGTTGTCCTTTTACAATTGAAATGAACTTCATTGAATCATTATTTTTTCTGTTTATTACTGTGAAGCTGCTTTGAAACAATCTGTATTGTAGAAATAAAGGCAACTTGACTTTTATTTTTGAACATGGAGGCGTCTTAATATTTGTATCTCTGTAATATGTATAATATTTTTTCAGATTGCGGTAAGGAAGGAAGGATGCTGTTGTTCTTGTGCCAGTGTTTAGCAGCAGAAATTGATAAATTACTTGCAACAAGTGGCCAAAAGAAGAAGAAAAAATCATGGTCAGATAGCTGGTAACAATATTTACATGATTTATCGGGCTATAAATCATTCTGATGGAAATGTTTTAGAAGTGCAAATGTTTTTATTCACTGTACCACCTCATGTCAGATATTATTTCTTCTCTTTTTTCCATTTCAGGTATCAGCAGGTCTATTTTCAGTGTCGTTGTGTTGCTGTATTTCCAACACAGAGGAAGCACCTTTACACACTTGAAAAAAATCTTTTGTGTGTTGAAGCAACACAGATTTTTGGGTCAAGAGCGGAAACTTCTATTATCGTGGCTGGAGTGTTTAGTGAGGCTGAAAAGGATCAAATCGCTAAAAATCAATGACGGCTTTGAAACCAATCGTCCATGTTCAGTTCCTCAAAGGATTGTTAGGTTGGATAAATGTGGCTTTTTTCCTCGTCTGTCATCTGATACTATCGATGTACTGTGAAATACGGTGAAAAATCCCATGCAGTCTGACTTCCATCGCTAATACTGTGTTGGTTTCTGACGAAACTTCATTTATGCTGTGTGATTTGTGCTGTTATACCAGGAAAACACAACTTTGCATATTACATGCCACCTGATGATGATAGTTGAGAGAGAATATTTGCACAAAACCTGGACATATCTACACTTACCTTGGTTACAGTCGTAACCTTTTCGCACGTTTTGCTTTTGCAAACATTCTTCCATTCGTCAAAAGATTTTCTCATGTGGTTGTTTGAATAGTTGCATCTCTACCTTTCCCATTGGATCTGGAAGAAGCATATCTATTCAAAAGCCATTTAGTTCATTCCTTTCTTGGCCTGTAAACGCATTCATCAATTGTTCTGCTTTGTAGATGGCTTTCTAATGCTAATCTGCCGTGTTAAATATCTTTTTGTTCCCCTTTCACCGTTTTGTCATTCAGTTTATCCAGTTTTGGTCACCCATTTTATTTATTTATGCGCCTAGCTCCATTCATGCGCTCATGTATTTTTTATTATGTTGTTTCACTGTCATCCAGTGTCAACTCACTCTATTCAGTGTGGGCTACTTGAAGGACTCGCAGGGACAAAGCGTGTACACATTGCAGCGCTATTCACCCCGGCCAGCTGGATTGCCTGAAAAAAAAGGGGGGAAGAAAAAAAAAACCTTGTGAAAAGAAATCCTCAACAATGAACACAGAAGAAGTGCACAATGCTAACAGTTTTCCAAATACCACTGATTGCTTTAAGCACAATGAAGGAAAGCAGGCGCTTTTTGCTGAGCTCCACTTCAACAAACAACAGGCTCACAAAGGCCTCCCAACTCAGGTTTTGTTCCCAGACAAAACCTCCTCGACTGTCTAAATGCTCCTACTGAAGGGAGACAAAGTTCTTTCAGTTAGTGCCCCCTTTTTTCCTTAGAGTAAAGCGAAGGGAGAAAAGAGAGAGGGAAAAAAAAGGGAAAATGGTCACTGGGCTGGTAATGCGCGCTCTTTTGAGGAGCTGGCGACCTTTTCAGGCATTTCACAGGCTTTCGTGATATAGAGAAAACCTAGAAAATGCTTTTGTCAGGTAACTTAACGAGTCATGTTTCAGTTTCATTCTAATCATAAAGATACTTCATATTTTACTGAGTCATTTTAAGGGCCAGAGCAGGTAGAAATAATCACCAACAGCACATTTTAACAGTGTAAAGGTAAACACACACTTTCTGGGTTAAAAATGCTTGGTTAAAAACAACCCAAGTTGGGTTGAAAATGGACAAACCCAGTGATTGGGTTAAATGTTTGGGGGCAGTTTTATTTAAATCAACTATTGTTTAGAAATTACTAAATGTCTGGCTTAAAATGAACCCAAAATATGTTGGAAATTAAAAATCAGGTGAGGCAACAATAATAATCAAAAGGTGAACATTTATTAATAAGCAGTTAAATAAATGTTTATTGTTTAATTGTTATTCTTGAAATTTTCATTTATTAAACATATTAATAAATGTAATTTCCAACACACTTTGGGTTCATTTAAGCAAGAAATACAGTATAATTCTTAAACAATAGTTGAGTTAAATAAAACTATCCCCAAACACTGGGTTTGTCCATTTTCAACCCAACTTGGGTTGTTTTTAACCCAGTATTTTTTAAAATGAATGATAAATGATTTGTTTAAAAGTTGAGGACAGCTGCTCTAAAATATATCTACTTTGAAAGTTGCATTGAAATGCAAATCTTTCAGACAAATCAGTAGTTTGGTAAAAGCATGCAATAATATTAATAATCTATAGCTGTTGTAAACAATAAAATGTCAATCAGGAAGCTGCTCTGAAATTAATAAACGCTCATTCTTGACAAGTTGCCCCTCAGATCAGTGTGCATATATATGTGTCCGTGATTTGTTGATTTGTCTGGTTCATAACAAGTGAAACAAGGTCACTTGTCCAAAGCGGAGCCGGAAGTTCCGTGGAGAGCAGCGATCGCGCCTTTACAATAGAGAATACAGGCCAGTCAAAAGATTCAATTAACCGTGGCGGAGGTAATTATCCCTGGACAGTCCAAATTAGTTTTGCATAATTGGTCTGAGCCGTATGAATTAACTTCTTAATGTAATCTAAGAGGGCAGTTTACATTAAGACCGACCCGACGCGGAGCATATTGTGAATTAGCCTATACTCGTCTTTTTAAAATACGTGTCAGATTTAATGAAAAATAAGTAGGCTATATAAAATATGTTTATTTATGTGGGCATTGACTAAAAGATCCCAAGAACTGGAGGCCTGAACGGTTTCGTTTTTCTGCTTGTGGGGCTTTAAAAAGTAGCGAAACTCCTCAGCTTTATCTTCCTTCCTATTCATGATTTGAGTTGTGATAAATCGGGATTTTGGCTCTTGATTACAAAGACTTGCTTTAGAATTCTGAGTAATTCTATTCAAAGCCTGAACAAAAGCGTCCTTTAGAGGATACTTTACACTTCACCTGCTCCGACCAAGTAAAGGCATCCGAGATACAAATCTTGTTCAAGAACTACAGAGCAATTTCCTTTTTTTCCGCATACGCTTTATTATATCCCCCTTGTTCAATAAATGAACGATAAGTACATATAATTATGCAAAACATATATAACATACAATTTCACTTCGAGTTAGTAAAAAAACGGACTGACTTCTTTACGTGAACGCATCTGACAATCTGTGATGTAGGACCAGAACCCTTGAAATCTCATAAAGTCGGGCATGTTATTATTATTATTATAATTATTATTTCATGTGTTTCTTTTCATTAAATTACACTTATAAGTGCTCATGGTCTCCCGTTGTGCAAATATCAAAGGAACACGGCGTGTCCAACAAATAGGGTTTTCACTGACTGAACAATAAATATTACACACATCGATTTGAAACTCAAAATATACACCTGATTTCTAGTCCAAGAGCTCCGGCGTTTCGAGCACTAACTAGATGTGGTTTAATAAAACTGTACACATTTACAGCAACAAACGGGATTCATTGAGGTTGAGTTTCAGAATTAAACAATGTACTTTTCCCCCTCCAATATAGCTATGCAACCACGTTAACAGCATTGAGCGATCTTCTCAGTTACAGAGTCAACAGGTTAGTCCTTATTTTCGCACATTTATTCACATTGATAAGGGCAAACCGACCCATCATTCACTTCCACGCCGAACAGAATGTCAGAGAGTTACCTTACATCAAGGCGTTAATCATGATACAAACACACGTGATATCTGATATGACGATCACATGTTCAGGTTCGTGCATTGCATGTGTTTCACATTTAAAAACTTTTTCCTCACTATAGTCCAGAGTCTCATAACGCCGCTGCGTACGCGGGATACGGTTCAAGTGGTGGTTTTCCCATTCCAGGTAGTAAAATGTAGGCAAGAGGGGGCTGAAGCCCCGCAGACGGCCACGCCGCGCAGTTACACGGGATCATGTAGCCCGGGTTACCCGGCGATGGGTGCGAGTGCGTGTGGGCATGTGCCCCGGTGCCGACAGAGCCCGCTCCGGAGAAAGCCGTCGCCGCTGTCGGGTAACCCAGCGGTGAGGCGTAGGGGAACGATGGTGGGGAAAGTTCGGTCATTTTTGAGCCAAGGTCAAAAAACGAATAGGGGTTCGCGGACATGGACGGGTTGAAGAACACCCGGGGCCGCCGCTGCCGCCGCCGCCGCCGCTGCCTTGTCCGGGTTGCTCATCAGAGACTCGGAGAGCGCTCCGCTCGGCAAGCCGCCCACTTTCAGCGCCTCGTGCTCTCCCAGATTATACGCCATCGGGAAGGCGAACTTGTCCTTCTTCATTAAAGTCTTGGGCTTTCGCCTGGGTCTGTATTTGTAGTCAGGGTGTTCCTTCATGTGCATCGCCCGCAGTCGCTTCGCCTCGTCAATGAACGGCCTCTTCTCGGACTCCGTCAGAAGTTTCCACTCCGCTCCGAGTCGCTTGCTGATCTCGGAATTGTGCATTTTCGGGTTCTCTTGGGCCATTTTCCGCCGCTGCGCTCGGGACCACACCATGAACGCGTTCATGGGACGCTTAACGTGATCCATGGGCTTGGACATGATCGCACCTGGTCAGGTAAAAAATCCACAGGCAGGAGTAGATTACTTTATCTAAAATCGCGCTATGTATCAAAGAGCTTTACTTCTTCATTCTGCAGAAAAAAACAAGTCCAAAGCGGCTTTAACTTTCACGAAAGCAATGTTCTCAGATGCATTGTTGTTAGTATATCCTGAAAAAAGTGTCAGATGAAGTCGAAGAGATAAACAAGTCTTCCTCCTCAGCTGTGCTCGCTTTTTGTTTTCCTCTTCACCATGGTGAAGCCACCGCCGCTGATAACTTAAATCGAGTGATTGTCAGCCGAGAGTTGCAACATGTGAAATAATGAGCGCACTGGCAGGTACTGAAAGGGCCTTCGGCGCATGCGCACTACATCTGTCAGACCTCGGGCGCTCCAAAATCCCACCCAGCGCGAGGACGAGAGTGAAATGATAAACTCACTTTGCTCAGAGAGAAAAGCAATCCTACATCGTGTGTGTGTGTGTGGTGTGTGTGTGTGTGTCCAGGACACAGCAGAAGAATGCTCTGTAATAATAGTGTACTCAACGTCAGCGCGCGCCAATTTTACAATCGCTTTTTAAAATAGGAAATCTCGCTAGAAACATTTTGAGGTTTCTTTCACATGTGAACGTTTTTTTTTTTTTTTTAAAGTTTTTTTTTTTTTTGTGGCATGCAATTCTGTATCGTTTGTAAATAATATTAGTATTTTTAGTATATTTAGTGTCCCGTTCAGTGATGATCCTATCAAAAATCGCTGGACTGTTGCTATGGTTACCTTTGCAGGTGAACGCGATTTCGGGATTTATTTAACGCTTTTTGACTAATTTGCATTTTAACGCTCGGCTTTGGTTCAATATTGAAATCACATTGAGCAGATTTAACTTAATAAAACGCGTTTTTTATTTATGCATCCTACTTTGGGTAGACCTAATCAAGGAATTTGCACAGAATTAATTTCTGCTGATGTGTAATATATTGCCTACTCTACTGTTTTGTTTTGTTGGTTTTTTTTTATAATTAATGATAATGAAAAAGTTAAACGTTAAATTTTTAGTGCAGTGCATCACAAAAATATCATCTGCCAAAGTGTGTCCTTTCTGTCTTGACCAAATGAAAGGAAGTCTTCTTTAATTTATCTGAATATTTTCAGTAAAACATTAATAAGCTAGATAAAGCGCGAGGTGTTTATCGCACTAAAACTTCTTCTTCTTCTTCTTCGCTTCTTCTTTTTCGACTTCAAAGGATTTTCCAGGCACCCGAAAATTAGCTTGAGGAATATTTGACTGTGCAATTACAGATATCTGAGAGAGTCCTTGTGTAAATTGTATGTTTAAGTGGATTCTGCCCGCACCTTCACTGTTGTTCCCTATTATTAAAATGATAGTTAAAATGACAGCTTTTAACGAGTGGGAAAATCATTTAATTGCAAAGGGTCTCATAGGAACCTGTTGTCAGACCCTTTTCCTCTTAATATTATTGCAGAATTACGGGGCATAATTTTTAAACAGAAATTGATCCTTTATTATTATTATTATTATTATTATTAGCCAAATCAAATCGAAAGTCAAAGCATCTAATTCATTTACAGATCCAGTCTTATCAGAGATGATGATGCCAACATGATTAATAATCACACGTTTAAAAGAGGCAGAACCTTGTAACAGATAAGAGAAATATTCATGAAGATTTATCGTGAAGAAAGTCCTGACAGACGCGCAGCGCTAAACGGTGATCCGCTTCATGAGTGCTTGAAGTCTATTGTTTGCCATAAGCCTGGTTTCCTCTCCATTATTCGGCCAAACGTGGCTTCTGAAATTTAATTACGCCTATCGAATGAGATTAATGTTGTACTATTATGGCGTTCTGCCCTCGGCCTTAATATGCATGTCTTTTGTTCAGCCTGGAGTCCAGATGAGGTGAAGGTGATGACGAGTGTCAGCGCAGATGATTGGCAGCTCGACTCTCACGTGTCGATGTCTTTCCCGCTCGTTTCTGAGGGCAGTTCGTGTTTCAGGTGCTGCAGGCGATGATAAAAACATAATCAACATATAACATTTCATGATAAACATGACAGCGTCTGATTTCATGCAACATCTTGCAATGCATATTTTAATCAAATGGTGTACAAAAAAAAACATTGTTATTAATTATAATTATTAAATCATACATTCTTAAAAAATGCTGGGTTAAAAACAACCCAAGTTGGGTTAAATGTTCACTGGGTAGTTTTATTAAACTCAACTATTGTTTAAAAATGACTATATGTCTGGCTTAAAATGAACCCAAAATGTTGGAAATAATTAGAAAACAATAATAATCAAAAGATGAAGCAATTTAATAAATGTTTATTGTTTAATTATTCTTCATTAAACTTATTAAACATATTAATAAATGTTAATTTCCAACATATTTTGGGTTCATTTTAAGCAAGAAATACAGGAATTTTAAAACAATAATTGAGTTAAATAAAACTACCCAGCAGGTTGGGCAAACATTTAACCCAACCACTGTGTCAAAACAACCCAATTGCAGAGTTTGTCCATATTTAACCCAACTTGTGTTGTTTTTAACCCAGTATTCTTAGAGTGTGTGATTTTTAACGGTGCTGTGATGGTCTGTTGACTGATGTATAACAGAATTAATTTAACAAATTACATATTCTAAATGCTATAAATTCTTATTTTTATTAATGTTTATTGTATTGTCTATCACACTGTCATTCAGATGAACTGTACTGTTATTTCAGGTCTTCAGTAGAGGAATCTGTAAAGACAGTTTTCGTGTTTGAAACCCGAGGAGCAGCCGGACCTTTTTATGAGTTTTTAAGCATGAGTTTTGCATGAACTCCATGTGAACTTGAATCAAACGTCATGGTTCTTCAGCAGCAGAGGAAGAGATTCATGGGAAGGAAGCCGGCCTCATGAGGAGATGTGTGTATTTCTCTGTAGAAGATCATGTTATCAACACAGGACTGATATAGACCTCCTCGACTCAAGCTGGGGTGTGTAGAAGCTCTCTGGCTGATGAAAGACTCGTCATTACAGGAGGCCGGAGAATGTAAGTGACTCTTATCAGATGTTCCATCGTTTGCTCCTGCTGCCCTTCCTTCCTCTAGACAAAGTTTGAGATTTTTAACTGCATGGCCGTAATGAGCCAACAGATTTACTTCATGCTAAAAACAACATGATCTAATCACTTATTATTAATGTATTTTTGCAGCTTCTTGCCTTTTCTTCGTTAAATGGGTCAAAAAGTTAGTAAAAAATACAACAAATACACACTCTAAAAAATGCTGGGTTAAAAACAACCCAAGTTGGGTTGAAAATGGACAAACCCAGCGACTGTGTTGTTTTAATCCAGCAGTTGGGTTAAATGTTTGGCCCAACCTACTGGGTAGTTTTATTTAACTCAACTATTGTTTAAAATTACTGTATTGCTCGCTTAAAATGAACCCAAAATAGGTGTAAATTAATGTTTATTAATACATTTAATTAAACAATAAACATTTATTAAATTGCGTATTAATAAATGTTCATCTTATTATGTGTCTGATTTTTAATTTCCAACATATTTTGGGTTCATTTTAAGTCAGTCATACAGTAATTTTTTTTTAAAAAACAAACATTTAACCCAACCGCTGGGTTAAAACAACACAATTGCTGTGTTTGTTCATTTTCAACCCAATTTGGGTTATTTTTAACCCAGCATTTTTTAGAGTGTACAGTGTTAAAATGAAGGAATTTCCTGTATTGATGTGTTTTACCTGTATTTTGAATTATGCATTGTGTTTTCGGCCTAAAGGAAATGTCCGGATATTGAAAATTCCCAGATTTTTCCGCTTGTGAGGTTTAAAGAGAATATTCGGCTGAAAGTCAACTAAAAGCATAAAATAGCAACAACTTTAAAGTATAAATAATTGCACTTAATTTTTTACATGAAAGTTAATTTTTGCAAATGCATGAAACTGAATGATATGCTGAATTATGAACTAAAGAACAATAGTGAAAGAAAGTTAATAAGTGACTATTTCTCTGTAAATACAGAATGTAATTGGGCTGAATAATTATAGTCATGGGTTTTAAATAAAATTATGCAGAAGTTGGCACTATTTCCAGCCCACACGTTTATAGAAATAATCACATGCGTATTAAACGGGAACTACAAACAGCTCAGGGGCATTTGGACCGCGAGATCTGTCAGTTTCTGTCACTGCTGCTTTTGATAACCTCGTGTTTGTGTTGTAGTCTTTCATTTCGTTTGGATCCAAATATCCATCACAGAATAAAAAATACATGTATTTATAAAATATGTTCATATCCAAAATGTCATTAATCTGGGGAAACATGACATGATCATCACTAGGTGTCCTGATGGAAATTTCTGGGTCAGTCCTAGTGTCGTCCTCTCAGACGGATGGAGGTTTTTCAGAGAAAGGAGTGATGTGGAGTGAGAGAACGGGAGGAGCGATAAGGCATGTCTCGGTCACAGAGTTATGCCGTCCATCTGACAGTATCTGTGTTCCTCGAGGCTCGCGTTTACCATGCGACCTTCTGAGCCGTTTGACAAATCAAATTTCCCAAGAGCTACATGTTTAAGCGAAGGATAAACTGGAGGGGGCAGGGAGAAGTATTCATCCTTTCCACTTCTGTACCCCTGTGGTTTAGAAATCCGAGTCTTGTCCCCCCACAGGCATTGTGATGACTTTGTGATGATACACTATTTTGAAGCATTTAGCTGGTGCATTATCGCCCGCTTCCTTTTTCTCCATTCTTCCAGCTTATCGTCGCTGCATCACAGCCCGGTCCAAACAGAGAGTTGTAATTACCCAGACTGCCACCTGATAGCCGCCCGCTCTATCAGCAGCATCACCGTGTGCCGAGAGAGAGAGAGAGAGAGAGAGGACGTAATGATAGCATTTTGAGCTGGAATCAGCTTAAACTTCACAATGTTTCTCATCCATCCTATTATATCATCACAATGCCTGGCTTTCTCCATACACTTCTCCTTTCTCTGCACCAGCAGATGTGATGTCTGACACAAAACAGAAAGCGATTCAGTTTTTACTTCGACCAGTCTTTACATTCAGTGTGTTTCATATGGTGTTGCTCTTCTGACTACAGAAAGTGGAGAGTTCTTTGCTGATGTTCTCAGTGATTCAGCTCACTGTGTTCAGTCTACGCTCTTAGAAATAAAGCTTCTTTTGATGCTTCCATGAAGAACCTTTAACATCCATAGAAACTTTCCATTGCTCAGAAGGTTCTTTATAGCAGAAGAAGCTTCTTCAGATTATTTATTGGTTAAATTAATGGTTCTTTTCACTGAAAGGATCTTTGGGTTGGGGGAATAAAAATGGTTCTTTTATGGCAAACCTACTTGTGGAAACCACTATTTTAAGCAGCAACTCATCTAGTGCACTAGATCGAGAACTGAGTTTGTATAAAATAGTCCATTTTAAAAAGACTGTAAACTATTTAACAGCACCGTGCAGAAGTAAACACAAAATGTCCATAAACTTAAAAATCTACTACTAATATTATCATCATGTCCTACAATAAATGGTTCTCAAATGGTTTTAACATTGAACATCAATTGGTCATCATCTGCATAATTTTTTGACTTGTTCAAGTTGAAATTATTTTAAATGATTGAGGTAATCGACATTATGCCATATATTGTAAAACTGTAGTCAAATACAGAGCATTGTTTAACAGTTTAGAGCTAAAACTGGTTGATGCCAAAAAATCTTCACTAAAAACCCCTGCAATATTATGCTTTGACCACAGATGGCGATAGGAAAGGCCAAATCCTGGAGTGCACCTTTAAAGAGAAGAAAGGAACAACAAAAGAAGCAGGTGAAGGGGGTAAAAAGTGAAGATATCAAGTGACATCAACCAAATGAAGGTACGAAACGATAATTAAATCTCTAAGTGTTGCTTATTTTCTAAGGTTCTTCATATATCAATACTTTAGGACAATATTGACTGCTCATGCATCAGATCTGCACATTTTTGAGTGAGTGATTTCTGCAGCTGTCAGCTGGTACATTATTATTAAAGGTTAAATTAAATTAAATTAATTATTGTAATATAATAAGTTAAATTAAATATAAAAAATATATAAAAATAATAAAATAAATAATAAATTATTGTAATATAATAATAGTGCATATATTTATCAAAACGCTCCTCTAGAGTTATTTTTCTAGCTGACTATGGAGTTTATGGTCACTGAATGGCTATACTGAGGTAAATGTGACATTACCAGATCATATTGTTCTCAAACTGTTTAATTGTTGAAACGCTGAATGATTGATTACATGAGTTCTGCATCTTTCACCATTCCTTCTGATGTTCATTCATGTTTATTTGGTGCTGTAACTAGCAGTAAAGAGGAAGAGACTGAGGCGCTACAGTGATCTGTCACCATTATTTGAATGTGTGTAGAGATGGGTAGATATGCTTAAATCTGTATTTCATTTATATATTTCCTCATATTTAAACAGTTAATTTAGAACACTTCATTTCCCAGAATAATTTACCTATGTTGAATTTCATTGCAATTCCGTAAATTCTTCTTCCCCTCATTCCAATTCAACTTCCTGTGGGGTGTGGCCAATTCAATTCAAATTCACATTAAGTCAAAATGTTGACAATTTTTGCACATTTTAACTAATGTAGTAGTTTCTCTTAGAGCTGGACTGTTAATCGTTAAAGAGCACCTATAATGCCTCTTTCACAAGATGTAGTATAAGTCTCTGTGTCTCCAGAATGTGTGTGTGAAGTTTCAGCTCAAAATCCCCCACAGATCATTTATTATAGCTTGTCAAATTTGGGTGTGAGCAAAAACACGCCGTTTTTGTGTGTGTCCCTTTAAATGCAAATGAGCTGCTGCTCCCGCCCCCTTTCCAGAAGAGGGCGGAGCTTTAACAGCTCAACAACAACAAAGCTGGAGAATCTCACGCAGCCAAAATGAGGATTGTCAGTAACGGTGTTCAGCCTTACATTGTTCAAACCGGAGTCGACACTGATGGAGAGACTCAGGAAGAAGTTACAACTTTTAGAATGAAACTTTCTGAATGGTTAGTGGATAAATTGATGTAGTTGCTGTGGAGTTGATTCAACTCATCCACTAGCATGTGCCGTCATGTTCATCTTTTGTGTTGAATTGACCCTCGTTTGTGAAGCAGTCCGGCGTAAAATGACGGCATGTCAACAACACTCTACTACAACAACTCTTCCTCTTCTCTAAAGCAGCCCAACATGGCCCCGCCCCCTTTGTTGTGTGTTCTCGGGGGCGGGGTTTATGTAAATTTTAGGGTTTGTGATGTCACTAACCCAGGAAGAAGCTCGTTGTAGTCCCTACCAGCCGTTTAAAAAGTGATTTCTGTAACAGAAAATATCTCTTTGCATTGAACTTTGAGCGTCGTAACTTTGCAGATGTTGTTTATGATCAAAACACAACATAGATTAATCTCTATTAAAGCTTTGACTAGTCCGATCACAGCGAACATTCAGATGCGTTCTGATCCAGAGAGAGCCGTTGTCATGTATAGATATTAAATGGCTTCACAAACAGTCTTTTCAACCACACAGCATCATTATTTTACAATAATTCATATTATCATAGAAGTACTGGGATAAACGTTTATAGTTCAGATAGCGATTAAAATAGAGTAAATCACCTTTTGAAAGTAACTTGATGCTTCAAATAAAGTAAAAAAATAAACACACCCTAATAAATAAATCAGAACAGCAGTAATTTTTAAAACAGCTAAATCAGATTAAATCTGATTCAGGAACTGTAGAATCCATGAGAATTCCAGACTTTGGTTCTCACGGCACTGATGCTCACAGAGAAACGACTCTATCAATCTTATCTGAAGAGATTAAGTGAGCAGCATAACGATCGAGTCATTGAGAGGACAGAAACGACTCTTCAGTCACTATGATGGCGTTCGGGTTCATACAGATGAAGCTGTTCTCAGATCCTCACCGGTCTCAGTTTGGATGCAGTGTGTTTAAAGAAAGAGTTTTGTTGCTTTAGTTCATGCATGTTGAACTAACACGATTTTGCATCACTTTCTTCTCAGATGGACCGTCCATTTTACTGACCGTCTGATGCTCATTGCTTGCAAAACTAGAAAGAACTTGTGGAAATCACTGGATCTACCAAAGGCTGAACAGGTTAGTGGCATCGAATCTTTGGGAATAAGAGTAATCTTAAGTGTGAACCGGACTTTAGGCCACTAGCTGTGTGACATGTCATCGGGAAGCAGTATTGTCCAGGCCTGTTTCCTTGTGATGTGGGAAGGACAGTGATTTCAAACACTTTTGCCACCGCTCAAGCATTGTGCCCTGAACATTTGCATGAGAAAACTACAAATCCACAGGGACTATTAGGGTTTTAAAACTCCACGTCCTCTTCCAAACGGAAAACACAATAGGCCTCCCATGCAAACGCCACAATGCTTTGAATCAACCTGTATACACTTGTGTGTCTTTTCCCCACTCTCTCTGTGCTCCGCTCTATGGCATGGACAAAAAGAGTGGAGAAAAGTTGAGCGGGCATTCAGCGGCGAACCCCCTGTCGCAGCTGGTCCACATCTCGCTGTGCGCTGCCAAGTGCGAGGAGCGCCGCGCTTTCATCTGGCTCCGACAAAATCTGGGCTAATGTGTCTCGGTGAAAGAGTCCCGCGGTGCTGCGCTCTCTCATTCTTCTCCTGTGTTCTCCACCATTCTCTGCTCTTCCACTTGGGATAATTGCAGTTTAATTGGGTGACAAGAAATGAAAACTGTGTCCACATTATGTGGGATTATCTCCTTTCTGCTTGAGCCTGCCATTCAGAGAGGCCCGTATATATCAGAGAAGGAGCCAGAGAAGGATCTTGAGAGGAGATCAGGCGTTCACCTTTGGGTGTAGATGTTTAATAAATATATATTTAATATGTTCTCAAGAGCTTTTTCTCTAAACACAAGGCATACGCTACTGATCAATCAGTTTGAGTCAGTAAGATTTTTTTTGTTTATAATGACATTATAATGTTACCAAAGATTCTATTTCAAATAAATGCTGAACTTTCTATTCACCAAAGAATCCTGAAAAATAAAATGTATGACGGTTTCCACGGTTGTTTGTTAAATGTTTTGATTAATTTGATTTTCTTTAAAGGCGTTTTCACACTCGAGTCTTATTAAATAACCAAACTCAGACCAAAATGTAAATTGTGTAAAAGAACCCACTTCTCTTTGCATTCACACTGTTCCTTGGAATTAAAAGTGGATTTGGGCCTTATTTAAGCCTTCTGATTGGTTCACAGTAAATCGGTTCATAGCAAACTGAATTGGTTCAATATAAAATATTCAAATATATAATATATGTTTATAAAATATTAGAGAGTATAAATATGACATGAAATCTGCCTCTCGTAGATTAACACTGTCAGCATGTCTTGTGCTCTTTTTTGTTTTGATTAATTTGATTTTGCTTTCATCTTCCTATAAGGGAGTTTTCACACCCGAGTCTCATTAAATAACCAAACTCAGACCAAAATGTAAATTGTCTAAAAGAACCCACTTTTCTTTGCATTCACACTGTTCCTTGGAAATTAAAAGTGGATTTGGGTCTTATTTAGGCCTTCTTATTGGTTCACAGTGAATCAGTTCATAATGAATCAGTTCATAGTGAATCAGATTGGTTCACAGTAATTTGGTTCATAGTGAATCGGTTCATAGTGAATTGGTTTGCAGTGAATCTAAATGTTAATACAGTATAAAATTATTCAAAACTTTTCAATGGTAGTGTAATATAAATACATTAAATATTTGAATTAAAAGTGAAAAGTAAATTGGATTGGTTCACAGTGAATCAGTTCATAGTGAATCAGTTCATAGTAATCAGATTGGTTCATAGTGAATTGGTTCACAGTAAATTGGTTTATAGTAGATCATTCGAAGTGAATCATATTGGTTCACAGTAATTTGGTTCATAGTGAATTTGTTTGCAGTGAATCAAAATGATTAATACAGTCTAAAATTATTCAAAACTTTTCAATGGTAGTGTAATATAATACATTAAATTTGAATTAAAAGTGAAAAGTGAATCAGACTGGTTCACAGTGAATTGGTTCATACTAGTGAATCAGTTCATAGTCAGATTGGTAGTGAATCAGTCATAGTGAATCAGATTGGTTCACAGTAATTCAGTTCGTAGTGAATTGGTTTGCAGTGAATCGGATTGGCTAATAGTATAAAATTATTTAAAACAAATGTGAAAGAACCCACTTTTCTTTGCATTCACACTGTTCCTTGGAATGTAAAGCAGATTTTGATCTTATTTAGGCCTTATTTGGGCCTTATAAGTTCTTTCAGGTCTCGGTCTACTTTAAAACAATAATTCTTGTAATTATAATATCTATAATAATCTATAAACATGTATTTATTATTATTATTAATTGACTATAATGTTTATCATATGTATTTATTATTATTATTATTAATTGTTACTTTAAAAATAAATAAAATATTAGAATATTATTTCACAATATTAGTTATTCAAATAATATTCTGTACTTTTTTCCCCAGTAGAATGCAACTTTGAAAGATCCAATCCAGCTTTCAAGCATTCGCACATACAAACTCAGAAAAGAAATATCATTTTGTTTTTGTGTATTTGAATGTAGTTAAATAGTTTTATAAACTATTCTCACACCTTTTGGGGCTTTCAAGCCGAAACTCTTGAGACCCCTGAAATGAACTAAAACACACTAAAAAGTAGTTTCTCCAACGCCATTACCACACTTCACCATGTTTCACTCCGCAGGTTCAGTCGGATGCGCTCATAGGAACACCAAATGCAATAATAACAATCAAGAAATGCAATTTCACCGTGATGAATCTTAGCCTAGCCGACAACAAATGATAAAACAGCAGATATAAACACCACTAGATGTTTTTCAATAATGAAGAAGAGCTGAGATGACGGTCTTATTTGTGGCGAGAGAACGATCCTTTTCATTAGGCTCTTTTCTGCGGTTCCCAGAGCTCCTTGGGGGTGTGCATGGCAAGGTTATAAACATTGAGTCATTCTCAGGGCCTCTGCAAGCTGTACCTTCCCTTTTGTCAGGCCTGTACTCAACTTTAAAAGCCCCTTTCAGTCCCCACATGAATGCCCTTCATTTTCTCTCAAAGAACTTTGCATTGATAGCCGGCAAAAAGGGAAGGTTGTTTAGAAAAGGATGGAGAGACAATGAGAACAAAAAAAGCGAAAAGCTTTTCAGATTCCATTATGAACATAGCACTCCCATTCTTTCCGACTGTTTATACATGTTCTGCGGAATAATGCAGCGCTGCTGTAATATGTTCCTTGTCCTCTTATGTGAAATGGGCCTTGTATCAGGCCTAACGGGGGGGGGGTTCGGTTCGCGGGAGCGCCGCTCCAGCATTCACTGGAGGATCAAGGTAAAGCGCAGATTGGGCGCAGGAGAAATGCGCTCGCAGAGAAAGCCAGGTGAAAGAAAGGAGACCTTGCCTGTGTAGTAAAGAGCCATTCAGACCGCAGTCCATTGTGTCAATATTTAAGGTGCCCTGATGCTTGAGCCGAGAGGAGAGCTGGGCATTTTCACAATGTGAACGCTGAAGAGCTTTCTGTGCACGTCTCTTTGCCTGACCTCAGTGCTGGAGCCCAGTGTACGTGAAGGTTTCTGGGGGTTAGGATCACAAACTCCATCTGCTGTCATTTTACAGCGTACTCAATCACACTAACATGCTCTCTCTAACATAGTGCCACTCTTCCACTAACAAACTGTCCTATTTTCTTACAGTTATCCGTGTGGAGCGTCACACTGGTTTCACACTGTACAGATGAGCGAGTGTTCCTAAAACACCCACTCTTTCTGTTTCATGTGCATGTAATGTGCCCATCATTCCATAGTGAATGATTCATAGTGAAATAGTGAATTGTTCATAGTGAATTGATTCCAGTTCTTCATTTCTCCAGTTTCATAGTGAATTGTCTGATTCATAGTGCATAGTGAATGGTTCATCATAGTGAATTGGTTAATAGTGAATTGGATTTGTTTACAGTAAACCAGTTCATAGTGAATTGTTCATAGTGAATCGTTCGTAGTGAATCAGATTGGTTCACAGTAAATCGGTTCATAGTGAATGAATTGATTCATAGTGAATGGTTCATAGTGAATTGGTTCATAGTGAATTGGTTCATAGTGAATTGGAACCATAGTGTGGTCATAGTGAATGAATTGGTAGTGAATAGTTATAGTGAATTGTTAATAGTGATTAGATTTGATTGTTCATAGTGAATTGGTTCACAGTAAATCGGTTCATAGTGAATCTGACTGGTTTACAGTGAATCGGTTCATAGTGAATCATAGTGAATCAGATTGGTTCACAGTAAATCATTTCATAGTGAATCTGGTCCACTGTAAATTGGTTCAAAGTGAATCGTTCGTAGTGAATCAGATTTGTTCACAGTAAATTGGTTGATTGTGAATTGAATTGGTTCACAGTAAATCGATTCATATTGAATTGGATTAGTTCACAGTAAATCAGTTCATAGTAGATTGGTCATAGTGAATCGGATTGGTTCACGGTAAATCAGTTCATAGTGAATCAGATTGGTACACAGTAAATCGGTTTATTGTGAATTGTTCATAGTGAATCGGATGGGTTCACAGTAAATCTGTTCATAGTGAATCATTTGTAGTGAATCTGAGTAAATTGGTTCATAGGATTCATAGTGAATCGGATTGGTTGATAGTGAATTGTTCATAGTGAATTGGATTGATTCACAGTGAAACATTCATAGTGAATTTGATTGGTTTACAGTGAATCGGTTCATAGTGAATCGGATTGGTTCATAGTGAATCGTTCATAGTGAATTGGATTGATTCACAGTAAATCGGTTCTTAGTAGATCGGTCATAGTGAATCGGAATGGTTGGAAGAGAATTGTTCATAGTGATTTGAATTGGTTGATAGTGTAGTGAATCATTGGTTCATAGTGAATCAGATTGGTTCATAGTAAATCGGTTCACAATGAATCATTCGTAGTGAATCAAATTGGTTCACAGAAAATCAGTTCATAGTGAATCGGATTGGTTCATAGTGAATTATTCATAGTAAATTGGATTTGTTCATTGTGAATTGCTCATAATGAATTGGATTGGTTCCCAGTAAATCGGTTCATACTAGATCGTTCGTAGTGAATCAGTTTGCAGGAAATCAGATCAGTTTATAGTAAAATAAGTGTTTCCCAAAGCAGAGTATGTTGAGAAGAGTATGCCAGAAGTCCCGGATGGTCACTGTTTCTGTTAGTATTAGAAGTGTGTATGTGTACACTCGGCTAATATTGCCCACAACCCACTGCGCTTTATTGGAGGATTCAGTTCAGAACTACAAACAAAACGAACTACAAACATGGTGGATGTGCGTGAGAGTGAAGTAGAGATCCCCTGAAAGGGGTTTGAGTTAATAATTATCAATATCTAACCTGACAAAAAAATATTTATTTAATGTTATTTGTATGTTAAGAACAAATGTAGGGTGGGCTTGATTTTGTCTGTGGGGAATTGATTGGATGGTTGTGGTTTGCTATTGGTGGATCTCATGTGAGTGACAGGTTGCCCCGCCCTCATCATCAGAGAAGAGAAGAGATGCTGCAAGAGGAAGATATTCTGATTCAAGATTACCAGAACATGAATTTAAAATAATAATGATGTGCACTGATAAATCATTTATAATAAACACTGCAATATTCCATAAAAAAAACAAGAATGGTCAATTTGATTTCATGGTGACTTTAATGTTTGAAAATGAAGAAATTAAAAGTAAAACGATCGGATTACATTGAGTATAACAAGAATAAGCAAGCATACAATAATAATAACGAATGAAATGAGTGTCTGTACAGTCAACCCTATATTCATCTCTATAACAGCTAATCATTCGAGCACATCTGCTGCTGCCATGCACCCATAGACTCACCTGGAAGCATTAGTGTCCGTTTCACCCGCTCTTTTTTTACTTATTTCCCATCAATGGCAGAGTTCAGCCTTGAGGAAGCACGGGCTGTCATCAAAGACACCAAATGTCTCGGCTGCTCCCATGAAGGCGGCTGAGGATTGTGAATCTGACCCTGTGCTGCGGGAAGTTAATCATTTTTCAGGTGGGGTTACGCTGTGTTCAGGCGCACGGACTCCGTCTGGTCAGTGCAGAGCGTTTGTGTAATTGGAGTGCAAATAAGGTTTGATCAGTGTCCAGTTTAATCGAGCGCTGAAGCCGTGTTTAGCGGAAGCCCGCAGGGATTCAGCCTGACAGACGGGGCCCCTCGGGGCCACAGAGAGAGAAATAAACCAGCGCGTGGAATTAACTGATTGACTGGCTGTAGGGCACAAGCCCTCATCACATTATACCTGCATCATACTGACACCAAACACATGCTGTGCTTTCACTTCCTTTATTCATGCCTCTTTTCTAATGTAGCTCTGTGTGTTTGAGAACAGTTCTGCTCACTTACAGCCCACACTCTCAGAAGACATTCAGAGGACCTGTTAATAAGGATGCACCGATGTGAAAATTTTGGTCGATAACCGATAATTCTTTATATTTGAAAGCTGATAACCGATATATTGGCCAATGAATCTAAATCAAATTTTTAAAATAATTTTTGAGAGCCTGGTTACAAAAACAAAAGTCTTAAATATTGTCCAATACCGATAACCGATAATTCTTTATATTTGAAAGCCGATAACCGATATATTGTCCAATAAATCTAAATAAAAATTTTTATATAATTTTGAGAGCCTGGTTACAAAAACAAAAGTCTCAAATATTGTCCAATACCGATAACCGATAATTCTTTATATTTGAAAGCCGATAACCGATATATTGTCCAAAAAATCTAAATTAAAAATTTTTATATAATTTTGAGAGCCTGATTACAAAAACAAAAGTCTTAAATATTGTCTGATACCGATAACTGATCATTCTTTATATTTGAAAGCCGATAACCGATATATTGGCCGATGAATCCAAATCTCAATTTTTATATAATTTTGAGAGCCTGATTACAAAAACAAAAGTCTTAAATATTGTCCGATACCGATAACTGATCATTCTTTATATTTGAAAGCCGATAACCGATATATTGATAAATCTAAATTAAAAATTTTTATATAATTTTGAGAGCCTGATTACAAAAACAAAAGTCTAAATATTGTCCGATACGATAACCGATCTTTATATTTGAAAGCGATTATATATTTAAATCTAAATCAAAATTTTATATAATTTTGAGAGCCTGATTACAAAAACAAAAGTCTCACCATTAAAAGCCCAAACACACAATTATAATGTTCTCATTACAATATTATGTAGTCTATTGACAGACTTGCGCTGTACTTAACTTTATTTTCCTTTCTGAAGTGATTTCAATCATATTTCAAGCAATTTAAAAACCATCATGGTGAACAGTGAGCATCTGAAGTGTCTCAGCTGAAGGAAATAATCCATTATTTATCAGCTTTAATATATCAGACAAATTTTACGATAACATTAAAAATGATCATATATTGGCTGATACCGATATGGTAGCCGATATATCGTACATCCCTGTTAACTTACCGTCACCATGAAATCAAAATTGACTGTTCATGTTTGTTTGTTTCTTTATGGAATATTGCAGTGTTCATTATAAATTATTTATCGGTGCACATCATTATTGTTTTAAATTCATGTTCCTTGTAAAATCCCTTTAAAAAAGAAAAAAAAAACATTTTTACAGTCTACGCTTATGTAGATACTTTGAAAATGAATCTTTTTCTCTACATTTTGGCCTTCCGTTCAAAATGAGACATGTTTTTGTCCTGCGAAAACTGAGCTTTTTGAGACGCTCTCCAAAGCGGATAAATTTGAAGCTTGTTTATTGGGAAATCATCAAATCTGACTTTCCAATGTGTTTGTTTGAAATCAAAACAGATTATTTAGAAGATATACGTATTTCATTCCTGCAAAATTTACAGAATATTAAATCAAACTTGGCATGACCTGAACACACCAGTAGGTGGCAGGATATTTAGCTAATAAAATGATTGTGCAAGAAGAATAGTGTGAGAACTTTATGATGTATGGTCTCATTGAGCTGTTATTACACTTTTCACATTCACGTTGAGATGATTTTATTTATGTGTTTTCTGATGTTTCAATGTGGATGATAAACTTCTGGAAAATGCTAGTGTGGTGGAGAGTGTTTTGAAACGAACACCGCAATGTTCAGATGTATCCAGATTAAAAATAAATGTGTGTGTGTGTGTCATCTGTTCCCTCTCTCCAGTCTCCTGGGGTCGCTCTAAAGCTGTGTGGCTCCATGGCTCATTTCTTTCAATTACCGCGGTTGAGTGTGGAAAAGCCCAGCAGTGTTAAACAGGACCGTGTGTGTCAGGAAGCTCCGCCTCCGTACGTTACACCTGTCCTGAACGCTGTTTAATCAAACCCCGGCATGTTTTGTAGAATTTGCACAGGTCATCGCATTAATTCAGAGCGTTTCCTCGAGAACGTTCTTTTCACGTCAAAAGTCTTTTGTTTGAAATCAAAACGAGTGGATTATCAAGAAGAATCATGCATTATTTGAGTGAGAAAAGAATTTAATCAAGGTGTTTCCTGAAGAATGTTCACATCAAAAATCTGACTTCCCACAGTGTTTCTTTGAAATCAAAGAAGAATCGTGCATTATATGAGCAAAAGAAGCTCAGTTGTTGTGTGTAATGAAAACCCGCCGTGGCTTTTAATGCACAACACGCACTGTGAGGAACTCACAGCCTCGAAGGTCTAAGTCAGCGACGGTTTCCGACACGAAATAAACAGCGGCGTCATTTAAATTCCCTCATAACCTGCCCCTCGAATCATTATCAGGACTCCAGAGATATTACAAAGAATATTCCTATTGTAAAATGTTGATTTAGCACATCGTCGGAATATAAAGCGACTCCAGCAACACTTGAAATGAGCGACTCGCGGTCTATTGTATCCCAGCCTCCCGTCGCCCCCCCGATGGTTTCCAAGCAAATTAATTAACAAGAGAAGGAAAAAAAGGTAAGAATGCAAATGGCAGAGAGAGGCCTCCCTCACTTTAGACTCTCGTAGGCTTTTGTTCTGCTGTATTGTACCAAATTATTTAATTGGGTCTCTCTGATTGTGTGCTCACACAGAAAGGATCGCGGGCCTTTGTCAGAAACCCATATAGCTAACAATGCAGTATCAAATTCAATTCCCATCAAAAAGAAAGAAATGAACCCCCCCCAACCCATAAAGAGAGAGCAGGGTTTTTAGGCTGGTCGCGGAGATTAATGACGATCTCCAGAATCACCAGCGCTGGGACGGCAGATTTCTCAGGCAAAATAAAAGGCCCTTTCAGACACAACAATGGCAGGCCTGCGGATGTGACAGGACTCGAGGAGATGCTGAAATAAATCCCAATGAGGGCTGAAGTTTACAGAGCTTCACAATGAGACGCATGCTTGAGAGTCGAGGCTGCAGGTTCACCGTCCACCGCTCTCCATAACCCTAAACTCCACTAATGATTCTAGACACCGTCTGGCTGAAGTATTGACTGTATCCAGGCCCAGGTGGAACTATTTGGCAATTTCTCAACTGATTCTGGGGGGAAATCCTGCAGAACGAATTTAAACATGGTCAAATCTTTTAGAGAGAGCGTTCAAAACAAGTTTTAGTGTATGAAGCCGTGACTGAATGACATCAAAAGCCAATTGAACTTTATGAAGGGCTTGTTTAGAGGGCAATACATGACAGTGTCATCTGCATAAAAGAGAAAATTTGCATCCTGAATATCACAATCAATTATGAAGCGGTCCCAACACAGAACCTTGGGGAACACCTTAACTATCTCCAATAGTCCAGATCGTTTACCTTCATTGAGTTCTTCCACTTAAATAGTTTTTAAACCAGAAAATAACATGATTTGATAAACCAAATAAAAAATTATATTCAATATATAAAATTGGATTCAATTATATTCAAATAGTTATTTTAAATTAAAATAATATTTCGCTGTTTTTACTGTATTTTAATGCAGTCTTGGTGAGACAAAAACATTAAATACTGTTGAACAGTAGTTTAAACTAAATTGCATTCAGTTTCTTTTTAAACACAGGAATAATCTATTTATATACCATTATGTGTTTAAAGAGTTCAAATATTGTGCATCCAAAATCAACGTGTTTCTGGATGATGATAATAATAATAAACTTTATTTTATATAGTGCCCTTAAAAGTTGCATGTCAAAGCGCTTCACAGAAACAGATAAAAGAGGATATTGAACAAGAACTAATTATTTTAATACATTTTTATTTGTCCATCAGGAGTTGATCAAATGGCTGGTGGAGTTTAAGAGGTATTCGTGACTTGAGGAGAAAAAGCAAGTTTAATGTTTATGATTTATTATCACAACATTTTTTCTTTTGTCAAATCAAATTAAATAATTTAATGTGGTTCAGATAACATAATATTTTGAGTTTCTGTTGATTAAACCAATCGCCTTCATTGTATTAACTTAAATTTATAATTTTTAATAAACTCAAAATATTAAGGCAACCAGGTAACTTACTCTAAGTTAAACCAACAGTTCTTTTTTACAGTGTAGTGGTTGCAAGTTCAACCTTCTACAAGCACTAGTGAAGAGCGTCCCATTCATTGCCTCTTTAGTGTTTGAAGAAACAACCATCACAGAGTTTTGCGAGGGCCACATCTGAATGTTTTTTGGGTGTAAGCAACGGTCCTCTCGACTCTTTACATTCTCTGCATGGTCCATCCCGTTCCTGCCCTCCCGTATTTACTCTATTTCCCCCGATTCATAGACGCTGCTCACCGGACCGGAACCTTCCAGCTGCCACCCCAACATCTCATTATTTTTGGAAATATCAGGCTTGTATCATCTTGATAAATAATTCCTTGCAGTATAATGTATCAGACTAAAACATATTTTCCAGGGGCCAGCGAGGTTAAAGTGCCAATCTTACCTTTTTACATTTTTTCTTGCCCTGAAGACAGTGATTTCCATATATAGAGTCAACGGGTTTGTGTTGAACACGCGTTGCTGTCAGAGATGGGAAATGAGGCCTGCTAAACGTGTAAGATCCTCCCAGCACCAATCAGCTCGCTGACCGCTCTGAAAGAATGGCCACTGTGAAGTTTTTATCAGACTTCTTGACAAACATTACAGTTTAATGCAGTTTTGTGGCCGTGCATTCTTATCCGGCACAGAAACATTTATCTACTTGAAAACGGTCGCCAGAGGGAAGGATTTCTTTCAGTAGTCCTCAATGGACCGCTACTGTTGGGACCCTCCATGTTTTCATACATTAAGGTGTATTTTTTACAATGGCATTTCATATTCATCCTAAATGGCTCTTCATGCCCACCAAACCTCATTTAAAATGGGATTCAGGGGCATTTCAAGGAAACACAAGTCTGGAATACATGAACAAGTGAAACGAATCCAGACATTTGAGAGGATCTAATAGTAGTCAGTGTGCAGATACAATATAATCACATTTTAACTTTGCATCTCATTTTCTCCTCCAACTTCAAAATCGTCCGACGTCGTTGTTTTACCATTTTTTGTAAAGGACATTTGACTTAGTCTTTGCACGTTCACTTTGTAGACACTGGATCGGTACTTACGCCTACGTCATGCGTGGAGCATCACAGAGCAGTGCAAGACGAGCATTTGTGGTTAAAAAGCATATAATTTTTTATTTTATTTAGAAAATGTCTGATGGTTTCTCTAGATAAGACTCTTATTCCTCGTCTGGGATCATGTAGAGCTCTTTGAAGCTGCACTGAAACTGACATTTGGACCTTCAACCCGTTGAACCCCAGTGAAGTCCACTATATGGAGAAAAATCCTGGAATGTTTTCCATCATTGGTTTGTGACGATAACATAATAGGAGGAGTGCGCTGAGGCTCCGCCTTCTTTCACACAGAACTCTTCTCTGACTCATTTCATCTGTTGAGTCCATCGAGGTAAGATCTCTGCAGGTGAACATGAGCCGCTTTATAGTAGAAAATGAAGTTGTGCACTGACACGGTTTTTCATGTCTGATACCGTTTAGTCAATATTCAACAGATTTTAAGCAATCTATTGAACATTAAATGCCATATAAATAAATGTGACGTGACTTTACTGAAGTGCTAATTCGCAGTGCTCATGTAACATACCCATCTTATGGGTATCAGACGCTTTTCTTATGCTTTCTATAAAACAATGCTTGCTGTTTTCTAATTTTTGCTGTTTATTTTGTTCCTGAGGAAAGCGTGCAGCACATATTTACATATTCATCTAAGCATCGCTCGCAGTAGCGTGGACGATGTCAGATGTTCGATAAGAGTATATCACTGCTCACGTATTTCAAACTTCGTTTTACCCCTAAACGAAAAAGAATGCTTCTGTCGCTTGTTTCTGCTTCTTTTTCGCCTGCGTTTTGATCCGGAGATTCCGTACTCTTTCGGAAGATGTGTAACAGCGCCCCCTACTGTGTAACAGTGAAAACAATGGAAAATTTTGTCAATGGCAAGGAAAGAGTTAATATCACTCATACTACATTAGTGCTTAGTACAAACCTGGTAAAAAGGTCCATAAGAGTGTGACGTCATGTGAAAACTATGAATAATAACCCTGCACTGCGATTGACGACCAATAAGAATTGAATGTGGGCGGGGTTTGTGCTGAAATGGTTTGGGAAAATACATGTGGAGTGACTTCATATGTATCTGTAGTGTGAATGCAGTTCTGAAGCTTGATCATATAATGCCACATTTACCTGCAGATAGAGCCCTGTAACACTGAGCATCAGTTCAGCAGTCAGCTCCACACTCCACAAGCTCAATTAATGAATTCATAAAACTTTTTAAATGAAGAAAAAAAATCAGTTGCAGCTCTTTATCTCAGCACTTCATATTTGAGGGATGTGGGAGCATGTTGTGCATTTGCAGAGCAGAACTAATGCTATATAAACTGCAGTAATAAGCATCCGCCCGGAGCTGTTGTCTAAATGAAGATTTTACAGCCAGTCTGAATTTGCCTGCTGCATTACTGTTCTGCCTTAAGTGCGTTTGTTTAACAGGTGTGCCAGATTACTATTTTACCCTTTCTTTGCACCGCTGCTGCGAGGGAGAAATTGCCGCCTCGTCTCGTTTTGTTGAGCTTTAACTTACTGAAGGCTGGAGGAGAATCAGCGAGGAGGAAAACACCATGAAACTGTAGTTTGTCAAGCTACAAGATACTCTGCATGTAAAGTAGTTAAACTATACTCAAGATGCCCTTTTAAGAAAAAGTAGTTATTATGAAAAGGATGCAGTGTCTTTTTAAATGCAGAATGATCAGGTGATATACACTACCGTTCAGAAATGAATTCATTTATTCATCACATTAAACTGATCAAAAGTGACATTTATAATGTTATAAAAGATTCTATTTCAAATAAATCCTGAACTTTTGAACTTTCTATACATCAAAGAATCCTGAAATATAAAATATATGACAGTTTCCACAAAAATATGAACTGTTTTCAACATTGATAATAATCATAAATGTTGCATCAAATCATCATATCAGAATGATTTCTGAAGGATCATGTGACACTGAAGACTGGAGTAATGATGCTGAAAATTCAGGAATAAATTACACTTTACTATATATTCACATAGAAAACATCTGATTTACATTGGAATAATATTTTACAATTTTTACTGTATTTTTGATCAAATAAATGCAGCTTTGGTGAGGTTTAACATGGTTAAAGTCTATTGTTGAATGTACTGACAAGCATTTATGGTAAACTAAAATATACTTTAATGTCATTTCCATTGATGGCATGTATTTAGAGGTTCAAGCGCTGAAACTCTGTTGTAATTGTTAAACTTTCCGAAGATCATCATTCTCCTCTAAAAGTGATCAGGCAGACCAAACCGTAAGTCGTAGAGACTTGAATCTTTGAGGGCTGGTAGTGCTCACACCGTCTACAACCGATCGGCCTGACGGGGGCGCTACAGCGGTCAAAAGATCGAAATCGCTCATAACTCCTTTCGCTCTAAATTTTTGGGGTATTTTGGATTTTTTGAAAAACCTACTTTTGCGAACTAGTCCTGGGTTTTTTAGCCTGATAAGAACCAAAGCAGTGCAGTGAGACTCTCTGGAGTCTGATTGTCAGTAATTATCAAAAAAGGTTGAAATTTCGATTCACGGTCTCTAAGGGGCGCCAAAACGTTCAAGGTGGGCGGAGCCACTTTTACTAAAATGGCTATAACTTGTGAACAGAATGAGATATTTTCACCAAACTTGGTACGCATGTGTATGGGCTCAATCTGTGGTCACTTGAAAAAGGACACGGCGACTGGCCACTTGGTGGTGCTATAACATGAAAAAACATGAAAACGGCTATAACTACTTCACTGTTAGTCCGATTGACTTGAAAATTATAGTTGTAAAGGATCGAATTAGGCGAACTAAATAACCCAATAGCTATATTTAATCACATTTGTAATGATGAATTAATATCTAAATAGCTTGATATCAGATTTGCTTTAGTATCTTAATGAACATCAAAATAAGTGTACTTCTTTAAAGCATTACAAAAGATTATTAAAACATAATGATTTAAATGTATTTTAAAGTGAAACCTTTTATTTGTCATTATTACAAAGTGCAATTTTTTTAAAAGTGTATTTAAGTGTGTTAAGAAATATAGTCCTCTTTCTTAAGTGTTTTATTTCATTAATATTATATTATCTGCCAGTATCTAGACAGTGATTGAGTTGTACTTCTGTCGGAGCGTCCAGAGATACTGAATCACAGCTGTCAATATTTGCTTCATTAGTAAACGAATCATTTCAGTTCTGGATACAGCCCGTGTCAGAGAGCTTCAGATGTGTCGAGCTCTTCTCCGTCCCCTCCGGCGCTAGACATCCACTTTAATTTCCCTGCTGGCCTAAAAAGGGGCACAAATTCAACTAAAAATCACAAGCTGTTTTGCTGCCTCTCCTTTGTGGCCCATAATGAATCTAATGAATATAAAGAGACAGAAGGAAAGGGAGGGTGGAGGTGCGACAGAGGCGAATTCATTTTCACTGTGTGGCTTTTTTGCGCTGCGATCGCGACCGGCAACAAAGACACAATGACTGGAGGGTTTAGTCCCCTTAATTTGACTGTGTTTAGGTTTCATCACCATCACCGCCGTCCAATCAGGAGAGCTCGCTGACACAGATGAATGCATCACAATCATACAGAAAAAGTTTGTCAATAAAGTACAAAGTATATAATTCCATATTATTCAAAGTGTTAGTACATTTAGTTATTTTAGTACTGAAATAAACAAAAAAAAGAGAGTTTTTTTAATGGTTTTTGGTAACGATAATAACCCTGGATCACTTTAAGAGTTGCATGCATTGACATATATGCTTCACTTTATATCACGTGACTTCAGCAGCTCGTCACGAGCACCAGGTATCATTTTCCATCTTTTTCTCCTCTGTTTAATTCTATATACATTGTTCAAATTTAATAGGCATCTAATTTGTGTTATCAGCTTACAGGGCAGTAAGTAATAATTTGCATGGCTGCCTTTAGCAAAAATGCTTCCATAAGCAGCCCATAGAATGGATAATCCTTCATATTGGTTATGCCCCAATGATCAATGCTACAAAACGAAGACGAAGAAGAAGACGAAGACTTTAGTGGAAGATTGAAAGATGCAGAGGTCGTCCTGCACCACAGAAAACACTGATATCTGCTGTAGATCTGATCCTCAGTTGAAATATCACGTTATTGCGCAGAATTTCTCTCGTTTTGATGTGTTTGCTTCACTTTTTAGTGCAAGACTCGAGTCACAGCCTTGTGAGATGATCTTTGTGTGCTTTCCTTCATGTCCATTAAACTTGAACTTGGAGAGGTTTGTTCACCACACATGAAAAGCATAAATACTGGAGGTGTAATGGTACACTGAAGTCATGGTTCGGTACGATTTCAGTGCAATAGGAAAAATGGTCACACTTTAGTTTAGGGTCCAATTCTTACTATTAACTAACTATTAACTTCTGCCTCAATAAACTCCTAATTACTGCTTATTAGGGTTGTTAAGTTTAGGTGTTGGTTAGGATGAAGGGATATAGAATATGGTCATGCAGAATAAGGCATTAATATGATGATGTAGGCGGAAGTACTGATCCAGTGTTGAATGTGCAAAAACAGCCTTTACAAAAAACCCTAACGTGGTACTTCCTCCTACATCACGCTTGACCTTTCCAACATGATTACGTCATGCGTGGAGCATCACAGAGCAGTGCAAGACGAGCATTTGTGGTTAAAAAGTATATAATTTTTTATTTTTTCAGAAAATGAGCGATGGTTTCTCTAGATAAGACTCTTATTCCTCGTCTGGGATCATGTAGAGCTCTTTGAAGCTGCACTGAAACTGACATTTGGACCTTCAACCCGTTGAACCCCAGTGAAGTCCACTATATGGAGAAAATCCTGGAATGATTTCCTCAAAAACAGAAAGATGCATTCGATGTGTGCGCACTACCTATTGGACTTTGTTTTGAAGACTCTCTTCTGTTGTGGCGGTTATCAAACAGCGTTGCATTACTGTGTGCCCCCTTCTGGATTGGAGTGTGAATCGCCCGTGACTGACTGTATTCATCGTCTGACTGCATGAACCGAACCGTGACGTCCGTACCGTACAGTTCAGGACGAACACGTGTACCGTTAAACACCCCTACTAAATACACACAATTGCTGATGCTTTTCTGTGTTGATAATCATATTAACATTTCTCTGATCTTAGATCTTCTTTTTCCACTGAGATCATCGCACTGCATTCTGGGATTGGCTTCTCTGCAAACACAGAAACCTGCCCTGGATCTTCACTCAGACGAGGAGTGTTTCCTTCACTTCTAATACTGTAGAAGCATTAGTTCCTTTTAACTAATAACAGTGAATATTGTCTTTAGAGCTCTAGTCTAGTGCACTAGATGTGTTTCATTCCCAGTAATATAGTTGGGTTTGACCTTTAAGCTCTTTGAGATGTAACTGTATGTGCTCCTGCAGCTTAACATATGCAGGTATTGAGAGCGGCGGATGCTGTTAGCGCTCGAGAGCCTATCGCTCGCTCCGGCCGCTGATAACAGGAGGTTAGTGCGATTACTCGAAGCTGTCGGCTGTACGGGCACAAGCTATCTGGACCGATAACCTCGTGACACGAGGAACACTACAAATCCTCTTAAGACACAACCAAGGGTCCCTGCTCTCGTGTTATCACAGACGGCGGTTCAACACGCCGCTCAGAAGCACTAGTGCTCGTGAGGAACAACAGAGCCGCTCTTCAGCGTCCCACTGAAACACAACGAGCGACGAGAGCACAGACACACTGTAGAGCTGAGCAGAGCGCCAGTGCAAAAAAATATCCTTACAGCAAAAATCTGTTTATTTGAGAAGCAGAATTGCATGGAAAAAAATATTGTTTTTTTTTTTTAGAGAATATATAGCTGGAATTTTACATATGATTATGAATTTGAAATTTGATTCATTTCCAGGTTTAATTAAAAAAAAAAAAAAAAAACATACCGGTGTCAACATTTTTGCAAAACGCAAAATACATACAAATATGTACATATCACTGGAGTTTCTAATAGAAATGAACACTAGAGGCAGTAAAACAGCGAGCACTTTTAATCGTTTTCACACACAATTATGATTACAGGGGCAGATTATGGATTAATAAAGACTTATTTTCACGTGCATCAATGACCCTGTCTCCGGTTCACCACTGTTCCTTCCTTGGAGCACTTTTGATAGATACTGACCACTGCAGACCGGGAACACCCCACAAGAGCTGCAGTTTTGGAGATGCTCTGACCCAGTCTCTAGCATCACAATTTGGTCCTTGTCAAACTCGCTCAAATCCTTACGCTTGCCCATTTCTCCTGCTTCTAACACATCAATTTTGAGGATAAAATGTTCACTTGCTGCCTAATATATCCACCCACTAATGAAGAGATGATCAGTGTTATTCACTTCACCTGTCAGTGCTCATAATGTGATGCCTGATCGGTGTGTGTGTGTATATATATATTAAATCCAAGAGATATTTCGGTCTTCACTCTATCTTTTACTATCCATCTTTAAAACTCGTGTTCTTGGCGAAGAGAAGCCGTGACAGTAAAGCTGTCAGATGGAAGAGTTTAAAAGCTTCATTTGTATTATAAAGCACGGATCGGTGTTTCGACACACACTGTTGCTTTCAGCTCATCCTCACGCTGGATATTTCAGAGCGTACAAACAAACAAACAAAGTGCTGTCAGCACCAACTTCCTGCAAAAGCTGGCCAATCAATTATTCTTATAAATAAAAGATTTAAAGTGGGCTGCCTCTAAAGATTAAAGATTGATTAAAACGTTAAAGATTTTACACCATGTCATGCTGATTAAAATTGCAAGCTTTGTAATTCACAGTGTTGTGTCTGATGAGAAATCCCTTTCACTTGCTGAAATCATTGTTGATTCAGTTATGATATCAATAGGAAAATAATTAATAACCATGCTTTAGGGTGGCGACAGCTCCTGTCACTTAATCAATGCAAACAAATCACAGACAGCGCTGTGATTATCTGGAGGAGGGTGAATATTAATGTCTGTGAACGGCTGAATGCATTAAAGAGAAAGCAGAATCAGCAGCTGAAGCTGTTCTTTCACTGCTACAGATACTTTAATTATATTTTATTCTGTTCATTAAGAGGAATGCTCTCATTGTTTCTCACAACACTAACGAAAAATGTGCTGATGGATTTACTTTGAAACAATTTTCACTCAAATTGCTGGTCAGTTCCACTAGAGATGTGAACCGATATGAACATTTTGGCCGATAACCGATAATTCTTTATATTTGGAAGCCGATAACATATATATTCGCCGATAAATCTAAATCAAAATTTTATATAATGTTTGAGAGTCTGATTACAAAAACAAAAGTCTCAAATTTTGGCCAATACCGATAACGGATAATTCTTTATATTTGGAAGCCGATAACCGATATATTGGTCGATAAATCTAAATCCAGTTTTTTTGAGAGTCTGATTACAAAAACAAAATCTCACCATTAAAAGCCATGTCCCAAACACACGATTATAATGATTTAATTTTATATCATTATAATCGTATGTAGTCTATATGACAGACTTATCAGGCCGATAATGATAACGTTAAAAATGAACATATATCAGCCGATACCGATATGGTGGCCGATATATCGTGCATTCCCATTAATTCCACAAATAATTATAAAGAAACAGCAAGTAAAACATTAAATTAAACCTGAAGTAGAAAGACTGAAATATTAATTTCTTGTATTGTCACTTTCTTTACAATTGTCACTGTGTTATTAAAGCAATAATCAGTGTAATGCTCAGTCTCTCGTGGCGTATTGCTTAAAGAAAAGCATATTTTGTAGTATAGAGAGGTGTTCAAACAGGTGAATCTGCAGGTGTAGAGTAGAATAACAAAGTGCGATTCTGCCGTTTGAAATCTGGCGAGTCTGGCATGGCAAACCACCCTCAAATTAGCCCGTCTAAAAAACCAGATATTACTCTGGAAAGCTTTTTATTGGTGAGGTAATGGCATTTGGGAAGAGCCAGATTCCTGGTTTCATTATTTGATAAGAATGCACTTAATGAAAATATCAGCCAGAAGCAATACATGCTAACACTTGATTTCAAAGTCCTTGAAGGCCAGAAAGAGAGAAGAGAGAGTGTGACAGCATTACCGTCGCACCGGCGTTCATTAAATCAGTCCTGAAACAGCAGACGACTTAATGGATGTCATTTCAAGTGGGGCCACCAGAAGGAACGTCTCTTCAGCTCTCGCCGCAGAATAAAAGACTACACGAGAGGAGTCATTATCAAAGGCTGCGTTCAGATGCCTACCTAGACTAGACAGCGTATTCCCACAGTGAAGACTGTTACAAAACATGTTAAATCAGTCACTTAGAAGTGTCCATTTGATGCGGTCAGTTTGAAACGGGGCCAATCTCACAACACGATGCTACTTTAGTAGTTTTGAGGTTTTAGTTTGGGACCTATTATGCCCCTTTCACAAGATGTAATATCAGTCTCTGGTGTCTCCAGAATGTGTCTGTGAAGTTTCAGCTCAAAATCCCCCACAGATCATTTATTATAGCTTGTCAAATTTGCCCCTATTCGTTTTTGTGTGTGTCCCTTTAAATGCAAATGAGCTGCTGCTCCCGCCCCCTTTCCAGAAGAGGGCGGAGCTTTAACAGCTCAACAACAACAAAGCTGGAGAATCTCACGCAGCCAAAATGAGGATTGTCAGTAACAGTGTTCAGCCTTACATTGTTCAAACCGGAGTCGACACTGATGGAGAGACTCAGGAAGAAGTTACAACTTTTAGACGTTTCTGAATGGTTAGTGGATAAATTGATGTAGTTGCTGTGGAGTTGATTCAACTCATCCACTAGCATGTGCCGTCATGTTCATCTTTTGTGTTGAATTGACCCTCGTTTGTGAAGCAGTCCGGCGTAAAATGACGGCATGTCAACAACACTCTACTACAACAACTCTTCCTCTTCTCTAAAGCAGCCCAACATGGCCCCGCCCCCTTTGTTGTGTGTTCTCGGGGGCGGGGTTTATGTAAATTTTAGGGTTTGTGATGTCACTAACCCAGGAAGAAGCTCGTTGTAGTTCCTACCAGCCGTTTAAAAAGTGATTTCTGTAACAGAAAATATCTCTCTTTGCATTGAACTTTGAGCATCATAACTTTGCAGATGTTGTTTATGATCAAACAGCAACATTACACACTCACTAATTTGATATTTTTCTCATTATTTCCCTACAGCGGCGAATGAACAGGAAGTCTCACACATTCACAGAAAACAGATTACTTCCGCATTGAGAAATAAGGTGGGTACCTGTCGGTGTTCCTCAGAAAACTTTGTTCTGGAAAAAAGGAAATATCTAAAAACAGAATGCTGAAAAAAACAAAACAACATCACAAACAATATGTTTCCCATTTTATGACATCAAAAAACTATAGGAATTTTTTTTTTTTTTAAATCACTTTTTGATTTATGGATCCTGTCACAATATATTGCTGAAAATAATTTAACTTTAACTAGTCCAAATCAACTCAATATTAAATAAGTATATAAAATAACTAGAAGCGAATGACACTCGCACATTCGATGGCCGCGCCGCTCTTACGTTAAGAATAAGGTGGATAGTAGGGGCTTGTTTGGACATTTTCCCCCCGGGTTTGGGTCTGTGTGTGTTAAAGGGGCGACTTTCTCATCATTTCTCCTAATGCAGGGACCCACGGGGTCGGTGGCAGGCCCACAATGCGGCCGTTGTATGGTTCCTGTCAGCGGGCTCAAGTAAGGCTTCCTGTTCATTAGGCATCTTTTCACCTCGTCACAATAAGCCGACTCAGCTGCAATGCCGCGCTGACGCCCAGCCCCTCAATGCCTCGTCAAAGCCTCTAAATGGTGTTTATGCACGCCATTGTTGTTCTTTGTGTGGCCGGTCTTAATGCGCAGCGATTCGTCTGCTTTTGTGGCACCGAGCGCTACATTATCCGAGCCTGTGTGGCTTCAGATTCAGACCGCTGGCTTTTCAGAGCCCTAAACAGGCCAAACACAAAGTGCACAAAGCTACAGAAATGGACCTGTCTGCTGTAAATGAATCGTTTTCAACTGGAAGTTTTGCCTTTATGATGCAACCATAATTAAAAACACCATGAAATCAAATCTGGACTCTTGTGGCTTTTAGCGCCTGTAGTTTTGAGCACTTTTAAAGGCTGATCTTATCCTAAAATTAACTTTGAACATACATCATTTAAAAAATACAATTTAATTAAATAATATTAAATAAACCAAACGTTCTCTTCAATGAAAATGGGCCTAAAATATTTTTGCCATCATTTTACATTCAGTATACACAATTCTGACCAATCAGATGCTCTCGAGAATAAATTAAATGTTTCCAGCTCTCAGATGTTCGTGTCACTCTGACATTGAGGACCGACTTTGTTTAAATCGCTTCATTTCATGCGACAGTGAAAGTGTCAGAGTTTATACACAAATATGAAACAAAATAATAAAAGCGAGCGCCGTAAGATGACACAATCATCCGAACCCAGACTGGGAGATCTCTCGCGTGCTGCATCAGATAAAAACAGACAGAGATAAACGGACATGATGGAGAATTAACCTGATGACTCAAACTGATTCATTCATCACAGCAGAACGTTCCTCTCATCTCACATCAGTCCGTACTGACGCTGGATTTGTGTGGATTTGACGTGTCGTGCTCAGGTCGCTCTGTCACACACTGATTCTCTGAAACTTCATTAGAAGAGAAATAAAAACACACACAACAGTACAGAGCAGTAAAATTAAAGATATAGTTCAGAAATTGAAACTGTGGCATCATTTACTGACACTCATGTCCTGCACGACTTTATTCTGTAAACCCAAAAATATGAATTATTTATAAATATCCTGGCTAATGTTCTCACAATAATATACTCTATATATGTTCAGAAGCATTATGGGAAGGAACGTCAAACAGAAGGAAGATTAGAAGTTCAACAGTTTCATTTTCATGAATATTTGAGCTCAGATCATCACACAAGCTTCTCTGTGAGGCATAATGTACAGTCATTTTACTATCAAATAGTTTTTATTAATATTTTGAATTAGATTTATTTTGTATATTTAGACTTTTATTTTATTTTCAGTTAAAAGTTTTTGTAATTTAGTGTTTTTGTCATTTTTGTGTTTTACAGTTTTTTTTTTTAACTAAACTTAATGAAAATGAGAAATGTTGCCTTAGCAACTAGTTTAAGTTTTTTATATTTTATTTTATTTCAAGCAAAAAAAAAAAAAAAAGTTTATGGTTTTAGTTTCAGTGAACTATAATAATCCTGGCAGGTCATTCGGAAAATACCCTGATTTCTCTGCTTATTTAAAATAACTAGCAAACTGTATTTGTTATCATGGTATTTTAATTTAAAGCCAATTAAGGCTTATGCAGGGGTTGTCGTTTGAGTGTGCACTATAATACATGACAGTGTCATCTGCATAAAAGTGAAAATTTGCATCCTGAATATCACAATCAAGATGTAGATAGATAGTAATAATAAAAGCGGTCCCAACACAGAACCTTGGGGAACACCTTAACTATCTCCAATAGTCCAGATCGTTTACCAGATCGAGTTCTTCCATTTATATAGTTTTGAAACCTGAAAATAACATGATTTGATAAACTTACACTCTTCAATCTATGCAGCAATATTTCTTTAAATCAATAAAAAAAATGGAAGTGCAGTAATCACCTTTATATTCCACAGTATCACTTAAAACATTCGTTTTTTTACAAAACCCTGGTTGATTATTAGATAAGACTTTGTTTACATTCAAATATATATAAACTGTTCACCAATAAAACGTTCTAAAATTTTTGATAGGACGCAAAGCTTTGAAATTGGCCTGTAATTATCTTATAGACTGGGATCTCCCTCTATTAATAAGGGAACAACAAAAGCTGGTTTCCAAAATAACACCAGTATTTATTTACCGTCAGTGGGCAATAAATCGGAAGTCTCGCACATTCACAGAAAACCGCTCACTTCCACGTCGCAAAATGAGGTGTATGTGTGGCCGTGACGAGATTCAGCGGCGTTCGTGTTCAGACTGCGGCCGAGAGGGGGAAACTTTGAAGTAAATTTGGTGGAGCAGAGAGACTCTGCAATTTCACTTTTCTCTGCTTTTGAGCAAAGTCTCCAATGAGATTCAGACGGGCTCGCTCGCGTAACGAGCACGCTCTCGGCGGCCCGCGGGCGCAGACAATGCCATGACATCACCAATGAGCGGCCTTCACCTCCGCTGGAAGAACAGGGTCACCTTATTTACTGATGAGTTAAGCCTCGCCCCATTGTCCCATCCTTTCATTTGGAGCTTTGCTCTCACGGCCAGAGAATCAAAGGCCATTTAGGCAAAGGTGATGGAGCATGCAGAGGATTTAGACTGAGAACATGCCACCAGTTTCCTATTTGCCTGAAGCTTATGGCCAGCAGCTCAGAACGGAAGGTTTGGCCGGCGCTTGCCGCTCTGGCTCTTCTGTCGGGGAATTCGTTAGCGCCAGTGTGCCGAACTGTACGCATACTGATGATGATGGCTTTGAAGACTGAGAAAATGTGGGAAACATCATTTTTTTGACATCATTGGTCATCATTTTTTGGATTATAATCTTCCAGCTATGTGTGGTGTAATGTTGAGCACCACAGAAAATAATTTAGACTGGTCTTTTTTATTGATTTAAAATGGTTTTATTGATTTAAAAATGAACTATTATTTATTTCATTTATTGTTATTGAAGCATTACGATAAATTATGAGTAAAAGCGTTTTTATTCATTTGAGCTGTCATGTTTGAGTCATGTTTTCAGGGTGGATCTTCTGAAGTCACTGATGCTCCATGTAATCAGTCTCTTTCTCGTCATCTTAACCTTAACATATTCCACCATTGTGCGTTACTGTGGAAAAAACAAAACAAAGAAAGTTAAAATTAATTTGTATGGTCATCGACATTATGCACAAACACTGTTGATATAGAAAGGGGAAATTTAACGCTGGCAAAATGGACTTTCAGTGAAACTCGGCTGTCTATGCAGTAGAAAGGCGAAATAATGAAATTGGTGCTACCTGACTAGAGACAACAGAGAAAATGGGCCTTTTTCTTCCCTTTTGCCAAATAGGTAGGAACATTAAACACCCATAATGCACTGGACATCCAGTTTGTTCCTATTGGATAGGCTTGACCAGTCAAATACTGCCTTGCTTTAGTAGGAAATACTTCTTAGCAAACTTTTAGTCACAGTGATGTCAACTTGTATTGTTCCTGAGTGCAAGAATTCAAACGAGTAAAAAATTTAGTGAGAGTTTTCCAGTGAAGGAAACACAGCAATGTGTTATACATGTGTGTCACACATACTAACCCTATGCAGTAGAAAGGCGAAATATTGAAGTTTGACATACAAAATCAGTGCTACCTGACTAGAGACAACAGAGAAAATGGGCCTTTGTCTTCCCGTTTGTCGAAGAAGTAGGAAAACTTCAACACCCATAAAGCACTGGGTAGTTGCCGTCCAGTTTGTTCCTACTGGATAGGCTTGACCAGTCAAATACCGCCTTGCTTTAGTAGGAAATACTTCTTAGCAAACTTTTAGTCACAGTGATGTCAACTTGTATTGTTCCCGAGTGCAAGAATTCAAAGAGTAAAAGTTTAGCAGGAGTTTTCCTGTTTTATTTTGGGTTTCCAGTGAGGATCCAGCGCGTTGTTGTCCATCTTACTATAATGCTGTATAAAGAGTAGACAAAGTATGATACAATTTCAGGAATACAAAAATCCAGAAGTACAATCTGTAGTTTTCACCAAAGACCTGGAGATGTCAAAAGTCATTTTGTGTCATCCGACGGACTTTTGACAAATATGTGGGAATTTCTGGGTCCAGGGAACATGGAGAAAGAGTAAACATTGTTAATTTACATATACTACCGACACTGTAACGATACAAAGAGGGTTGAAAATCGACAAACTTACGCTTAAACTTGTATTGAACCCAATGTATATAATACCACTGACGAACCTTCTACTCCAAATTCATGTAAAATTGTAGACTTTTGCAATGATTGAAGCACAAAAAGATGATAAATTGGAAGAGTAACCGACAGACTGTGCTGGGAGTCGGAACGAGGCTTTAAACTTGTGCTGTTTATTTGATGTGACAAATGGGTTTGGAGAATGGGCCTGAAAAAGGCTTCAGGAGAAGTCAGATACGCTGTTACCTCTCATTTTATGGATGAGGGAAAGTGCCAGGCGTCAGTCAATCTCATGGGATTTGCTCACACGACTGCTGTCAGAGGGACAAAAAACATCTATACTTGTTCACCAAAATTTGCACCATCAAGCGATTTATTTGAGAGAAGTTAATATACAAAAAAATTGCCTGAAAAGTAATTGTCAGCTTCCTTGTGCACACACACAAACCGCACACAATGCCAAAGTGAATGGCGGCCGCTCCGTAAACCCAAAGCGGCTGTGTATGATTGCATTTCAAATCCTGCTCATTGTGAGCAACAAAACAAATTTCGGTTTATCGTGAACATTACGCTTGATTAACACGGAGCAGAACCTCTATCGTATGTCTCTTAACATGCAGGCGACCTCTCGGGGAATTTATTCGTCATGTTTATTCATTGTGCTGACTGTCGCAAATTGTATATTTTTATATTTCCCCCGCTTAACTTCTCTTTCTCGTCCTCGCGCATCAGCATTGCTATTGGCCCTCGGGTGAGATAAGCGTCCGCTAATGTGAGGGACGTGGAGAAGGGGAAAGTGCCCGTATGATAATACTCATTGTGCAAACTTTTTTGTTGCTCTTCCTTATCGGCGAGGAAGCGGAGAGGCGGGGATACAGGCTGACTGGGATGTAGATTGCTTCAGTATTCCCCATTGTGCGGCGTGTCAGTCCTCTCCCAGTCACCGAGAGCCGGCGAGTGCGCCGCTACATCTGCCGCGGGCGTCTGCTCGACGCGACGCTCCCCGAGCCCCTGGCCGCTTGCCCTGACACCCGACACAAAGTAATCACAGATCACAGCATTTAATCACTGAAACAAGCACTCTGGAGAGGCGGCGTGTCAATATCCCACTCTCTCATTATCTCTTTGGATTGCACATCCACACTGTCAGATAAACAGAGTGGAAAATTAAGATTAAAAATATGGTAATTTCATTTGAGCGCAGGCAAGCGCTCGCTCCCGCTGCCCCATTATGCTATTGATTACTCTCAATTCAATCTCTCCTTTCAATGTAAACTTTAATCTATCTGCCACCCAACAAGCCTCGCTCCCCCGGGGCTATTTTAGAGTAAGTAACCATTTAATATAATGCTAAGTGAGAGAATCGCTGGCGTTAATGAATTGTGTAAATCACCAGTTCATAGCCGGGCGGCCCTTCCTTCTGTCAACTGCGTTTCACAATAACTGGCCCTAAATGTGCGTCGCGGGCCGGACCGAGGGCTTGTTGATTGGCAGGATGTTAATTGCGACGGGCTTGAAAATGAAAAGAGATCGTTATCAAGTTTTCATTCAGAACTGAATCTGAGACATATGCTATGGAATCACTTTTGTCTGTGTATTGAATAAGAGAGAGATGACTACAAAAGCGCGAATAATTATTATGAAAGAATAATGACGAGCTTCCATAGCGCTTATGAACATGAAACAATGACTTGCTTAGCAAAGACTCTGAGAAACTATTAGATGTGAAGCTGAAGCCGAACAACATCATAATTCAGTCAGCTTGTGTTACTGGTGACATACAGACCAACTGATGACGCTTCGGGTGCCGTTCGTTAGATTTTTAATCTATTAATTTATCGGTAGAGCCGATATCAAAGAATATTGTATATATACGCTCTAAAAATGCTGGGTTAAAAACAACCCAAGTTGGGTTGAAAATGGACAAACCCAGCGATTGGGTTGTTTTAACCCAGCGGTTGGGTTGTTTTGACCCTGCAAATGAGTTGTTTTGACCCAGCGATTGGGTTGTTTTGACCCAGCAGTTGTTTTGACCCATTGGGTTGTTTTGACCCAGCGGTTGGGTTGTTTGACCCTGCAAATGAGTTGTTTTGACCCAGTGATTGGGTTGTTTTGACCCAGCGATTGGGTTATTTTGACCCAGCGATTGGGTTGTTTTAACCCAGCAATTGATTGTTTTAACCCAGCAATTGGGTTGTTTTAACCCTGTAAATGAGTTGTTTTGACCCAGCGATTGGGTTATTTTGACCCAGCAATTGGGTTGTTTTAACCCTGCAAATGAGTTGTTTTGACCCAGTGATTGGGTTGTTTTGACCCAGCGATTGGGTTGTTTTAACCCTGCAAATGAGTTGTTTTGACCCAGCGATTGGGTTGTTTTAACCCTGCAAATGAGTTGTTTTGACCCAGCGATTGGGTTGTTTTAACCCTGCAAATGAGTTGTTTTAACCCAGCGGTTTGGATGTTTTAACCCAGCAATTGATTGTTTTGACCCAGCAATTGGGTTGTTTTAACCCAGCAAATGAGTTGTTTTGACCCAGCGGTTCGGATGTTTTAACCCAGCAATTGATTGTTTTGACCCAGCGATTGGGGTGTTTTGACCCAGCGATTGGGTTGTTTTGACCCAGCGATTGGGTTGTTTTAACCCTGCAAATGAGTTGTTTTGACCCAGTAAATGGGTTAAATGTTTGCCCAACCTGCTGGTCAGTTTTATTTAACTCAACTATTGTTTAAAAATTACTGTTTTGCTCACTTAAAATTAACCCAAAGTATGTTGGAAATTAACATTCATTAATACGTTTAATAAATGAACATTTATTAATAAGTTTAATGAATAATAATTAAACAATAAATATTTATTATATTGCTTATTAATAAATGTTCACCTTTTGATTATTACTGTTTCCTCTAGTAATTATGTGTCTGATTTTTAATTTCCAACATATTTTGGGTTCATTTTAATCCAGACATATAGTCATTTTTAAACAATAGTTGAGTTAAATAAAACTACCCCCAATCATTAACCCAATCACTGGGTTTGTCCATTTTCAACCCAACTTGGGTTGTTTTTAACCCAACATTTTGAGTGTACAATAAATATATTTTTTGGCACCAGACTTTAACTTTCCTATTATGATAAAAGAGACGGACGATAATCAGTTACCGATATTTTTATAGGCACTTTTCTGGAAAATGCCGCCACCTGTTGGATGTCTGAAGAACTGCACAAACAACATCACACCTTCATCAGAAAATGACTGATTACAGGTAAATTAACATATTAAAGGATTCTCTAGCATAAATTACTCAAGTTTTTACAGATACTATACAGATACAGTTAAAAAATGATTAGAGACAGCACAACAATACAATGCATTTTACAAAATATTTTTACATAATAATGATGTATATTGCTTTAATATACATACATACAACATATGTTGATAATAATTAAGCATTTGAAATGAAACAATGTAATTAATTTATATACAATTAATTGTTAAAATATTTTGCTGCATCTTATGTTTTTAATTTTTGTAGTGTAATGATTTTTTGGTAACACTTTACAATAAGGTTCATCAGTTAACATGAACTAATAATGAACTGCACTTCTACAGCATTTATTAATCTTTGTTTATGTTAATTTCCTCATTTACTAATACATTATTAAAATCTTGTTAACATTAGTTAATGCACTGTGAGCTAACATGAACAAACAATGAACAACTGTATTTACATGAACTAACATTAACGAAGATTAGTAAATACGGTAACAAATGTATTGATCATGGTTAGTTCATGTTAGTTAATACATCAACTAATGTTTAACTAATGAACCTTATTGTAAAGTGGTACCAAATTTTTATGTATTATTATTTATTATTTAAAATATACTAGATGATCTAACAGCAGGTATTTAGGATACATTAGCTACATGTGAAGAAAGAGTGAATGAAGGTGAATATAAATCAGTTTGAATCAGAAGAAAATACAGACAGATGTCAGTCCACTATCAGATGATCTGACTGAATATATGTGAGACGCGACTGACTCAGTGTTAATAAGTGATGAGGAGCAGCAGTGAGCTTATTTAAAACAGACGGAGAGAGAGACCAGAACAGTGTGTGTGTGTGTGTGTGTGTGTGTGTGTGTGAGCTGATATAATGCCGCGGCTTACAGCTGCTGACTACTGGAAACAGATTTTTTTTCTCGGCCTCTCCATACCAATTTCCAGCAGTGGCGAATGAGATACAGTTGAGCTGATAAATTTGTGTCAGGGACAGAAAAGAAATGGAATGATGGAAATTCTTTTACTTCCTCCACAAAGGCCTGTTTGAAGTGGTATCACTGAATCTGGGCTTTCTGACAGATGCACATGAGAATTGAACTGAACAATGTATATTTCCCGTGCAGCGCTGCTTATCTCCAGAGCGCCAAAGGGGGAATACATCATAAATGAATTTAAAATATATATGTATATGTTTTAAGCACGAGCACCATTACAATAATCCCCATAGAAACTTTATCTTGAAACCAGACAAAGTTAAACCGCACTATTCCCAAATGGATCATAAGCAAAATGAGCTTTCCAATGGAGATTTTTTTCTTTTAAATCCATTTCACAAGCTGGAAAAGTAGATTTCAACAGTGATAAAAGATTGATAAATGGTGAATAAGAATAAACTAGAAATAAAATTCTCATATTTCTGACTGGAAAAGATCTGAACTGAAATCGTTCGTATGAAGAACTCATGACTGTGGATTCATCAACCAGAGCACAAATTCACAATAAAGAAAAGCTCAATCTATTCACAGAAAATGAGTGTTTCTCCACTGCTGGGTCGTGACCCAAAAACAATGATGAATCCAAATAATAAACTGCAATTAATCATATATTTGTGAATTGTTAGGATAGCAAAATCAGCTTTAATGCACATTTAAAAATAAAAGCAATCAAATATATTTAAAAAGTATCATTAAAATAACAATCTGCAAAGACAAAATTATGTTCAAATTCTCCTTTTAATGTTAAAGGACTTTACATAAACACGCATTTTTTTCACAAAACCTATGGGAAAAAGATTTTTTGCTGATGATGGGATCTTCACAAAAATACTACAAAAAGCATATTTATTTCATATCGTGTTAGAGCAAAACAGGCACTATTTTTGGAATCAGAATCCCAAAATTAATAAGAAACAAGCATTAGATTTTATTCTGCAAATATGATGCAGGACAGTGTAATAATATCAACTAAACATGGGTAATATTCAATCATTCATAGCAAAGAAACACAGACGGAAAGAAGAAAGTTTCAGCAGAAAATAATATTCAGTATTTTCATTCCTTTGTAAACTCCATGTGCCGCTAATGAAGAAGAAGAATAGGTGTCTGAAACATCTCCTGAACTTCTCTCTGGTGTTGTGAGATGGTTTTGTATCTCTCAGTAAGTTTGGCTGGAGCGTGAAGCGCCTCTGGTCTCTCTGTTATTGGCAGTGAGGGGGCGTTTGACACCAGCGCAGGTGATGATCTCTCCCGCTGTGCTCCGTGTGGTGCATTCCTTCACCTCGGCCGCTGACCGGACGGCTGTCGCCCCACGCCTCCTCACGGACGCCCGGCAAATGCTGCCACAAATGCTGCTAATTGGCACCTCTGCATGTCCGTCCAGAGGAGGCCGAGATCAGGTGGGCAGAGTCTTCAAATGCACACAGTTTATCTTATAAAGTTGCATTTAAAATTCAAAAGTCAAATTCAAAGGTTTTGATTTTGGATTTGCAATTCATCCCAAATGTCCCGACTGGCTGTGAAAGTTTAGGGCTCTAGCTCAGTTCACTTCTCTTCTTCCTCACTGTGAAAAATAAATCTGTGAAGTTTATGGTAAGAAAACAAGTTTTTTTTTTCCTGTCTTGTTTTCCAGCATAAACATCTAAACATTCTTAAATCAAGATACATTTACTGGAGCAACAAGATATTAAGGCTTCTTTTAAAAGATCAAAATGAAGTGAGTTTGTGCTTAAAACAAGAACAAATATCTGCCAATATTTTTTTATCTTTGAATTAATTTTATTTATCTTAGCACAGATTCTTCAAATTCCAACTTTATATCTCGCAATTCTGACTTTATATCTCGCAATTCCGACTTTATAACTGGCAATTCCGACTTTAATTCGCGCATTCCGACTTTTAACTGGCAATTCTGACTTTATATCTCGCAATTCCGACTTTATATCATTCCTGACTTTATAACTGGACTTTACTAGCATTCCGACTTATAACTGCAATTCCGACTTTATATCTCGCAATTCCGACTTTATAACTCATTCCGACTTTAATTCCGACTTTATAACTGGCAATTCCGACAATTCTATATCTCGCAATTCCGACGCAATTCCGACTTTATATCTTCCGACTTTATAACTGGCAATTCTGACTTTATATCTCGCAATTCCAACACAATTCCGACTTTATATCATGCAATTCCGACTTTATATCTCGCAATTCCGACTTTATAACGCAATTCCGACTTTATATCTCGCAATTACTTTATACTGGCATTCGACTTATCTCGCATTCCGACTTTATTCTCGCAATTCCGACTTTATCAATTCCGACTTTATATCTCGCAATTCCGACTTATAACTGGCAATTCCACATAATTCCGACTTTATATCTCAATTCCAACTTTATATCTCGCATTCCGACTTTATAACTGGCATTCCGACTTTATAATTCCGACTTTATAACTGCAATTCGACTTTTATATCTCGCATTCCGACTTTAATTCAAGTCGACTTTATATCTCGCAATTCCGACTTTATAACTGGCAATTCCGACTTTATATCTCGCAATTCCGACTTTATAACTGGCAATTCAGACTTATATCTCACAATTCCGACTTTATAACTCACAATTCCGACTTTATATCTTGCAATTCCAACTTTATAACTGGCAATTCCAACTTATATCTCGCAATTCGACTTTATAACTGGCAATTCTGACTTTATATCGCAATTCCGACTTTATACCTGGCAAGTCCGACTTTATATCTCGCAATCCGACTTATAACTGGCAATTCCGACTTTATATCTCGCAATTACGACTTTATAACTGGCAATTCAGACTTTATATCTCACAATTCAGACTTTATATCTTTCCGACAATTCCGACTTTAATCTCGCAATTCCGACTTATATCTTGCAATTCCAACTTTATACTGGACTTTATATCACGCAATTCCGACTTTATAACTGGCAATTCGACTTTAATCTGCATTCCGACTTTATATCTCGCAATTCCGACTTTATAACTGGCAATTCTGACTTTATATCTCGCAATTCCGACTTTATAACTGGCAATTCCGACTTTATATCGCGACTTTATTCCGACTTTATACTGGCAATTCCGACTTTATACGCAATTCCGACTTTATAACTGGCAAACTTTATCTCGCAATTCCGACTTTATATCTCGCAATTCCGACTTTATAACTCAATTCGACTTTATATCTCGCAATTCCGACATATAACTGGCAATTCCAACTTTTAATTTCCGACGACAATATCTTTATAGCATTCGCAATTCCGACTTTATAACTGGCAATTCTGACTTTATATCTCGCAATTCCGACTTTATAACTGGCAAGTCCGACTTTATATCTCGCAATTCCGACTTTATAACTGGCAATTCCGACTTTATATCTCGCAATTACGACTTTATAACTGGCAATTCAGACTTTATATCTCCAATTCAGACTTATATCTCACAATTCCGACTTTATACTCACATTCCGACTTTAACAAATATTGCAATTCCAACTTTATAATTACACGCAATTCCGACTTTATATCTCGCAATTCCGACTTTATAACTGCAATTCCGACTTTATATCTCGCAATTCCGACTTTATAACTGGCAATTCGACTTTATATCTCGCAATTCGACTTTTAACGCAGACTTTATATCTCAATTCGACTTTATAACTCACATTCCGACTTTATATCGCAATTCCAACTTTATAACTGGCAATTCCGACTTTATATCACGCAATTCCAACTTTATATACAATTTTATACAATTCCGACTTTATATCACGCAATTCCGACTTTATATCTCGCAATTCCGACTTTATCTGCAATTCTGACTTATATCTCGCAATTCGACTTTATAACGCAATTCCGACATAATTCCGACTTTATATCTCGCAATTCGACTTTATAAAACTTTATATCTCGCAATATACTGGCAATTCTGACTTTATATCTCGGCGCAATTCCGACCTATTCTGACTTTATATCTCGCAATTCTGACTAACTGACTTTATATCTATTCCGACTTTATATCTCACAATTCCAACCTCGGACTTTATAACGCAATTCCGACTTTATATCTCGCTTTATAACTGGCAATTCTGACTTTATATCTCGCAATTCCGACTTTATAACTGGCAATTCCGACTTTATATCTCGCAATTCCGACTTTATAACTGGCAATTCCGACTTTAACAATTACGACTTTATAACTGCAATTCCGGATTCCGACTTTATAACTCACAATTCCGACTTTATATCTCGCAATTCCAACTTTATAACTGGCAATTCCGACTTTATATCACGCAATTCCGACTTTATAACTGGCAATTCCGACTTTATATCACGCAATTCCGACTTTATAACTCGCAATTCCGACTTTATAACTGCAATTCTTATATCTCGCAATTCCGACTATATAACTGGCAATTCCGACTTTATATCACGCAATTCCAACTTTATATCACAATTCTGACTTTATATCTCACAATTCCGACTTTATAACTCACAATTCCGACTTTATATCTGCACTGGGACTTTATAAATTCCGACTTTATATCACGCAATTTTATATCTCCGACTTTATAACTGGCAATTCTGACTTTATCTCGATAACTGGCAATTCCGACTTTATATCACGACTTTATATCACGCAATTCTGACTTTATATCTCACAATTCAGACTTTATAACTGGCCGACTTTATACAATTCCGACTTTATAACTGGCAATTCCGACTTTATATCACGCAATTCCAACTTTATATCACGCAATTCTGACTTTATATCTCACAATTCAGACTTTATAACAATTCCGACTTTATATCACGACTTATATCACGCAATTTGGACTTTATAACGCAATTCTGACTTTATATCTATTTTATAACTGGCAAGACTTTATATCTCAAGACTTATAACTGGCAATTCCGACTTTATATCTCGCAATTCCTGGCATTCCGACTTTATATCTCGTCTTTATTCCGACTTTATATCTCGCAATTCCGACTTTATAACTGGCAATTCCGACTTTATCTATTCCGACTTTATATCTCGCAATTCCGACTTTATATCTTGCAATTCCACTTTATATCTAGCAATTCCGACTTTATATCTCGCAATTCCGACTTTATAACTCACAATTCTGACTTTATATCTCATAATACTGAGAAAAAAGTCAGAATTCTGAGATAAAAACTCGCAATTCCCTTTCTTATTTTTTATGTAATGGCAGAAACAAGCTTCTGTAGCTGACAGTATGTTGGTACTGCATGTTCTCAGTGTCTACACATATTAATGAGAGTACATCAAAAATGACCTTCCCTACAGTAAGTTACAGTGTGTCGGTCGAACACTTTTGTGCTTGAGCACAGTTTAATGTAGACGATTGGGAACTCAGTAACCCTCTAAATCATAAGAAACTTTTATAAGATCTTTAGCGCTCTGATTCACCATCAGCATTTAACACCATGTCGCCTTTCTAAGACATTCTAACGACTTTGTAAACATGCTAGTGTGAAGCTGACATGTGCTGATCAATAATTCAGCTGGAAAGAGTTTAATCAATGAGAACAAGATGATGAAACTTTTGCATCAAGTCGAACAGAAATCAATCATCATTATGCCTCTGATTAACATTAAAGAAACAGCCGAACTGCTTTTAAAGTGAAGTGTGTAATATTTTCAGTATTAAAATAAGATAAGCTTTAAGTTTTAAATCATGTTTCAGTCAACAGCATGTGTGTTCTGTATTGAACTCGTGTTCTTGACTCAATGTAAAGAACCTTCATGTCAAATCGGCTCTGTATGAGGAGAATGTCTCAAATGATTGCAGAATACTGTCATGTTTATCAGGTTATTTCAGTTTATTCTAGTGATAAAGTATGTAATCATAATATAAATACACTGCAGTCTTTATAAAAGTCAGTAATGAGAATCAAAAATGTTTGAAAATATTAAAGTAATGAGAATTTGGGGCAAAAATGTGTTTAATTGTGTTGCAAATAATGTCACAAAACTGCTCCTAAAAATAAGCTTTCTTTATGCAAAAGATCCCGTCTTGTTTGTGCCTTTTGGACATGTTTTCCTGACACACACCCATTAGCAGCAATAAGTCATTTTGCTCTTTACACAAACTCAACAAGGCAACAGTGCAGATGAACTGTGTGAATCCCGTCAGACGCACACTTCATCATCTGTGTGTGATTGTCACAACTGAGAATGTGTTTTTGACACTACATGTATGTCGCTCCGCCGCGCTACAGACTAAAAATACAGATGAGTGAAGGAGAGCAGCGAGCGTGGCTTCAGCCTCCGTGGTTTGACAGGCACAGGAGCATCAGCGTAGATCAGACCGAATCGCTCTCCTGAAGCTACGAACGGCAGTTTGATCTCTTCACCGCCAACAGCACAGGTAGATCAAGGTCCGGCGGAGAGACGCCTTATAAAGGGATAAACAAAATCCTTTATCACAATCCAAGCAGCTCTCTCAAGTGCTTCAACATGTCCTTTACTGTATGTGAGCTGGAAACTAGTTTGTTAGGGGAATCAGGCACATATGAGGTGAAGGAGACGTGACCTCAGCTGCATTTATTTGATCAAAAATACAGTAAAAACAGTGAAATATTATTTCAGTGTAAATCAGCTGTTTTCTATGTGAATATATACTAAAGTGTAATTTATTCCTGTGATTTTCAGCATCATTACTCCAGTCTTCAGTGTCACATGATCCTTCAGAAATCATTCTGATATGATGATTTGAAACATTTATGATTATTATCAGTGTTGAAAAAAAAAACATTATAAAAATGTTTATTTATAATATCTTTTGAAAGCATGGTCTTTCAATTACATTTTTACATTTTCAAAAGCCAAAATATATGCCCGTGATGCAAGATGATGATGTCTTCAACATTTTTGGTCCATTAGTGGATATTAATGATGCAAACACCATTCCATCAAATCCTGCAGCTTTAAATCCATATTTACAGCTGCAAATGAAAGCATAAATCCACATTAGGCATGTTCTGGATAACCCCAGTAATTATCCTGAGCTTAAAGCAATGAGATTCACTCTCGCTGAGAGTCATTAAGCAGCTCAAGTCTTTGCTTTGGTTTCCTGACACTTATTAGTCGAGAATCCCTGTTAAAGTGAGCCGGAGTTTCCATTGGCTGATTATGTGCTTCAATAATTCGACGCCTGATGTTTGCTCGGGTTTCATTTTCACTTTTGGTGTCAATTCTCCACTCTCAATAGGACGTGAAATGGATTCTCTATTTACTGCTACACACTAATAGAACTTTATCATAATCAAATCTGGGAGGAATTGTGGAGAATAATGCGACTCGTGGATTTCCGTACGGACTTCTGTATGGAATACATATCAGAATCTGAGCATTTCTGCAAATCACAAAGCCAGGGAACAAACACCTTATATCAAGTTATTTTCCATTTGAAAAGCAGCGTGAATGGGTTTTTTTATTATTATTGTTATGATTTCACACAGCATGAGGAGAAAATAAAAAAGTTTCCAATGGAAACCTGTTCTATTCTTAAAAGTACAGTTCGTCTTAAAGGAATAGCTCATCCCAAAAATGTATTTATATATTTTTAAATGATTATTATATATATAATAATTTATATTTTATATCATTGTATTATTATTTTTTATAATTTATTATTTGATATATTTTATTGTTTATTATTTCTTTACTATTATCTATATTATTTATTGTTTTATATTATATAATTGTTTATATTTATACTCATTTATTTTTTATTATTTATATTATTATTGTTTATTATTTTATATTTATTTATATATTTTTTGCTATTATTAATTTTATATTTTATTTTTATTATGTAATTATTATTTTATATCATTTATATTACTGATTCATTTCATTATTCGTTATTTATATAATTATTATTATTTTTTTATTTGTGTTATTTTTACTATTTTTATATTATTTATATTATTGTTTATTGTATTTTGTTTATTTTTTTACTTTTTGTTGTTATTCATTTTATATTATTTATATTATTACTTTTTTATTATTATAAATTAGTTATTTTATATTATGTATTATTATTGTTTTTTATTTTGTTTATTTGTTTTTACTTTTATTTATTATTATTTTATATTTATATTATTAGTTTTTATGATATAATTAGTTATTTTGTATTATTCACATAATTTATATTTTATATAATTTATATTATTTATTTTTATTATTATTTATATAATTATTATTATGTTATTTGTGTTATTTTACTATTTATATTGTTTATTATTATTATTATTATTATTATATTATTATGGTTTATTTATTTTGTTGTTTATTTTTTACTATTATTTATTATTATTATTAATTTGACAGTGTTTATATTATTATTTACATTTTATGATTTATATAATTGGTTATTATTTTATATTCCTTATATTATTATTGATTATTTTATTTTTAAGTATCATTATTTACTCATTTACTCACTCTCATATTGTTTTAAATCTTCCCCCCCCCCCATGTTCCACAGAAAAATCACTTGGATTTGCAGTAAATGATGACTGAATTCGCTTTATTCCTCTCAGATCATATGCTCAACCATCTCAGTCATCCATTATTGTTGAATGTCAGTGTTCCGTCTACAACCGGACCAGAATCCGCACGTTCATCGCCAGCGGATCCCGTCCTGGCAGAGCGAGGTCTCTTTCAATGGAGGAGCATCTCGCTCGGATTGGGGAACAATTACAGCTTTATACACAGAGAAACTGAATCTGTGAGAGCGTCGATACCAGAAACCCATCAAGGCCCTGACAAAACCCCTAATGAACTTGTTGGGGAAAAATCTGGGCTGCAATCTCAGCGACGCGGAGCAACTCCAGCCGGAGAATGACGACGGAGAAGGCCGACGGGAAAGGGACGGGCACTCGCGTAAGCAGCTTTAGCCTGTTTTTGGAAGAGGAAAGGAATAATCTCTTCAGACTGACAGGAGCTTCTCTTTCTCCGTTCTTTCTCTTTCTCCATGACCGTGGGAGTTCTGCTCCTCTCGCCCAACTCTGCAGGCTGGCATTTTCCTAATGTGCTATCAGTTTCAACAAGCGGAAATAAAGTTTAAACTGTCTCAGGGCATCCGTCTGTCTCGCTCGCTGATATCCCGTGCCGAGAGGAAGAGAGACGGTTGAGTTTTCTTAACCAGCTTACGTCGGAAGCAGGAGCTGACAAAGGTGTGAAGGTTTTGGGTTACGACTGCTGGCTCACCTGGAAGGAGTAGCCTGAGCCTCATGCCTCGTAAATAAGGAGATTTGTCATCTGCGCTAAATGGGAGCCCTGTGGTAATCTGAAAATGCCAGACTTGTTCGGATTACATCTCTCGCGAGATGAAAATGAAAAGGATGAAGGCAGGTATCATTATAGAAGCCACTTTCTAACCATGATAATAGCTGTGACACAACAAAAAGCGCTGAAGAGCTGCGAGGCGAGGAAGAGAAGTAGGTCTCCGAGTTGAACCGAGTTACTTTACAAACTGTGCGTTTGAAATAAGACGAGAGCTGTATGTTTTCTGACACTCCATCATATAAAGCGACGGGATTTGCTTCAGGAATCACACACTGAACATCAAGTGGCAACACACACGGCACCAGACTTGTTTAAATTAAAAAAAATCTCCATGTAGATTTACAATAATTGGCACATTGTGGTCACACGAACCAGAGCAGATAATGTTAGATGGCGTTTCCCATGATGACGACCTGCTCATACTGACGAAACTCTACCAATCCTTGTGAAAAACTTGAACATACACTCTAAAAAATCAATTTTGGCTCAACAAAAAACATTAATGAAACAATGAGTTATTACAACTTTGAGTGAATTTAGTTCAACCAACAAGCTACACTGAGTTAGAGGAACTTAATGATTTGTAGCTTAAACACAAATTTTTAAGTTGATTACTCAAAAAAATGAAATCGCTCCAACTAGCAGAGTTGTAGCCCTGGAACTAATTATGTTTCCTTCACGTGCTCTCAGAATTATCATAAATACGAGTTTTCTGGTAAACATTGCACATGAATGCTCTCTCACGTCGAAACTTAAATGCAATGAGCTCGTAATCACGCTTACGTGATTAAGCGTGATTACATTTACGTGCACTTCAAATCTTAAACATGTATTTTTTTAAACTCTCCCTGTAGATAATGTTACTAAAATATTAATAAAATATTAATAAAATAAAGCCCTTTTGAGCTCAAACCATGAAAATGACATAATGACAAAATATTTGAGTAAAGTTTGTAAACAAACTTAGAAGTTGGCTTGGGAAAGTTAGACCAGAAAGTTTGAAGTAGTTTAAACAGCTTGAAGTTTTAAGGTTTTAAGTTTGAAATAGTCTTAAGTTTCAGTTTAGCAATTTTAAAAGAATTTTCAATGGATAGATAGATAGATAGATAGATAGATAGATAGATAGATTTAAAAATAGATATGGAGCTTAAATGAGTGGTTGCTAGGGTTAGGGTTAGGGTTGGGCTGGTTGCTAGGGTGTTGCTATGCGGTTTCTAGGGTATTCTGGGTGGTTTCTATGCAGTTACTAGGTGCTCAGGATGGTTGCTAGGGTGTTGTTATGCAGTTGCTAGAGTACTCAAGGTGGTTGCTAGGGTGTTGCTATGCAGTTGCTAGGGTACTCAGGGTTGTTGCTAAGGTAGGTTGCTAGGGTACATGGGCTGGTTGCTAGGGTGTTGCTATGCGGTTGCAAATGCACTCAGGGTGATTGCTATGCGGTTGTTATGGTATTTTGGGTGGTTGCTAGGTTGTTGCTATGCGATTGCTAGGGTACGTGGACTGGTTGCTAGGGTGTTGCTATGTGGTTGCAAACGTACTCAGGGTGATTGCTGTGTGGTTGTTATGGTATTTTGGGTGGTTGCTAGGTTGTTGCTATGCAGTTGCTAAGGTACTCTGGGTGTAGTCACAAGTCTAAAGAAGTTATGTCAAAGAAAGCAACATTCATGACTGTGTTGATTTTTAATGTTTGGAGTTTGACAGTGTTTTAGGCTCTACAGTCATGTGCTTTGCTGCAAAGACACAGATTGGCAAACTTTTTGTCATTTTTAGGTTTTCTAGTTATTCACTGTGCCAGTAATTCACACTCTTTGACACTGCAAATCAACGTTAGCATTGCAAAAACAGCCCAGGGTTAAAACAGTGCTAAGTGTGAAATGTTAACCCAAAGGAAAACCTTAACCCAGGGTTAAGTTTAGCGTGAAAAGCACAGTCAAATATTTGGTAAAAAACAATGTACTTTTAAATATAACATTGTTATTAGTACTTTTTGATTGTAAATATATCGGCATTTCTCATTTTTTCCACAAGCTTTGACCATGAGAATTTCTGTCTTTAGCCAGTAAATGTGTAGATGAAGCAGAACACGCGTGTCTTTGTGAGCACACGCTCTCATTACATCACGTCTCGTTACTGAAGCTGTAATATAGTGTTGTTCTCATTGTCATTGTCTTTCCTCCGTCACCTTTATTCCTGCGGTGAGTGTCGAAGCTGTTAAACAGCATTAGCATTAGCGCTATCAGCTCCGATCATGCTCGGCTGGCTTTATCAATCACGTTCCACATGGACGGGTTGAATTTCCCAGAGTCAGGCTTACATTGTCTGCCGGAAGCTCGAATGCGAGCGATGGGAACCTGCGGCTAATCAGCGGATCGCGGAAGCTTTGCGGCATCCAACAAAAGACTGCGGAGTGACAGCGAAAATTAATTTCTAAATAATCTTCTAGATCACCATGTCACATCAAAAATGTAAATTGAGACTCTTCTTAGTACAATCCATGCATAAAACCACCATAAAAATGAGGGAAGTGTTGAATGAGGAACTAGTATTATTCAAATCTGGCATTAGTCATGGTCAGTACGCTCAGAATCCGGGAAATAAACTGGTTTCCAGTTGAACGGAGTCCAGTGAAGATACTGTATGCCCAAAGTGCTTTGATATGCACATTAATTTAGGACTTCACTTGTGTATCTTAGATTCGAACATCAATAAATCAAACATGAATTATTGTGCACCAACTCAGTATACTACACAGCGACTGGCTGAAATAAACACTGTGAACGCCCAGCATTTGGTAAATTAACCGTTTCATAATTTATTGTGGATGTTTGCAGGCCACGCAGATGAACACGTTTCGTACTGCTACATCTTTCTGAAATGTTTTTTCTTCTTCTATACAGGGAAACGGCAGAGAGGATCACAGTCCACAGCGAATTTTCTAGGCTTTTTAAGGCTTCAGGTGGAGACCTTCTGTTTTCCAGCTCTCCTAACCTCGGCTCGGCTCTCCTCCTCTCGCTCAGCTCAGGTTCCTGTCAGTGTTCAGCACACACACATGCAAATGAAGGCAAATAGATTCACTTCAAAGCTCTTAATTACATTATATGTATTCCATGAATCATAAATTGTATGTTCCAAGGGGGTTTAGTGGCAAAATAATAGCTTTCTTTAATAATTGATTTTCCGAGCGCATATCAAATGGAAAATAACGATGTTACAGTGACACACATATTGATTGGAGTCAAAGGTTACGAGAAATATCAAGAATTCATTAATTTCGGTAAAACGCCTGGCAACAGCAGCATATAATAACATGTAAGTGAGAGCAATAGTAATCATTTTTTGTATAATCTTATTTTTATCTTTTCTGTGTGCGGCAGTGACAGCTGAAAACTCCTCTCGAGTCAGAGACTTTAATAGTGCAGCGCTTTAAATATTCTGTGCAACCGTCACCGTTAGGGTGAGCTGTTATAGTGCACTGAAACATCTACATTTTGTGTTGTTATTTATGCACCATCTTGTTGTTGGACACTGAGTTAGGATGGTTAGCTTCAGAAAGTTAATAACTAACTATACCATAGTTTGTGCAAAAGGTATCATCTGACTTTGACAGCAATATATACATATATATTCAATTCATAATGTTATGCCAATCAGGCATAACATTAAGCCCACCTTCCTAATATTGTGTTGCTTCTAAAACAGCCCTGACCCGTGGAGGCATGGACTCCTCTAGACCCTGAAGGTGTGCTGTGGTATCTGCACCAAGATGTTAGCAGCAGATCCTTTAAGTCCTGTAAGTTGTGAGGTGGATCCTCCATGGATCGGACTTGTTTGTTCAGCACATCCCACAAAAGCTCGATTGGATTGAGATCTGGGCAATTTGAAGGCTCAAACTCGTTGTTGTGCTCCTCAAACCATTCCTGAACCATTTCTGCTTTGTGTCAGGAGCATTATCCTGCTGAAAGAGGCACAGCCACCAGGGAATACCGTTTCCATGAAAGGGTGTACATGGTCTGAACAATGCTTAGGTAGGTGGTACGTGTCAAAGTAACATCCACATGGATGCAGGACCCAAGGTTTCCCAGCAGAACATTGCCCAAAGCATCACACTGCCTCCGCCGGCTCGCCTTCTTCCCATAGTGCATCCTGGTGCCATGTGTTCCCCAGGTAAGAGACGCACACGCACCCGGCCATCCACGATCAGACCAGACCACCTTCTTCCATTGCTCCGTGGTCCAGTTCTGATGCTCACGTGTCCACTGTTGGCTCTTTCGGCGGTGGACAGGGGTCAGCATGGGTGGTCTGCAGCTATGCAGCTCCATACGCAACAAACTGATGCACTGTGTATTCTGACACCTTTCTATCAGAACCAGCATTAACTTCTGGAGCAGTTTGAGCTACAGGAGCTCGCTGTGTATATATATATATATAATGCATAATATTTAGTTCACCTGCTGTAGGATGTTTCTGTTCTTTTATCGTCATCTATAAAGCCTATTGTTGTTTGCTTATAATGAATCACTGACCTAAGTAAAATGGGGCAGAAATCAGTTTATTTGCATTAATGATTTTGCAGCGTCCCATTGTGTCTCTGTCCCGACCCTTCCTGCTGTGTTTCTGAGGAGGAACAGGAAGATGCACTAGACCCTGCTGGCATTTCTACTTTTGTTTTACATGTCATGATCTCACAGCGTTGAAGAAAACCGTGTGCAGGCGAAACCTCGGCCGATGGAAACCCTTCACCTTTATGCAAAACTCCCAGAGCTCCTTCAACAGCTCATCTGCATAACATTCCCTCCTTTTGTCTGGATGAAGAAGAGACTAATTGAATTTAAAAGATGGACTCTTGATGTCAGTGAATGTGAAAACATGTTCATTGTTCATGTTCATACGGGACCATGACGGTTTCCACAGAAATATGAAGCAGCACAACTGTTTTCAACATTGATAATAATCATAAATGTTTCTTGAGCATCAAATCATCATATTAGAATGATTTCTGAAGGATCATGTGACACTGAAGACTGGAGTAATGATGCTGAAAATTCAGCTTTGATCACAGGAATAAATTACACTTTACTATATATTCACATAGAAAACAGCTGATTTACACTGGAATAATATTTCACTGTTTTACTGTATTTTTGATCAAATAAACGCAGCTTTGGAGAGCAAAAGAGACTCTTTCAGAAACATTAACAAATTTTACCCCAAACCTTTGACTGATCCATCCCACTGATATTATCAAACTAATTTGTGTAATTTGATTTGGAATGTTTTAGCGTGACACAAACCACTTGTTTTCCCACCCAAATGATGTCACTTCCTGGTGCTCAATGCGATTCAAAGAAAGCAAGTTTAAAGGGGTCATGACATAGATTTATATATATGCAATGAAATAATAAAATATATACAGTATGTGTTCCTTGAGGTTCACTTATAATGTTAATAAAGTTTTTTGCAGCAAAAAAAAAAAGAAATATATATAAAATAAATGATTATATTTAACCCTCATTCTGAGCCTCTCTCTGAAATGATCTGTTTTTAAGGTGCGGCTCCTTTAAGGCTTGTCAGTAAACGCCCACTGTTATGATTGGCTAATTTTATTGCATAGAAAACAGTATCCACACCCTCTCGCTATTGCACATGAGAAAGTGTTTTGAAAACATTGACGTTTACATGCAGTCGACTGAACGCCAGTGGGCGGGGCCTGTGATGCGATGATGTGTAACTATTGGTCAATAATAAAATGAGGATTATTTTTAAGCTCTGAAACTTGCAGGATGTTTTAATGGTGCAAAGACCTCTTATAGGTTAAAAGATCAAGGCAAACTTGATTTCTCATGTCATGACTGCTTTAATGTTTTATCTAGTATATTAAGGCTTATATATAGACATGAGAATAGGAATGACCCGACTGCAGTGTGATTACTGGACTTGGATGCTGCTGTTGTTGAACGTCTCTGGTTTCAGCGTCTCTGGCACTCAAGAACACTCAAAAGTGTGCTCAGTAATTCTAGTCCACGGCTGGAACCTTTAGATCACATTATGAGAGAATCAAAACCACACAACGGTACAGTCACACTATGACTCGACATTTTAAGGACAAAAGAGCACCACTGAGTCACGTGGAGTGTGTTTGGATATTCTGGAAGAAGTTATTTTTACAAGAGGATGGTTGAGATTAGCATGTAAGATTTAATTTAGCTCTTTAATTGCAGACGTTATCTTGTGCTGAAGTCATGATGTCGATCGGAGGGTTTCTGAAGCCGCTCAGATAAAGACTGTTATAACGACAGCTGATCCTGAATGTGTCACTATTCACAACATTACTGAATCTGAACTCTTAGCTAACAGCTGGTGAAGTCAAAACCACCACAAGCAATGCCTCGGATTCTGGTGAAATTTTCGGGTATTTTGGATTTTTTGAAAAACCTACTTTTGCGAACTAGTCCTAGGTTTTTTAGCCTGATCAGAACCAAACCAGTGCAGTGAGACTCTCTGGAGTCTGATTGTCAATAACTATCAAAAAAAGTTGAAATTTCGATTCACGGTCTCTAAGGGGCGCCAAAACATTCGAAGTGGGCGGAGCCACTTTTACTAAAACGTCTATAACTCGTGAACGGAATGAGATATTTTCATCAAACTCAGCACACCTATGTAAGAGCTCATTCTGTGGTCATGTGAAAAAGGACGCGGCAACTGGCCACTTGGTGGCGCTATAACATGAAAAAAAAAACATGAAAATGGCTATAACTGCTTCAATGTTACTCCGAATGACTTAAAAATTGGCATGCAGTGTCTTCGTCCGAGGTGTCATGATTGTCTGTGAGGACACTGACGTATCTCAAAAAACATGTCCGCCATCGGCCAATGAATTTTGAGCAGCTATCAGACAAGGTCAATGGAGGCCGATCGGAACGAAACTCGCTGGGCCTGTTTGACTCACGGCTCTGGAGGCCTGTGAGAAATTAAAAAGAAATCGGCCACTGGGGGGCGCCTTCACGTTTTTCATGTGCGTAAAGGATTTTATATTGCATGATTTTTCGACGATTCCACGACATTCGCACCACATGGTAGAACTCCTCATTCTGAGCAACTTTGTCTCTAGGACCGCCGCTGTCCATCGAATTGTTTGTTAAATATTGGAGATTATTTCAAAAACCAACTTTGGTGAACTAGTCTTAGGTTTTAGCTCAACCTCGATAACTGTTAAAAAGCTTTAAAAACTATATATTTCCTATGGTAAAATGCATGTATTTGCTGTAAAAGGTCTTTTCTATCTACACTAAAAAATAACTAAAAAAACGAAACAAATTTACACAGTAAAATATGGTTTTCCAATTAAACAGTAATATACTGTAAAAAAAAAAAAAATGCATTCTGGGTAATATTATTTTTCATGTTAAGAAAAGAGGTCTATAGGCTACTTTATCAAAAATGACAAATTATATCACCCAAAATATTACCAGATCATATACAATCGAGATGGTTACAGGCTTGCTAAATAAAACATAATAGCTGTTTATGCATGTGCTTGAACCCCGATAATTGCTGCTTTGCAGATATATTTATTATTAAATGATTGCTATTTTTCCACACAGTATATGTATGTGTTTATATGTCTGTCTATATATCGAATACTTAAATAGGCCTATTCAATTATGTATTTTTTATTCAGTGAATGTTTATTCATTAAGCATAAAGTAAACAAATTCAAAGTTAAAAAGTTAAAGTTATCATTAGCACTAGATATCATTAGATGTTGTTGTTGTGCTCCTCAGAGGGTCATACGAGTACAAACACGCCTGCAAATTTCATCTGGGTGGGACGGCTGGGCTTGTCCTGGTCCTCTGGGTCCGCTAGTCGCCAGTGCCCCGTTTGATGTGCTCCGCACTGCCCTCTTCCCTCTTTATCACACCAGGATCGGGCCAAACCCTCCCGCGTTACACACAGATGACGGCGATAAGCCCTCGCTCGACCCCTCCTCGCCGCGAGCTGACATTCAGCCGTCCAAACGCCCCTCTTTAGGGCCGCCACATTAGCAGGAGGATAAAAGCTTTGTATATATAAACAGTTTAAATAAAGCATTATCTCTAATTGCTCCTCTGTAAGAAAAGAAAGCTACTGGAGGCATGCGATACCGAGCCATTGAAGGGAAAAAAGACAATTTGCATCACCGCTGACCCTAAGTGCTTTATTTTGTAGCAGCGATAGTATCGAGTCTTTGATGTCCAAACCGGTTAGGAAAATTCATGTTAATTGGCATGTTTGTGTGTCGTATTGATAGCGATTGTTGTTCCTTCCCAGAGGAGCGGAGGTCTCCGTTATGTCCCATTATCTACTTTGTCTCAGATGTGAATTCCTATAAGGAGACATAAAAACAGACTCCAGTTGATTCAGAGATTTTAGTGAGTGAGAAATCTTTGAGTTTACTTGGCAAATCTGAGCACAATCTGAGACATTTTGTTTTCTCAGGAGAAACATGTGAAAAGCTTAAACATCATCATCGACTCTTCATTTTCATAATTCAGCTTCCTGGTTTTATTGTGATTGATTCATTTTATGTATTTGGCATCCAAACACTGCAAAAAATGCTGTTCTTACTTAGAGTTTTTGCCCTGTTTCTAGTCAAAATATCTTTTCTTGACAAGCAAAAATTATTTTCTTGTTTTCAGAAAAAATAAGTCAAAATTAAGTGAGTTTTTCCTTAAAATAATAAGCAAAATAATCTTATATCAAACCAAAAATAAGATATATAATCTTGTTTTCAGTTTGGATTCAGATTATTTTGCTTGTTTTAAGGAAAAACTCACTTAATTTTTCCTAAAAACAAGAAAATATAATTTTTACTTGTCAAGAAAATGATTCTTGATCTAAGAATTTCTAGATATTTGGACTGGAAACAAGACAAAAACTCAAAGTAAGAACAGCATTTTTTGCAGTGAAGTGACATTTGATCAGTTCATGCTTTTTCAAAAAGAAAAACGGCGTTTTAATCGTTCATCTAAATATAATAACTTGCTCCAACTCTTTCTTTTTCAGTGTTTATAAATTTAAAGCCAATTTCTAGCATTGTACACTATGAATATAGTTGAGCCTGTGACGAATCGCTTGTCATTTTCCTCCTTTATAAGCTGCTTTAGGTAAAAGCGTTTTTATTTTATAAGTAAGTATTGTCCAATAGTTTGGTGACATGTACTGAAAAGATAAGAGATCTATTGACTGAAGTTGAGATTGTTGATTTTGGCTCTCTTGATAATGTCAGGACTCAGATCTGACTTCACACACTGTTTTACTCTGAAATACATCAGATTGCTTTTTGAGAAAGGCGTTTCATATTGACTTTAAGCTAAACTCTGTATTTTCTCTCAGTAATATCACTTGTGATTTTTCTTTCCTGCAGGTCACAAAGCATAAACATCATGGTTTCTGCATCTGACACTTGTGTGAATGTGTAAACAACACGACTGAAGGCTCAGACGGAGACTCGAGGGTCAGCGGCACAAAGACAAACCCAGTCTCCTCTTTGTTCAAGGCAGCGACCCCATCCTTTTCTGTTGTGTTTGTGGCCTTTATTTCGGGCTCTAAACACCCAGATGCCTGAGCTTTTCTTTCAGGGAATAACTATGGCCATCCTTGTCTTTTTCCCCCCCCTTTTCACTTCATGAAGCTGCAGTCAATGTGTCATTGTGTGTGTTCAGAAGGACCCGACAGACACTTTGGTGGTCTCGGTCACTGTCTACACCGCTGCTGCAGTCGTCCGCGGATTACGCTATTGTGCGTTGTGAAAAGGTAAGAGAAGTCACTTATTTGAGCTCAGTGAAGCTGCTCCGTATAGAAATAAGAGACAGGCTTTTGAAACGGCCTCCGTTCCCTTTCCAATAAATCACAAGCACCCTCTGGCAGAGATCGCCTCGATACGGCGGAGACAGAACGACGCATGCAAACTTCACCGTGTGTTCACAGAGAGGAGCAGCTGTACAGATGACTGAGGTCAGCGGCGCTTCACTTCATATTCCTCAAGAGGAATCCGTGATGTGTTTTGGTGTGCTGCCCCCTGTAGGCCATCCGCTCCAACAGCACCACATCACAAATCTCCTTCAGATCTCAACTAACATTACAAAAGACTTTTGTGTCTCAGATTGATCTCTGAGCTCAGCAGGGTTATTTTAGTAATACTGAGATACTATTATAGGTTTTATAAAATATTTAATTTCAGTTTTAGTTATTTTAGTACATCAAGTTAAACTAAATGAAAATGAGAAATGATGACTAGGTGACTAGCTGAAATAATATAAGTTTATGTTTTTTTATATTTTATTTCAAAATAATAAAAACAAAAATGTTTTTTTTTTTTTTTACGATTTTAGTTTTAGTGAAGTATAATAACACTCTGAGAATATCTGTCCAACTCTAAAATAAGTATAAACAACATGATCTGAATGGAAATACTGTGTAGCAAAATAAACTGGAGATCCGATTGGAGGTTTGTGTCTCAATTGTTTCTCCAAAAAAACAGTGAGAGTAAATGAAGTCAATTCTTGTTTCTCCTGAGACACATATCACATATATCTCACATTGCTCTCCTCTAGAGATTTCTATTCATCTTATGATGTTTTTCTCTTGTTGTCTTATAAAAATCCACAGATTTTTGACGCTTTCTACACTACCTGCCAAAAGTTTGATTTATCGCTGCACATCATTATTGTTAAATTCATGTTCTGGTAATCTTGAATCAGAATATCTTCCTCTTGCAGCATCTCTTCTCTTCTCTGATGATGAGGGCGGGGCAACCTGTCACTCACATGAGATCCACCAATAGCAAACCACAACCATCCAATCAATTCCCCACAGACAGAATCAAGCCCCGCCCTACATTTGTTCTTGTTTGCGAAGCGTTTCACTCAGATATACGGCACAATAGAGAAGAAAAGCGCAACTTCCGTTTCTTGCTGACGTTAATGGTAAGTATGAAACACAGATCATCATGTGACGGGGCGGTGGCTTCTGATAGCTGAGCTCATGAATATTAATTAGATTAACCACTGATATTTTAGCATAAATGCTATTTTTATTTGTTTATTTCCAGGTCAACACTGAAAGGCGAGTAAATAATATATCGCTTTGCGCTCTTCTAAGGATGTTTGCTCTGGGAATGAAGTGCCGGAGGTCCACGAGGACTCGTCACCAGCGTAACGACACAAGCTTCTGTCAGGTAACGGTGATCAGGTGGAGTGTGAATCAGCTCACGGCCTGAAGGAAGGCCATTCTTTCCTCATTCCTCTGTTTCAGCGTTAATGACAGGCGGCAGAGGAACCCGAGACTCATCCTGCTCCGGTTTCCTTACGTCAAATCCCACAAAACCGCTGGAGATCCCAACACACTCTCAACGACAACAGACTCTCTTGATGTTAGTACTTTTATTTCATTGATTGATTAGTGCTCATTATTCCAAAGATTAAAAGGTTTGTTGTCAAAACATGCTCTGAAACAACTTTAATTCCCAGCTGACATCACAAATCCCTTGAAGTGTTTTCAAGCATGTGCAGAGCCAGTTTCAATAAGAACACTTTACAGTAAGGTCTCATTGTTAACATTAGTTAATCCATCAGTTAACTTGAACTAACAACAAGCAATTTATTTTTACGTTTATTAGTTGATCGTTGTTTATGTTAGTTCACAGAGCAATAGTGTTAACACATGTCCTATATACAGTAGTTTATATGTATATAAACTATAAAATGTGTATATATGTATATATACAGTCGAACCAAAATGTATTCAGACACCTTGAACATTTAATTCATTAATTCAGTTTATTCACTATAGTTTAAAAAATGGTAATAAAATATATGACAAGATCTCAGAGTTAAACTGTGTCAGAAAAAAATCATCTTAATTATGTTAGATAACACTTAAGCAAAACATGGTCAAGTCAAAGTGTCTGAATAATTTTTGTCCCAAATTTTTATCAGTTTTACTGGTAGTCCACTGTATGAAGAATTTAAAAAAAAATACTGTATGTCTGGCTTAAAATGAACCCAAAATATGTTAGAAAGTAAAAATCAGACACATAATTACTAGACGCAACAATAATAATCAAAAAGGTGAACATTTATTAATAAGCTATTTTAATACATTTTTTATTGTTTAATTGTTATTCATTAAACTTATTAATAAATTATAATTTCCAACATACTTTGGCTTAGTAATTTAGTAATTTTTAAGCAATATTTGAGTTCAATAAAACTACAGAGCAGGTTGGGCAAACATTTAACCCAATCACTGGGTCAAAACAACCCAATCGCTGGGTCAAAACAACTCAATCGCTGGGTCAAAACAGCCCAATCACTGGGTTAAAACAGCCCAATCACTGGGTCAAAACAACCCATCCGCTGGGTTAAAACAACCCAATTGCTGGGTCAAAACAACCCATTCGCTGGGTCAAAACAACCACCCATTTGTGGGTCAAAACCACCATTCGCTGGGTCCCAGCTGGGTTAAAACAACCCAATCGCTGGGTTAAAACAACCCATTCGCTGGGTTAAAACAGCCCATTCGCTGGTTAAAACAGCCCATTCGCTGGTTAAAACAGCCCATTCGCTGGGTTAAAACAACCCAATCGCTGGGTTAAAACAGCCCATTCGCTGGGTTAAAACACCCCAATTGCTGGTTAAAACAACCCAATTGCTGGGTCAAAACAACCCAATCGCTGGGTCAAAACAACCCAATCGCTGGGTCAAAACAACCCATCCACTGGGTCAAAACAACCCAATCGCTGGGTTAAAACAGCCCAATCGCTGGGTTAAAACAAACGCAAAACACCCAATCGCTGAGTTAAAACAGCCCCATCGCTGGGTCAAAACAACCCAATCGCGGGTCAAACAACCATTTGCTGGGTTAAAACAGCCCAATCGCTGGGTCAAAAGAACCCATTTGGTGGGTCAAAACCACCCATTCGCTGGGTCAAACCAGCCCAGTCGCTGGGTTAAAACAACCCAATCGCTGGGTTAAAACAACCCAATCGCTGGGTTAAAACAACCCAATCGCTGGGTTAAAACAGCCCATTTGCTGGGTTAAAACAACCCAATCGCTGGGTTAAAACAGCCCATTTGCTGGGTTAAAACAGCCCAATCGCTGAGTTAAAACAACCCAATCGCTGGGTCCACCCATTCGCTGGGTCCCAGTCGCTGGGTTAAAACCCAATCGCTGGGTTAAAACAATCCAGTCGCTGGGTCAAAATCACCCATTCGCTGGGTTAAAACAGCCCAGTTGCTGGGTCAAAAGAACCCATTCGCTGGGTTAAAACAACCCAGTCACTTGGTTTGTCCATTTTCAACTCAGCGATTGGGTTGTTTTTAGCCCAGCATTTTTTAGAGTGTAGAAATGAACATCAGCTGAGATTAATGAATTAATAACTCTACAAGTTATGGTTCATTGTTAGTTCAGGTTAATGTAGCTGACAAATGAAACCTTATTCAAAATAGTTGCACAAAAAATAGAAGCTGCCCAGAGTTAGCGTTGCTTTAATGTAGTGTTGTTTGCTAATTATACGGATAGTAGGCCCACTATGAGCACACTTAATAGGATATAAGAGAGGCAAAGCTCGGTCGAGGGCCACACGGGGTCCATCCATTGACACTAACCCTGCTATTGTCTTCATGTTTCCCGAAGCACAGTCTGTGACAGTGGAAGCAACCTAGGATTTAAAGGTCACGTCGGCACAAAGGAGAGAAACTCTCTGCTCTGCCCGAGGCGCTTTATCTGACCTTGCAGTTCTTCTGGGTGCAGGCGAAATCTTTCAGTACTCTAAGTGACTGCTGAATACGACCCAGGAGAAACACAATATTGGGGAGGCGCAGGGTCGCTCCGCTTAAAGGAATCCCCCGCTGGCTGCGGGACGAGGCCAACGTACTGCAAACAAGGCGTTGGAAGGGCCCGGATAAGGATCCCGTTCCCCACGCCGAGAGGCCTCTCCACCGCAAGGAATAAAGGACCAAGCAGTTACGGCCTTTGTTAATGAAGTTTCATTTGATTCCCTCTGACAACCATTGAAACAATGAGCATTGGGAGATGTTCCTCAGCGCGGGCCGTAACAATAGTTTTCGGCGGCGTTTCTGACGAGGCAGAGCACTTTTCACATACAAAGCGAGAGGATCTTCCTACCTAAAAGAACTGAAAGAGTCCTCTATAAAAGGCACCTGCAAACAAGAGTTGAAAAGGGTCAGCAAATGATGCCACTTTTGTTCGGCCGCACAAAGCGTCCGTGATTTCCATTGTGACCCGAGAGCGCATTGTGCGTGAACAAATACGTCACCGTACACAGAGTACACAGGAGTAATTGGCTTTATTCCGAGGCTCTTTTGACCAGTCAGTCTGGATCAGCAAAAGCCAGATTGTTGCAAATGGGGCAAATCGTTCAACTTTATTTGAGCGTCAGTGTTAGGAGGCATTGCAATGCAAACACTCTGAAGCAATGCGGTGGATAGTCAGAACTCAGAAAAGGTCAATATTTAATGCAGTGAAAGACCTCATTGTGTGCTTGAAACACATTTGTTATTGAATTTCTCCAAACAAAGCTGGAATATTTTGACTGTACACTTTATTCTCGGACACATAAGGAGAAATAAAGTGGTTATCTGATGTAAACAAATGCAATTAATTGTTTTCCAACAGGTTCCCAACTTTCTCGTCTTGCCGTTGGTCACCGAACAGTCCCGGCCCAAGAAGATCCGACAGAAAACAGTTAGTGCATCAAATATTTTTCTGATTTTAGCTCCTGTAAAACGTCTCGGAGAAAGAGAGTGGAAATATAAACAATGAGAGAATGTATAATATGAGCGCGGCCGTTTTTTGTTTCTCCTGGGACCGGTATCTGCCGCAAACATCTCTCAGGCATTGTGGACGAGAGATTGGCTTTCAGAGCTGCTTTGTTCTGTTCTTTGGGTTTGGTTGAAGTGCCACGCCTGCTACTCAACCTCTGAATATGTGCCAGACATTTCCCTCCTTTTGTGAAGTTCGTAATGCAGGAAGGGAAAAGCTTCAGCCTGTAGCAGTGAGTCTTTCAGATCACGGATCCCATATATGATCGTTCTAATGCGACGGACTCCATCCTAAACTTTAAAACGCAGCTTTAAATTTGTATGTGTAAAGACCCAATTTATATTTGGAAAATATTTAGTTTATTAAGTATCAAGTACTTAATATAGTACTGTGCTGTGTATTATTTATTTATTACTTATTTTAATCTATTTATTTAATTTTTAACTGATCTTTTTTTAATTTATTCATTAATATATTTTTTTTTATTTTAATCTAATATTTATTTATTTTATTCATTTATATCAAATCTGTATTTTACTCTATTTTCTATTTCAATCTTTTTATTAAAAACAAAACCTCATGACTGTGTCGTACTTCATCACACCTTCTGATAACACTGAACAGATACTATTACAAACATTATGGGGGGGGGGTACTGTCGGTGGTTAAAAAGTGTGTTAGATCACTTTTCGCTAAAACCCTAGATGTTAAACTCTTCTCTTTGTGCGCACTATCTTCCCGTCTCATCGCCTCCAGAGCAGTGCCACACCCTTGATCCATGTGTTGTGAAGGAGATGGGTAATCCCACAGTAATTATTCCAGATTAGGAGATTTAGGATTAATCAGGTGTGAAATGGCCTCTCAAACGCAGCCGGTCACCTGCCCGACACTAACTCACCTGGGCTGGGAGAGCGGCGGCCAGCGGGTTAAGATGAAGACGGGTGTGTTTGGAGAGAAGGTGTGAGCACAGCTTGAACTCTGGCCCTCGAGCTCTGGGTTAACCTGGATCAAACTCTAGTAATCCAGAAGAGCTTGATTCTTCAGGAGCGTATGATTACGGTTGGATGGAGAGCACCTGCTCTAGAGTTTGCATGAAAAATCATAAATCAAGCAGACGTGCGTCCCGTCAGAACATGAGCAGAGCATTTCTGCATCAACAACATACAGATGTTCATCTTTACTGACAGATCTATGCTTAAGATTCAATCTACAGATACACTCTAAACATGATGGACAAAACCAATGATTGGGTGGTTTTAACCCAGTGGTTGAGTTAAATGTTTGCCCAACCTTTTATTTAATTCAACTATAAATATATATATATATATATATATATATATTTTTTTTTTTTTTTTTTATAGGTGTAGTTTCTATAGAACTCATTTGCAATTTCCGATATGGATAACCATATATCTTATTATCTTAGATGATAACCACAGTGTGTGTTGTGTGTGTGTGTGTGTGTGTGTGTGTGTGTGTGTGTGTGTGTGTGTGTGAGAGAGAGAGAGATACAGAGGGTACAGTGAAATTTGTGAACCCAGAGCAGGACAGAGTAACAGGGAAAAGAAAGTCAATGACTGTATAACATCAGATTGATCAGAGATGCATCAGAAGATAAGAGACAGACAGATGGCATGATGTTACATTAGAGTATGCCATGTGACTGTAAACAGAGGCATTACCATAGTAAAGACTGCCACATTACTGTAACTCACCCTTATGAAGGTAAACTGCAGTATTGATTCAGTCTTATGGTACAGTGAGATCATTTACTGTATTACAGCAAACTCTGTTCTACACAAATCCTCATGACTGTGTCGTACTTCATCACACCGTCTGATAACACTGAACAGATACTATTACAAACATTATGGATTTCATGTCAATTATGTAATTTAGGTAATGTAAGTGTATTTTCTAATGTGGCATCTGTAGCCTGTGTAACAAGAACAACCCAATCGCTTTTTTTTTTTTTAGAATTACTAAACGGGCTCAGCATGTGAAGAGAGGAACACATTCACTCTGAGTCCAACACAAGATCAGTGTTCTTTATCAACAGAAGTTTGATCACACATGTATTTCAGTGCATGTATTCATAAGTATTTGTTCAAAGCCAACACTATCGGCTCATGTAGATCTCCAGCTCTGTTCATAAAGCAGTTTCACCAGAACCATGAGGTCAAACTTCAGACTTCACCTCGTTCAACGCCGGCGGTCCTTTACATCAGTCAATCATCATCCAGTCCGTACAAGTTAAATACAGAGCAAATAGAGTCACATCTGAATTCAGCACTGAATCAGTTTCCCTGTTGGACTCTTTTGTGTGCATGAGCATGAGCGTCGCTGTTCTCATCGCAGTGATGTTAGTGCATTCGCTCATTATCTGTCACCGTCTCTGTAGTTTTTCCTCTGAAATCTCAGTCTTTGGATCTCTCTGTCTGTCTATGGGTTTATTTACATTCATGACTTAATATGACTTGAGCGGATCAGATCACATGACTGTCCATCTTGAATGCATCTTTGGGGAAATTTCACTCTCTTTGCCTTTACATAATTAATATTATCAATACTTTCCCAAACACCTTCTTGTTTACAATTTACTACATGTTTTCTGCCCCTTGTGGACGTTCTGTGTGCTCTACAGGAAGTAGAAACACTTTTATTTCATTTCCAAAATGTCTTTCTCTGATGCACTTTTTTTCAAAATTCCATCAAACCTTTAAAATTTTATATAGTTATTGATGAACCCACTATATATTCAATTCAATATAAGCAACTTATACTTAATATTTCATATACTATATAAACTTATTTATAATCAATAATCAGTCAATTAAATTAATACAAATTAAAATAATTTATCAGTAATTTTACTAATAATTAAAAATAAAAAATATATATTTTACATATATATATATATTTTTTTTTTTCTCAATGTCGTTTTAGCATCAATGATACACTATTATATTGTTTTGAATTAGATTTTATTTTTAGATTGTCTGTTTTCATTTTAATTTTTTGTCTTTAAATATATATATATATATATATATATATATATATATATATATAGTACACAAACTAAACAAAAATGAGAAATTTTGCCTTGGCAACTGGCTAAAATATATTTTTTTTATGCTATTTTATTTACGTTACTATATATTTATGAATGTATTATGTTTAACTCAGATTCTTGTTCAGATGCTGGAGTAGAGATGGTCATTTCAGGCCTTCAGTCGCAGCAGCATCAAGCCGTTCCTGACACTGAGACTCCCGGCTGAGATTTGCACCAGTTTTGGTCTTCAGCAGAGTCTGACACACATCGAGCTGCAGACGTTACCCGTCCCGTCCCGTCCCGTCCGTCCCCTGCTCGCGGCTGCAGATGAACACCAGCAGGGTTTGTTCACTATAGTGCGTGTGGCAAATTGTGGTTCCCTGTTGTAATCTAGATAAGGCCGTGGAGTGTGTGGAGCTCGGCGTGTGCTCCGGGTCTCGGAGGAGATCACAACACACCTGCACCTCCTTCACCTCCGGCTCTGATATATTCTTAAAACCCTTTCTCATTCTCAATGCCAGTGCACAGCGGTCTCCCCGTGCTGCCTTTCAAGCAATTAAATAGAGAGGACAGAAGGCTTATATCAGCAGTGCAGCTCAACGCTGGCTTTATACAGGCGTCTGATATCAGCTTCAGCTGTGACGCGCCGCTGCTCACAAAAACAGGAAGGTCAGCATGATGCACGATTGCCATAATTCACCCCAAAAATGAACTTTGTGTCATACTCATTGTTCAAATTGTTTGTTTTAAGCATGTATGTTTAAACAAGCCTTAATATCTTACACAATTTTGCTTCTCAAGTAAATCTTCTTGTTTTTACTGGAAAACAAGAAGATTAAGAAAATAAATGTTATGTACACTCCCGTTCAAGTGTCTCTTCTGCTCACCAAGGCTGATCAAAAATACAGTAAACATTGTGAAATATTATTCCAGTGTAAATCAGCTGTTTTCTATGTGAATATATAGTAAAGTGTAATTTATTCCTGTGATCAAAGCTGAATTTTCAGCATCATTACTTCAGTCTTCAGTGTCACATGATCCTTCAGAAATCATTCTGATATGATGATTTGATGCTCAAGAAACATTTATGATTATTATCAATGTTGAAAGTTCATATTTTAGTGGAAACCGTCATGCATTTTATTTTTCAGGATTCTTTGATGAATAGAAAGTTCAGCATTTATTTGAAATAGAATCTTTAGTAACATTATAAATGTCTTTACTGTCACTTTTGATCAGTTTAATGCATCTTTGAGGAGTAAAAGTATTAATTAATTTATTTTTTTTTAAAAACTTTGAATGATAGTGTATGCATGCATTTATGTATTTATTTATTCCTAGATTTATTTCTAAAATGTTTAGATTTGTTTTTTATGTATCATTTCTTTTTTAAATTTGTAACTGTATTTAAAAGAAGCATTATGTTCAATATGCCCTATAGAAATTCCACAGAAAATTCTATTTCATAGAAGTATTGTCCTCGACAGGGTGTTGCATCAGAAAAAGTGTTTTTGCGCAGTTTTGTTTAATGCCGTACCTTCAGCTCTGTTTACATCTGCTACTAAAGATCCATGACATTAGATGACATGATTTGCATAACTTACTGTAAGGACAGATCTGTTTAACAATACTGCTGAAAAAAACAAACTATGTTTCAAGTCTGCACAATGGCGTTCTGTAAGCTGTCTGTGTCTGGGAACACATTCGGTGTGTTTTTCACCAGAAACACAGAGATCCAGAGAGAGTGACTCATTTGTTCTTGGCAAAGCGTGACCGAACTGTGCCAAGCAACTTGAAATAACCAGAACCTCTGCAACTGAAAAGAGATCAGTGATAAAATAACAACAAGTTAAACAGAGCAAACAGCAGTCATGTCGAAGACAATGTAAGCACAATATTGGGTTCATAACTGAAATGAAGCATGAATGTTCTTCAAACAGAGCAGACAAAAGCCAAGAGGACCCTGACATCTGAACATGGCAGCGAGGTGCGTGAGAGATTCAGCAGCATCATCTCCGCTGATATATGAGTGTGTGTCGAGTGTGTGTACTGAGGGAGGGTTCGACATATTCCTGTGAATAAGAGCAACACATTATATTTGTCTGTTGCATTAGTCACGCTGCTCGTACACTGACTCTGACAGGAAGAGAGATCGCTTACCGCCCTGAGCTTCTGTGTCACAGTATAATGATGTACAATGCTGATAAAACACTCTTGTGATGCATATTGTCTAGTAAGGCAACCATAAACAGCCTACAGTTACACTAATGCACCCTAGTCAGGGTAGACATTTTATTTCATTTCATGCAAATGACAGAGAGGCACTGAGGAGTAGAAGAGTTCAGGCAGAGTTTACCTTGAAAATTAATGCTGTGTCATTACTTACTCAATGATATGGTGAACAAAACATGTAAGAATCTTAAGTGTTGATGGTCACAGAGATTATTTTATGCAATAATCCAAAGAAGAATAGATTTTGGTAACAATTTATTTTACAGTGTCCTTGCATATATGCATGTATGCATAATTACATGCAAATAACCCTCAACCAAACCCTAATCCTACCCTAACCCTATAGTAAGTACATGTTGTTAATTAATATTACTTAAGTACTTAAATATATAATTACACGGTAACAATGACACCTTAAAATAAAGTGTAACCTAGATTTTTTTGTTGAGGGAATACAGAAATATTGCATCACTCATCTTTCTCACTCATAAAACAACTGAACTTGGTGGCCTCGTGTTGATTGATATAAAAGTTTGAAATAATTTTGGTGATAGCATATGTGCTAAAATCCTGAAACATGCTCTACACATGTACACACATGCATGTAGACATGGATGTGTTGCTGTGGTCATAACGAACCTCAAGGGCCGATAGAATTTCCTTCCAATGCCTGTCATCACGGCCTGTCACTCAGAGGGCCTTTCTGTGTGGAGTTTGCATGTTCTCCTGAGTCTGAGTGGAATTCCTCCTGTTTCCCCCACAATCCAAAGACATGCAGTGTATGTCAGTTGGAGACACTCAATTGTCCTTAGGGGTGTGTGTGTGTGTGCGTGTGTGTGTGTGTGTGTGTGACCTGCGGGTAATGCACTGAGGGTGTTTCTCCGCCTGTGGATCCAGCCCCCTGCCACCTGAGTAAGGATAAAGCGGTTTGGATGACGGATGCCTGTCATTTCCTCACGTGTTACTTTCTAAAAAATCTTGGGTTAATTTTTCAGTGTTGAGCCATTTGGGTCATTTTTTTCTGGTTATTTTTCCAGCGTTTGGGTAGTTTTGTGTTACCAGATCCTGGGTCAGATGTAACAACCCAGCGTTTGGGTAGTTTTTGTGTTACCAGATCCTGGGTCAGATGTAACAACCCAGCATTTGGGTATTTTTGTGTTACCCAGATCCTGGGTCAGATGTAACAACCCGGCGTTTGGGTAGTTTTTGTGTTACCCAGATCCTGGGTTAACCCGGCGTTTGGGTAGTTTTTGTGTTACCAGATCCTGGGTCAGACGTAACAAGTTTGGGTAGTTTTGTGTTACACAGATCCTGGGTCAGATGTAACAAGTTTTTGTTTCCAGGCGTTTGGTAGTTTTTGTGTTCCTGGGTCGGACGTAACAACCCAGCGTTGGGTAGTTTTGTGTTACCCAGATCCTGGGTCGGACGTGTTGGGTAGTTTTTGTGTTACCCAGATCCTGGGTCAGACGTAACAACCCAGCGTTTGGGTAGTTTTTGTGTTACCCAGAGATGTAATGTTACAGGTACCGGCTGACACCACGTAAACAGCTTATATGCTCTCTCTGGAAACAGAAGAATAAATGAGACAGGGCAAACTCTGCGTCTGTTTTTCATCTCGCTCAGCAGAAAGAGAAAACGAGAGGATTTATTAAACATTCACAATTTAAATCCTCCTCTGTTACAAACATTCAATGTTCACTATGAAATAAACACCACTTCAAAATAAAATACAATTTGTCTTTTTTTCCCTCTCAGGAAATACTGAGTTATAAGTTTGTGTGATTAAATAAATCACAATGACAATAACCACTGTTACCCTGTAAGTTGTCTCTTTCCAGCTAAAAATAAAACAGTGTATGTTATCACTTACATATGGTTACATTTTGTTCCTGAATGCAATTTTACATTTCCAGATAAAGTAATTTTCTTACTCTTCCTAAAATGCTTGAGCTGACAGATTTTTAACTTTTTTTTTTTTTTTGTTTACCACTTTTAAAATATATCACATTTGTTTTCAACATTAGGCTTTAACCATTACATAAACTCAGCTTAACATTTGCTTTTTTTAACATTTTACACAATATCATACATTTCAAAAGTATTGAATCTTTACAAAAATGTTCAGAAGCTAAAAATAAATCTCTGTCCAACGTGAATATGGTAGCAACAGGTGACATTAACATGCGCGAAAATGCGACTACTGCTATATGTATATATGTCCACATATTCATAAAACAGCCTTACTAGCGGACATTAAAACATTCAGCGACATGCCAACATATTACACTTCAGGTACTTAGCTTAAGTTACTATTCCACCAACCTGGAAACAGAAGAAATAAATGAGACAGGGCAAACTCTGCGTCTGTTTTTCATCTCGCTCAGCAGAAAGAGAAAAACCGCAAAGCGGACAAAACTGACGTAAAGCCCCATGGAGCACAATAAGCGCCACGCTACACTCTGCTGGCGAACTTCATAATTACTCCTGACCTCTATTTAAAATATTTTAATGAAAGGAAGGTGGAAACAGGTTCATTACCCCTAAACAAATATTCAAAACATTAATTATAAAATTACAGAAACTACCACAAATGTGATAACACTTTAGTGGGCATCACACGCTCCCTGACAGAGAAGAATGGCTCCCGACATTTGAAAAATATTTACCTCAAAACCGTTTAACTTTTTCAATTCTTAACCTTGATTCTCAAATTTCTATTTAACAAACAAGCATGGTAGGTGGAATGTATGTGGCTGGTGCTGGGTAAGGGTATGGCATGTATGGTGCCTGGGAGTAAAGGAGTGGGTGTGAATATGGCATACAAAGAGGCGGGATGTATGGAAAGAGTGAGTGTGCAGGTGTAGTGTGATGAGATGCTTCTATTACAGGTATATAGGGTGCTGTGTATCCGGTCACTGAGTTAACTGTGGGTCTGTCTGAACTGATGGCTCACTAATGAGTCATATGTGAAAACGGCGTGGCCTTTTCTCACGAACGGACCTTCTAACGTCTGACTGAGTGTGCTCTACAGGTGGGGTCAAAGGTCGAGCTTCTGAGTCAGAGTCTTGGTGTCCATTGTTTTCCTCCCCTTCCACAAGTCCAGTGGATAAAGGTAGGTTTTCATCAGCATGGTGTCTCTTCTCAGTAGGATTTGGTAAGTGTTCAGGTACACTATGTCTTTCTCTCCTTACAGGTGCTGGTTCTGACCCCTGAATCTCCGGATACCTGGTGAGTTGCTCCTGGTAGGTAACAGGTCTTTCCTCTATCCTTTCGGCCGGTCTCCTTAACCAGTATCCTGAGCCAGAATCATCATCTGAATCATTTTCACTGTCATCACTCGTGTCTGCTTGTCTTTGAGTGTCTGTCATTCTCTCTTGGTTTTGTCTGTTATGTGTTTTCTTCTCAGGAATAGATCTGGTGTCAGATGGAGTGACATTGACAGGTAAGTCGTTCACCAGCAACAGGAGATTACGGTGCAGTGTCCTGCTTTTCTGTTTGTCTCCAGTTTCAGGGCAGACAACATACACTGGGTTCTCAGCAAGTTGACGTTCGACTATGTATATAGTCTTCTCCCAGTATGCCCTTAATTTTCCTGGCCCTCCACGTTCACTGAGGTTCCGGACCAGCACTCTGTCCCCTGGTTGCAGTACAACCCCTCTTGCTCTCTTGTCATATGCCACTTTTCCCCTTGCACTGGACTTTTTGCTATTCTCGCCAGCAATGCGGTAGGCTTCCGACATCCTTTTAGCCCATTTCTCTGCAAACCCTCTAGGTGAGTATGGTTCCTTTTCTCCAACCAACCCAAACAGCAAATCGACTGGGAGATGTGGGTGACGGCCGTAAAGGAGGAAAAACGGGGAGTAACCAATTGACTCATGTCTAGTGCAGTTGTATGCGTGTATAACATGCGGGAGGTGATCCTTCCACCGCAGTTTCTCACTATCAGTCAATGTTCTTAACATCTGGAGGATGGTGCGGTTCAACCGCTCGGCTGGGTTGCCTTGTGGGTGATAGGGCGATGTCCGCGAGTGGCCAACCCCTGACAACCGCTGTAATGATTGGAACAGTTTGTTCTCAAATTCACGACCCTGGTCATGATGTAGTTTGGATGGATATCCGAACCGGGGTATGAAATCATTGAAGATGCGCTCAGCTGCTGTTTTCCCGCTCTTATTCTTCGTGGGATATGCCTGAGCAAATCTAGTGAAATGATCAAGTACTACTAGAATATATTCATATCCCCCACAACTGGTTTCCAGATGCAAATAGTCAATACACACAAGCTCTAAAGGGAAGTTAGATGTAATGCTGCCCATAGGAGCTCTTGTGTGTATCGTGGGTTTTTTAGACCTGATACAGGGACATTTTCGGGTGACATAGTCTTCAATTTCTTTAGCCATAAAGGGCCAGTAAAATCTTTCCCGAGCAAGATGGAGCACTCTTTCTGTGCCTACATGACCCATCTCATTGTGTAGGTACTTCAGAGCAATCGGCCTGTGTTTCAGAGGGAGGACTAACTGCTTTTGCTGGTTCGTCATTCTATAAAGGAGGCCGCCTTCAAGTTGCAACTTACTCCACTCATGCAGCAGCTTTCGTGTGGCTCCACTTGCAGTTTGGCGTACATTATCTGTCAGTTTTGTGTTTGACTCCTTTAACTCAATAATCTTGCCTATGGCTTGATCCTCTCTTTGAGCCTTAACAAGTTCATCATGGCTGATAGCTGGCAGGTGACTATGAGGTTGTGGTGGAGGATCCGGGGAACACATGTTAAGTGTTGCCACCCAGGCCACATCTTTCCGTTCTGCTGCCTGACTCCCCTCCCATGTAGCACGCACTGCCTCGTTCGAGAACTCTTCTGTACAGGCCACCTCATATTTCCCCATGTCCAAGGGGAGCCGAGACAGTGTGTCTGCATCCACATTTGATTTTCCAGGCCTATATCTGATGTCGAAATGGAAATCTGATAGTTCTCCCACCACCGATGCCCAACAGCGTTGAGTTTTGCTGTACTCATGATATAGGTCAGGGGGTTGTTGTCCGTATACACAGTGAAATGGGGGGCGTAGTACAGGTAGTCCCGGAACTTTTCACACACAGCCCATTTCAATGCGAGGAACTCCAGTTTTCCACTGTGTAGGTGATAGTTACGCTCAGCAGGTGTTAAAGTCCTCGAGCCATAGCCAATGACTCTCAGCTTTCCATTCTGGCGCTGATAGAGGACAGCCCCCAGGCCCTGGTCTGAGGCGTCTGTATGCAGCGTGAAAGGTAGGCTGAAATCAGGATACGCTAAGACAGGGGGGGTTATAAGGAGAGTGACCAGTTGCTCTAAAGCTTCCTGATGTTGAGTGGTCCAGTCAACAGGCTGTCGGGAAGGAAGCTGTGGGCGTTTGGTGGTTTTCCCACATGTTGGAGTCTGGGCTTTCCCTGACTTAGTTTGGAGAAGCTCATAGATTGGCTTTGCGATCCTGGAAAAATCCTGGATATAGGAGCGATAATATCCCAAGAAGCCGGTCAGTTTCCTTACTTCATCAATTGTCTGTGGTGTCTTGCTTGTTAAGGTTTTGACTGCTTCAAGGTCCCGTGGGTCTATCTTGACACCATCAGCTGACACAAGGCGCCCCACGTACCTGACTTCCTGTCTGAAGAGCTCACACTTTTCAGGTCTCAATTTTACTCCATGCTGTTGAAGAGCCTGGAGCACTTTGCGGAGGGCAATGCATAAGGGATGCAGCATTCATCCCTGAGGGTGCCTAGCACCTCCTCCATGCTCCGCTGAAATGCTGCTGGGGCATTTGAGAGTCCGAATGGGATACGGACCCATTCATAGAGGCCCCATGGGGTGACGAAGGCAGTCAGGTGTCGTGAACCCTCGGCGATGAAACCCTGATGGTACGCCTTTCCCTGGTCCAAGATGCTAAACCAGGTGTAGCCCCCCAGTGTGTCTGTCAGGTCTTGTATCCTGGGTAGTGGATGTCGGTCAGGCACAGTCTTTTTGTTCAGGAGGCGATAATCAATACAAAGACGTAGGCTGCCATCCTTCTTCCTAACACAGACTACTGGGGCAGCATATGGGGACTTGGATTTAACAATCCAGCCTCTCATCAGCAGCTCCTGCACGTACTCCTTTACCTCCTTAAACAGTGGCTTCGGGACTGCTGAGTATGCTCTCTGTACAGGGGTTTCATCTGTGAGGGTAATCGACATTTGTAAGCTTGGTATGCATCCAAGATCATCACCGTCACGTGCGAAAGCCCCGGCTTCTTCACACAGCATTTTGTTGACTTTTTCCCTTTGTTTATCATCAAGGTGACTGAGGTCGATGGGAGGTTGCCATGATGATAGATGGGCGTCAACAGGTGTTGATACAGCACTGTTAACAGTGACTGTGGGGTCGGGTGCTTCAGGTGAGTCTGTTGCGATCACTTTTTCAACACAGTGGATGCCGCCCAGTGCTGTCTTTCTTGGCAGAGTTACTGCATGTTTGGTGTTGTTACCCACAGGTACAGCTACATAAGGTTTTCTTGGATTTTGTACCTCCAACAGACCTTCACCCACGTCCAGTTCTGTCAACTGCACATTGTTGTCATCAGGCTCAAATAGGAAGACTGCGTCAGATGTACTCATGTGGGGTGGGACTTGGCATTTGACCCAGGCTACCTGACCTGCTGGGATAACCATGTCCTGTCTGCCCGTCCGTAGGCGCCCGCACTGCACAGAGGGTTTGTTGGCTTGGATGAAGCTCACCATTAGCTCTGCCTTCTCTGCTGGTATACACAAGGCATTACAGAGTAGGACGACAAGGCTTGAAATTAGCTTTTCAGGTCGTTCTTGTATCATCTCTTCCAACACGTTGAAACCCAACAGTGGCCTCTCCAGAGCAAGACTGCTGACAAGAAAAGGCACAGTGACTGACAGATTAGGGTCCTCATTCCCCATCAAATTGACTGTAAGGGCAACCCAGCCATCAAACGGGAGGACGTCACCGTTCACTGCATACACCCTTAACTCATCTTCGTCACCTATAATGTCACTGAGTGGCCTAACAGGAGTGTCAGGTAGATATTTACTCTTCCAGTCTCTATCAATCATACTGACTTGAGCCCCAGTGTCTAGCAGAGCACTGACTGCTAATCCATTTAGGTTACAATGGGTGAGAGCTCTCCTTCCAATGAGTTTGGCTAGACGTTCACTTTTGCTGTGAGGTAAGTCATAAGTGGATGGATTGGTTGTCTTGCTTGGTGGTTTCAGTCTCTTTTCCATTACTTTGTCTTTTTTCTGTCCTTCAATTCCAGGTTGATCAGTATGACAAATGTCAGGTTGGGACGATCGCTGAGACCCGGTCACTGTTTGTCCCTCGGCAGGGACCGGCTCCAGTTTCCCTGGCGTGTTGGTCTCTTAAGACAGCCCACTGCCCGGTGGCCTTCTTCACCACAGTGGAAACAGTGAGGGCAGTCAGGATGATTTTGCTCCACGCACTTTTCACAGCCATATGGTTTCTCTCTCCTACGGTCTCCTCTACCTTTTCCACTATGGTTGAACTGTCCTGCCGTCTGTGTCTGCATTGACTGTCTCATGAGCTCAACTGTATTTGTAAGCTGTTCAAGTTTTGCCGTTAACTGTTGAATCACATCTGTTTTTGGCCCCTTCTCCTTTACACTAGGACACTGCGAAGCATTAACTTCAGACTGAGCACTGTGCACATTTGTTAGTCTTTGGCGGGTGGCGGGACCCAGCCTTCGCTGCCTTTCACTTTCGTCACACATCACTTTCTTCATCTGTTTTAAAATTGCCTCATCCGATACTCTGGGGTCCACAAGCAATAGCTTCAACTCTCTGCGGACATCATCATGTTTATGACCTAGTCCCTGATACACAGTGTGGAGAAACACATCCTGCACTGTGCTTGCACTGTACTTGACAACTGTGTCAGCATGTTTTGAGGCCAGCATGATCTTTTGCTTAAGTCCTATAACTCTGTATAAGAACTGTTGGGGTGTCTCAGTGTCTTTCTGTTTGGTGCACATCAGTTCCTGGAACAGTTCGGTGTTACTTTGCTCACCCAGGTGGGAGTGGAGGAAGGCTTTTAGTTCTTCTACAGTCAGATCATCCTTATTCATCAACATGTCTTTAAAAGTCCCTGGCTTGATGACTTTGAGGACGGCTCTTACAACCTCTGCATCACTGAACTGCTCCTTTAAACCGTCTTCCATTTGCCGACAGACACTGTTATAGCTGAGATCTGACCCCTGGTCCCCAATCTGACCCCCCTGGATCTTCAGTTCCCTGCGATGAAGGTAAGACAACTCTCTTAAGGAGAGCAACTTGTCATGTGTTGATGTGTAGAGTGTTCACTTAAACCTCTGGTGCCTGCCACGTTACTACTCTGTGTGGTGTGTCCTATCTTTACAGATGACTCAGGCTGTGGAGTGGGTGTGTGTTTGTACTGCATAATTTTCTTACTCAGCTCCTCATAACTAGTAAGTATTTTCTGCAACTCTGTGTCATGTGTGTCACTAGACGTAGATAGTGCCATGTGGGTTGTATTAGTAATCCCAATATCGGTAGCCTCACTATCATCAGTTGGGTTAACCTTTATTAGCATGACTTACATCCCCACTGCCCGATACATCAATTGTTACAGCAACTTGTGAAGCACGACCCCGAATGACTATGTCAATCAACTCCTTTAAGTTTAATAAATGTGCCATCCCAGAATCCTCTAACTCCAGTAAAAGCTCACTGGACATGAAACTGCAAATGTACTCAAAACAACCCTCCTCATCTGTCGACTCAACGCGAGACTCATCCATTCCTGACACTGGACCCACTGACTTGGCAATCTGGAACAGTTCATCTATAGAGAGAGTGAGAAGGGTCTTTTTGATGGCCCACACCAACCTTTTCCTCTCACCATCCGCCATACTGCTTCCCAATTCCTCGCACTTGGTCACAAGAGCCCAGGATCACAATTCGCGCTCTGTTCCTGATGAGTGGTGATTTCAGCACGGCACAGTCATCAGTCTTTATTCATTACAAGTAACCTCTTTATCCGTAGACAGCATCGATGGTATCTGGAGGTCTTTTTCACTGGCTGCAGCTCGCTGGTTGCATTAGGTCACTTCTGGTCCAAGGTTGCAGTATCACTGGATCAGCCTCCGGCCACAAGGTGGGAGTGATCCCGGACGAGCCCCCAATAAACTGTTACAGGTACCGGCTGACACCACGTAAACAGCTTATATGCTCTCTCTGGAAACAGAAGAAATAAATGAGACAGGGCAAACTCTGCGTCTGTTTTTCATCTCGCTCAGCAGAAAGAGAAAACGAGAGGATTTATTAAACATTCACAATTTAAATCCTCCTCTGTTACAAACATTCAATGTTCACTATGAAATAAACACCACTTCAAAATAAAATACAATTTGTCTTTTTTTTCCCTCTCAGGAAATACTGAGTTATAAGTTTTGTGTGATTAAATAAATCACAATGACAATAACCACTGTTACCCTGTAAGTTGTCTCTTTCCAGCTAAAAATAAAACAGTGTATGTTATCACTTACATATGGTTACATTTTGTTCCTGAATGCAATTTTACATTTCCAGATAAAGTAATTTTCTTACTCTTCCTAAAATGCTTGAGCTGACAGATTTTTAACTTATTTTTGTTACCACTTTTAAAATATATCACATTTGTTTTCAACATTAGGCTTTAACCATTACATAAACTCAGCTTTAACATTTGCTTTTTTTAACATTTTACACAATATCATACATTTCAAAAGTACTGAATCTTTACAAAAATGTTCAAGAAGCTAAAAATAAATCTCTGTCCAACGTGAATATGGTAGCAACAGGTGACATTAACATGCGCGAAAATGCGACTACTGCTATATGTATATATGTCCACATATTCATAAAACAGCCTTACTAGCGGACATTAAAACATTCAGCGACATGCCAACATATTACACTTCAGGTACTTAGCTTAAGTTACTATTCCACCAACCTGGAAACAGAAGAAATAAATGAGACAGGGCAAACTCTGCGTCTGTTTTTCATCTCGCTCAGCAGAAAGAGAAAAACCGCAAAGCGGACAAAACTGACGTAAAGCCCCATGGAGCACAATAAGCGCCACGCTACACTCTGCTAGCGAACTTCATAATTACTCCTGACCTCTATTTAAAATATTTTAATGAAAGGAAGGTGGAAACAGGTTCATTACCCCTAAACAAATATTCAAAACATTAATTATAAAATTACAGAAACTACCACAAATGTGATAACACTTTAGTGGGCATCACAGTAACAACCCGGCGTTTGGGTAGTTTTTGTGTTACCCAGATCCTGGGTCAGACGTAACAACCCGGCGTTTGGGTAGTTTTTGTGTTACCCAGATCCTGGGTCAGACGTAACAACCCGGCGTTTGGGTAGTTTTTGTGTTACCCAGATCCTGGGTCAGATGTTTGGGTAGTTTTTGTGTTACCCAGATCCTGGGTCAGACGTAACAACCCAGCGTTTTTTAGATGTATATTTATTTACCAAAGCGACTTACATTGCATTCAGGGTTTACATTTTATCAGTTTTATCTTTCTGCTATAACTTATTTGCAGTTTCACTAACTTGAAACAATAGCTATTCCATCCACCTAATTTTTATGCACATTTTGGGATATCGCATAAAATAATGCTGGACAGAAACACCAAGATAGGCAAAAATCCCAAAAATGCACTTAAAAAACGTATGCGCTCAATTGAGGTGGATAAATTTGAAAGCACATTTACTGAATAAATTCCTCAATAAAGTCATGTGACTTTGCCTCATCAGAGGCTGTGATTGGATAACTGGACCAGCGGACCAATCGCATCGCAGAATCTCAAATGTTGGTTTGGTGGTTCTGAAATGCCTGATTCAAAGTATGTCATGAGAATGATTTAGTTCCTCCTCCAGAAGCGTCTCACACGATTTTGTTCCCAAACACCAGCATCCGAACGCAAGATCACATGACAGCGTTTATTGTGTTTCGTCTGACGCTCTGACCAACTCATTTATGATGGATGAAAAAGCTTATTATTGATATTTTGTGCCAATTTCCCAGGAAGTGATGATTTTGTTCTCTTGAACACTTGGGATGGAAACACTGCTTTATTCATAAATGTTTTATGCGATATTCCAGTTTGGTGTAAGTTAAATCCATAACTTTTAATGGAAACATAGTTGATGTAACTGATAAGAGCAATACAGTCAGGTCGAATCCTGCTTTCTGCACAGTAAAAAGCCCATAAATCGAAGCGTTCATCCATCGGGCCTCACTGGCATCGACAGGCAATCAGACAGAACATCTACAAAGAACACACGGCGATCCGGGCTTCTGTTGAAGTGCTCTTGTTTGCTTTAAAACTGGGTGAACTAAAACAAGGCCCTAATGTCATACAGACCTAATCCCACATAAAGCCATGCCAGCTATTCAACACCCAGAAATTAAATTAGTTGTGTTATTGTGTATTTATTATGAGTCATTAGAAGGGATGGGACATCTGTGAGATTTGACTGTGTGAGCGAGAGATTACAGGAAAGCCTTGAGAAAATACAAGAGGGGCTCTTGACGATTGATTTGGTGTTTGAGAGCTTAAGTCAATAGTCCCATTGGAAGAGATAAATTCCCAGAGCTCTGCTATCATAATCTCCATCAATAGTCGTCCGTGATGAAGGAGTCCCGTGTACACATTGAGACGGGCCGTGTTTGCGCAGATAAGCCCTTACAGTATCTCTCCGGGGTTCGGCGGCACTTGGATGAAGCGCTCGGGTCTGATGTTTGCTTAGTTAAAAGATCATGTCTGCTGACCCAATCCAAACGGCCGCAGCATTAACAGGATAATGCGATAATCAAAGAGCTCTGATACTGTGTACAATACATGTCTTACTCCATTTATCCAGTGCTGAAGAGCAAACTCGTAACCGTAGCCGAGCGCTCTGTCAAACGCTGCTTATTCATGATTCGCCACATTGTTCGAGCTCATGGATAACCGATAGCCTTCCTTCTGCAATATGACGGAGTGTCAGTCGGATTTGCCGGGCAAATAACAGCTGACTAGTTCCACATACGGATCTGTTGACACTGGCTTTTCTCAATAGTCCTCTTGAATAAACGTTCACAACCTGAAATGATCCCACAGAAAACACTGAGCGCAAACCGTAAGCCTCAACAAAACCAGCTCTGTGTCACGTTCGCTTGCGATAACACACAACTGTCAATTAAAATGTGTATTAAAAAGTATGTTTCTATTCATTTGGACATAATAATAATAATCATATTAACACATTTAGGCAAGGTAAGGCAATTTTATTTGTATAGCACATTTCATTCACAATGGTAATTCAAAGTGCTTTACATAAAGAAGAACCAAATACATAATAATAAAAATGGAACGCATTGAAATAAATATGAAATAAAACCAAGAAAAGGAATGAAAAGAATGCAAACAGTTCGGACATAGCACAGTGCTCAATCAGCAAATGCATAGATAAAAAGATGTGTTTTGAGTCTGGATTTGAATGTGGCTACTGTTGGAGCACACCTGATCTCTTCTGGAAGCTGGTTCCAGCTGCGGCTGGCGTAACAGCTAAAAGCAGACTCTCCTTGCTTAGAGTGAACCCTTGGTATTTCTAAATGACTTGATCCTGATGATCTGAGTGATCTGTTAGGTTTATATTCTATGAGCATATCTGCAATGTATTGAGGTCCTAGGCCATTGAGTGATTTATAAACAAGTAACAGTACTTTAAAATCAATTCTAAATGCAACTGGAAGCCAGTGCAAGGACCTGAGAACTGGTGTGATGTGTTCATGTTTTCGGGTTCTACTCAGAATCCTGGCAGCAGCGTTCTGTACGAGCTGCAGCTGTCTTATGGTCTTTTTGGGAAGACCAGTGAGGAGCCCATTACAATAATCCACCCTGCTGGTGATGAAAGCATGAACAAGTTTCTCTAAGTCTTGACTGGAGACAAAGCATCTAATTCTTGCAATATTTTTGAGATGATAATATGCTGATTAGTTTTTGTCTTTACATGGCTACTGAAACTCAGGTCTGACTCCAAAATCACACCAAGATTCCTGACCTGATTTTTAGTTGTTTGACCCCTAGAGTGAAGGTACATGTTCACTTTGAGAACTTCATCTTTGTTTCCAAACGCAATGATTTCAGTTTTGTCTTTGTTTAACTGAAGGAAGTTTAGACATCCAATTTTTAATTTCATCAATGCATTGGCACAGGGAGTCAATGGGGCTGTAGTCGTTAGGTGATAGGGCTAGGTAAATCTGGGTGTCATCTGCATAGCTGTGATATGCAATTTGGTTCTTTCTCATTATTTGGCTCAGTGGCAGCATATATAGGTTGAACAGGAGGGGTGCGAGAATTGAACCTTGAGGGACTCCGCATGTCATGGATGTCCACTCAGACTTATGGTCACCGATACTCACATAATAACCTCTCCCTTCTAAGTATGACCTGAACCATTTAAGGACCATCCCAGAAAGCCCAACCCAGTATTCGAGCCTGTCAAGAAGTATGTTGTGATCGACAGTGTCAAACACAGCACTGAGGTCGAGTAGAACCAGCACTGATAATTTACCTGAATCTGTGTTTAGGCGAATATCATTTATCATCTTTATGAGCGCTGTCTCTGTGTTGTGATGCGGTCGGAAACCAGATTGAAAGTTGTCAAAGTATCCATTCAAGCTTAAGAACTTGTTCAGCTGATTGAAAACAACTTTTTCAATGATCTTGGCTATGGCAGGAAGATTTGAGATTGGTCTGTAGTTGCTCATTAAATCCCACTGGTACAATTATGACCACAATTTTTCCTCACGTGTTAGTGTGATATTACAAAACAACTCTTATGAAGCACATGTTCAGTTATAATGCACATTTAAGATGTTTACATGAGTTCAGGGCAGGTCTAACATGATTGGGTTGTTTGGTCATGTGACCACTCACATTTATTTCCTGGTACTGCCATCCAGTGTTGCCAAGTCCGCAGTTTTCCCGCAGAATTGGGGTAGCTACTTTAATAGTGTTGCCATGGGTTGTTTTTCATGTGCGCAGGTTGAAGCGACCCCAATAATGTGATATTTTAACCCCTGGAATGCTAATTTTACCAGAGGAACCCTGCCAAAAAACACATCACGTGACACGATTTTTACCAGGATTTTGACATTGAGTTAACTGTTGCCAACAGTGACATTTGAACATTTTAAACTCAGACATTTTTGGACACATCATCACGAAAGGGTTACCTATACATATATATTGAAATTATATTAATACATGGTTTATTCATTTAATAATAATAGGCTTACATGTGTATGTATAAAATGCTATTCACAAATCCAAAGACTTTCAGATTTAACACAAAACTATTTCTACAATAATTCCTGAGTCTTAGGGACTTCTCTCTATTGCATTCTCATCTTCTCTTCTTTTACACACACACTATGTAAGGAACTAGAGGGCCATCTAGTGGAGCATAAATGTAAGTATATCACATATTCTCTTTTTGCTAGAATGAATTCTTCCTGTATCAGTAACTAGCATGAAATCAAAATAAGGCATCAAATCTGTTATATATCCACAATTCACACGTGTCTGACACACACTAAGCAGAATGAATGCAAAGAAATCATTTAAAATAATAAGCAATATGAACCAAACTACTTAATCACTGTTAGTTCCTCAGTGTATTCCTAAGTGTAAAAAAAAAAACATAATGGAGATATAATTAATTTTGAAGTTTTATTAAGTTTTAACAATGAGATTATGTGGTTTTTATAATCAATTAACACTGATTTTGTCATTTTTTTTTTTTACAAAATTTGTCACCAAAAAGTCATTCGGTTTAACCAGAATTTCAGTTTTGACACTTTTGGTTACACCGAATAACAATATTTTCGAACAATGCTAACAGGCTGATATCTAGCAAAAGAACAATCAAACATTTTATATTTAGTACAAGTTTTTAAAATATTACAACATTTTCCATGTTTTATAGCGGTTGCACCGAATGACCTGATGTTTCGGGACATGCGTATGATCAAGAGAAAACATGAATTTATCAAATAGTTAAGAGAGAGTTTGTTGCTTTGATTCACGACCATGTGGTCCTTTGCAGGCGTCTGAATAATGTCACATCCTGTCACATGATATCGACCACATGACTTGATCCAAAATGGTCCTTTATATTGGTTACTCTGAATGACATCACTGAAATTCATAACAAAGCAACGACTTCTAGACATAATTTTAATATCATTTTGCACTGTTGATAAATGATGTTATAAAATCATGCCAGAATAAAAAATATATACATTTATTACATTTTAAGATATTTTAATCACAAATGAACGGTTGGACGGTTAAACCGAATGACCTTTTGACACTTCAGAATCTTTAAAATACGTTTATATGTAGAAAAATATAATTAAAACCTTTTGGATTCAATAAAAGAGATCTAGTTGTACTACCTCACATACTTTGTATGTCATATCTTTGTTTTTATTATTATTAAGGCCTTTGGACAAAAAAATGACCCGTCACATCATTGACTCATGTGTATGCGTAGAAGTACATGTCAGTTTCTGTATCTAATGAACATAATCTTTTAACCAAACTGGTTTTTGATGTATTTGATGTTTCTCTCTTGAGCACAGAATTTCCGGACACCAGAACATGAGAAGGAATCAGTTTCTGAGCATTAGTGATCAGTTCATTATCCATCACATCCATCACGGCAGCAAGACACGACGCATGCCACTTCTCTCCATCATCCAAGAGGTAGGTGTAAGGACAGGCTTTTTTCCTTACTGGAGTGGTGGATTTTGGATAAGCTTTTTGTACAAACACTGGCTTCTTTATGCGCTCTTTATCCCCTTTTGAAAAGAACAATGACGTACTGTATGTTTGCGATTGAAGTGAGCTTAAATTGATTCAGATGTGCAGGTTCATGAGCTGATATGAAGGTTTCAGGACAGTGAGCCGAGTACATGTTTTCCTTCCATGGAGTAATTCGAAGGGGAACACCTGTTACTGCATGAGGTATAACACGACAGATCTGTAAGAAGTCAGTCACTGTTGCTTTTTCCATGGTGCAGAAGGCAGATTCGTGATTGAATAGTACTTTAAGCACTCTATGAAATCGTTCGATAGCTCCATTTGAAGCAGGGTGATACACAGATGTACTGATGTTCCTCTCTTTCAGGAACGCAGGAGAAGTGAACTGAGGACTGTTGTCACTATTGTGGTCGGGTTGCCAGGTCTACTGAAGACAGGTAAGGAACACAGTCACCTGTTTCTTCCACAGACGCAGTAAAGGATACCTCGGGACATTTACTGTAATAGTCAGTGAGCGTCAGAGCGTTTCGACTGTCCCGTCCCAGTTTCATCCAGTGAAGAGCATAACTGTAAACTGGGTAAATTTTGATTTGATTGACTTTAACGCTCTACTGCAGACATTCTGATTCATGATAAAATGATTCCACATAATCTTGGTTCATTTGGGAACATTTTATTGGTAAAAACATTTTGAGGTAGTTTTTTTTTTCTTTACCTAACATTGTGTAACAATACAGAATCAGAAAATTATTAATTCACATATCATAAGTCAGCAATACAAAATCACAAATCTTTTGAAATATGTCAAGAAATCATTAAGTAAAAAGAGAAGAAACACAATGATATATGGGATATTTTCCATATGTTATGTCAGTTGTGATGTTTAATTAAACTATCAACATGTCAGCAGGAATCTTACGGCTCATATATTATTATCCTCTCATGCAGTTACAGATGCAGCGTTCTGACTGAAATATACCATACAATTATCATTTTATGAATGAGTCTGCCTTTGTGACATATTTCGTTCTTCCTTTACTGCAAAATGCTGCAGTCATGTATTTTGTCATTTAGGATTTTGTTTTTTTAAAAAGTTTTTGTAAAGTCTGTAAGATGTTTAGAATGTGCTGAATATTTTCTAAGTATGACGGCTGTTTTGAGTCCATCTTCAGCTCAGTGATCTCCAGCTGCAGCTGTTTAATCAGATCTTCAGCCTGTTTCTCTGCTGCTTTCTGAATGGATCAGATCAGAGAATATTTCAGTTATAAAAAGATCAATGTAATGATGTTCAGTTATTAATGTAAAACATTGTTCAACAGTGTCCAGTCATTCAGCTAATAAGCTGTTATTATTATTATTAATTAATTAACTGTTCAATATGTTTTGTTAGGCACTATATTGTAAGCTATACATATTTTAATTAATATCTGAGGCCTTTTACACATTTTGGTCGATCGGATGACAAACAGACGACTCTAATCACAGGTGTAAACGGGTCTAAATCATTTTGAGCTTGTTCACTTTCCACCACTTCCAGAGGTAAAGAAAACACATTCGACCGGATTGATTTCATTGTGTAGAAGTGAATGTGTTTGAACAGCCACAAAAGACTCTCCTACTCTTCATCTACTGAAATAATGTGTAACATAATGGGGAGTGTGTTAATTAGACGGGATTTAAACTCTGACGAATGTATAGACCCGTGTTACTGTAGGTTTGAAGACTAAAAATGTACCAAGCACAATGTTCTCTCATCATTCCTGATTTCTAACACACACTCACAGTGTTCGGCCGGAGCAGAAACAAACTCTCTGTGTGTTTTTCTGTCATCTCTGGTTGTGTTCAGATGTAAATTGCTTTTGTTTATTTCATCCATTAGATCGAAAGATCATTTACCCACCCATAGACTCTCCCCTCGAAGAAATCAGGACAGAAGTGTTAAAAGTGGACAGAAGAGACGGAGTAAAGGGATATGTGTCTCCCTCGTCTAACTGTGATCCGATCGATCAAAACACTGTTAACTCCAGGTGTGAACAGAGCCTGAAATACACAATCTTTCACAAACTAGACTTTTTTTTGTCAAATTTTGTTGTTTTGAGTTTAAATTTTAATTTGCATGATTCATGTAATTCAGGAGATTTGACAAACAAGATCAATGACTAAAAATCGTACTACAGTAAAAGAGATTAAAGTGGAAATCACCAAAAAGGAAGATAAGATAGTGGACCTGAGAAAGAAGAATGGCTCATAGAGACAATGTATTTATAACAAACCAAAAACAAGACTGAATCAGCCTTACAGAAAAAGAAAAAGAAAAAGAAGTCATGAGAGAAATAGTGGCTGGAATCCTTACCTGGGTGATCAGGATATAGAATATAATTGCTGCCAACATGATCCCCAGACCAATGATCATCCAGTTTTGTATGCGGATAGTTTGATACGAAGTGAGGAAACTATCACTGGAGGTGTGCATCTGCAAAAAGAGGAACATTCAGATGAAGAAACGCCTCTCAAGGGAAGATCACAAAGTCTGTGGGAAGTTGTGACTCAAAGTTCAAGAAGCAAAATGGGAAAAGGGGTTTTCTGACAGAGTTTAATGTATTTGATGAATTAGCCCTTGGGAGATCAATAAAGTACATCTAATCTGATCTAATGATCCCAGTAAGGTAATATTCAGGTACTTTAAGAATACTAGGTTTTGTGTTCATCAAATGGAAATAATCTGATGAAGCTGTTTAAGAAATAGAAATGAAAGTTCTATCATCATTTATTGACCTTGTTTTTTATTTTATTTTTTTTTTTCAGCACTGTTATTGAGCACAGTGAAATATTATGATTGTAATCATTTTTTCTCTCACCTTCTGTTCTGTTCTGTTCATCATCTCTGCGTCTGTCTCTATCTGAATGATTCCAGAAACAGAGGAAAACATGCACATTTATCATTATTATTAAATAATGATATTAATTAAATTAAATATTAATTAAATACTTCTCTGAATAATGAATGCGTTACGTACAGAAGGGGACGGAGACACAGGTATAATGTTAATGATCTTTTATTGAACAACCAGATGTGATAGCAGAGTGCAGGTACCTGTAAATGAATGCAGGTGAAGTTCGTGGCAGATGATATTCGTGTAACTGATACTTGTCTTGTTTTCCCAGGGATCGTGGAGCAGACGAGACACAGAGACACTCACAGAAGACGAGGAGAACACTAGGGATCTCGGAGAGCGCTGGAGACAGGTAAGTAGTCATTAGAGGAGTCCTTGAGGTATGTGTTAACGAGACCGGACAGTGAGTGGATGCCTGTGAGTGTCTTTTGTAGTGCAGCTGATGAGTGTCAGGTGTGCATGGTTAGTATTTTGGTGAGGGAGTGCGTCGTGATTGGGTGAGATAGAGCCTGGCGTGTCTGTGACAGAATGAAAGACCTCATGAATTCAATATTTTAGTCTTCTGGCTTTAACTCCATGTTTGTCTGCTTTGAAGGTAATGTGTTGTGGTCTCAAAAAACTGACTAAATATTTTTGGTTGTTTTGAAAAAAGGGAAAAGCCCTTCATCATGACCTGCACTAATGTCAGCACACACACACACACACACACACACACACACACACCTCTATAGGAACAGTGTTGTGATTTCTGTGTTCTCCTTCAGTGCAGGACAGAGACAATAATACATGATAATATGTGATAAAGTCCAAACACACCTTGAAAAGCAACCCTTATCGCAACTTTGCCCTGAGGAAACGAAAGGAAAACTGACTTTCTGAACATGCAAAAAAAAAAAAAAAAAAAAAAAAAAAAAAACTTAAAGATAACATAAAACCTTCATAAAGGCTTCTCACCTCCAGACACAAACACACATTTTTATGTACAGGTCAAGTCATTTTAAATGAGATTACTAAAGCAAATGATCTTACCTTCTTCTCACATCTTCTGCTCCTGAATGTGTGTCAGACAAGGAAGTTCTGCTTTAAATAGTGCTTGATAATAATGTGGTCAAGATACTGAAATTATGACTCTGATAGGATGCCTGACTAAAATACATTGATACTGAATAGATACCATGGCAAAAACAACAACAACAACAAAAACACAAAAAGTAAAAGTAATTGAATAATATAACAGAACTTAAAATTCATTGTTTAATTCATTGTATTGTTTTTTTATCACGTGCTCAGAGTGTTCCTGCTTCTTGACTTCCCGCCCCTTTATTTGAAAAATAATAATTACATGTGAACATTCTTACAGATGTTTGTAAAACATTATCAATCATTGTTACATTCTGAACAGGCTGCTGTAGGGATGGGTGACATCAGCAAAAATCTTATTTCATTATGAGTAAATGCATATTCTTCACTCTGACGGATCCAATGCTTTGAGTGTTCCTGTGCACCATGAACCTGCATCGTCTCTTCTTGTCACACATTATTTGACAGTGTGAGTTATTGTTATTGTATGGTTAGGGATGGGAGCTGTGGACTCCAGTTTCCACTTCTTCTCCTCATACTGTTGGGAAAATCCACCACTGGTTTGCTCTCTCTTCCTGGCATCTTTTATGGATTTGCATCGACTGTGTGCTCTAAAACATGTGATAATGTCAAACACACTGACACTAAAGACTTTCTTTAAAAGTTCTCATTATCGCACAATGTGAAAAGAAAGGAATTTCTTAACATGCAAAAATAAATAAATGAATAAATAAAACCTGACAAAATGCTTTTCTACACCTTCACACACACGTAACCCGTCCTGTTTGAACTGCCAACTCTAAGCGGGACTTGAACCCAGGTCCGGGGCGTGGGAGTCGGGCGCTCTAACACGGAGACTAAAGACTCCGTGTTAGATGTTGGTGTTGTCCCCCCATCCCAAACGGAAGTGAACTGCTCAACGCTGCTGCCTGCTGTCTGACCTACGCTCGGAGCTTCGTGGAGTTTATCCTAAATCCTTCTCTTTATTCCTATTCACATAATATAACTTTCTTGTTTTTCACTAGATTACTTAACCTATTGCATAGTATTACTAAACGGAACGATTTATTACTAGTAATCTACCAGCGTAATCACCTAGTGTTTAGCCATAGCCCGCTAGCCTGCTAGCTACCGTCTACTTTCTTTTTTCCTCTAAACCAACCTTCCTTGTCGATCTAATGGCGGATTTATCTGATGTATGTTATTCTGATCTGTCCTCGCCAGATCGGGAAGCTGTGGAGACTTTGCTGCCCGGCATTCATAGATCCACCGTGAGGTACAGCGTCCCGCACATCACCCTTGCCCCAGGCACCGGCAAGCGACCGAGACATCCAGCTAGCGAGTCCCGTGTGCGATGCAGTTTTTCGGATGGCGAGGGGAGTCAGACTACTCTACAAAAACACGGTCAGTCATGTCCGACGATTATCATGTGTATTAAATGCAACATGTACAGCTTAGCTCTTTCTGTCAGCAGTGAGACTTACACATGTGATAAATGCAGGGATATTGTCAGGCTGACAGAGAGAATCTCAGAATTAGAGACACGCATCCAAACTTTAATTGAGGATAGTGAGAATGAAAGGGCCTTAGATACTGCTTTGGATGCGACTAGCCTAGTAAACACTGCACATTCGGTTCCGGTTGTAGAAGCCACGCAGCAGGTTAACTGGGTGACTGTGAGGCGGCAGTGGCAAGAACAAACACCACTCTTCCGTTCCGATTAGAACATCAAACAGGTTCTCCCCCACTCAGTGACGCACCCACTGAGAATCCTGTTGAAAGTGCCCTAGTTATTGGCGATTCTATTACACGGAACGTGAAAATAGAGACACCAGCCACCATAGTCACATGTTTGCCGGGGCCAGAGCACCTGACATCAAAGCAAATTTAAAAGTGCTGGCTAATGCTAAACGTAAATATTCTAAAATCATTATCCACGTCGGCACAAATGATGTTCGACTTCACCAGTCGGAGATCACTAAAATTAACATTAAAGAGGTGTGTGAACTCGCAAATTCAATGTCAGCAGAAGTAATTTGTTCTGGCCCTCTTCCTGTTCGTCGGAGTGATGAGATAGTTAGCAGGTTATCATCACTCTGCTGGCTGTCTAAGTGGTGTCCGCAGAATAATATAGGTTTCATAGACAATTGGAAAAGCTTTTGGGGCAGACCTGATCTGTTGAAAAGAGATGGTATTCATCCCTCCCGGGATGGTGCTGCTCTTCTATCTAGAAATTTGGCAAATAGTCTTAGAGCTGAAACATGACAAACCAGGGCCCAGATCAGGACGCAGACAACTGGCTAAACCGACCGTCTGCTAGCCGCCTCACGTCACAGAACTCAGATAATTCACAGCACATAGAAACTCTTTCACCTAGATATTATCACATAGAGACTGTGTCTGTACCTCGAACTAGTAAATACAAAAACTTCCGAAACCTTTTAAGGGTAAAAATTTAATTGATGTTCAAAAATTAAAATCACAGATAAATCAGATAAACAAATGATAAAGCTTGGGTTACTGAATATTAGATCTATTTCTTCAAAAGCACTTATTGTAAATGAAATTATCACAGACAATAAACTAGACTTGCTGTGTTTGACAGAAACCTGGCTAAAACCAGACGATTACATTATTTTAAATGAGTCTAGTCCTCAAGGTTATGACTATCGACACAATCCTCGACAGAAAGGCAAAGGGGAGGTGTTGCTGTAATTTATAGTAATATATTCAGAATCATTCAAAAGAATTTCAAATATAATTCCTTTGAAGTGATGGTGCTTTATGTAACATTATGTAAGTTGACATTTGTGCTGGCTACTGTATACAGGCCACCAGGGCACCATACTGACTTTATCAAAGAATTTGCTGATTTTCTATCAGAGTTAGTACTGGCTGCGGATAAAGTCCTTGTTGTTGGTGATTTTAATATCCATGTAGATAATAATAAAGACGCATTTGGATTGGCATTTGCAGACATTTAAACTCTACTGGAGTTACAACACGTGTCAGGACCCACTCATTGTCGTAATCATACCTTAGATCTAATACTGTCGCATGGAATTGATATTGATGCTGTTGAAATTCTACAGCAGGCGATGATATATCAGATCATTATTTAGTCTCGTGTATAATACAGTTAGCCAAGGCTACAAAAACCACCCAGCCATAATATGGTAGAACCATCACTTCTACCACTAAAGATTGCTTTAAAATAATCCCCGAGCAGTTTCATCGCCTTAGTATACCTGACAACTTAGAAGAACTCGATGCTGCAACAGAAACTATTGGCTCTCTCTTTTCCAGCACATTAGATGCAGTCGCTCCTTTACGTCTAAAGAAGATTAAGGAAACTAATCCAACGCCGTGGTATGATGAGCACACTCGGGCTCTAAAACGAGCTGTTAGAAAAGCTGAACGTAGTTGGAAGAAAACAAAACTAGAAGTTACAGAACGGCTATAAGAAATGCTAGATCTACTTATTTTTCAAATCTCTTAATAGAAAACAAACATAATCCTAGGTATTTATTTGACACAGTGGCTAAATTAACTAGAAACAGAGATTCAACTGCTGACGTTTCCATAGAGCACAGCAGTAATGACTTTATGAACTTCTTTACTTGCAAGATTGATAATATTAGAGAGAAATTATAAACATGCAACTGTCTACAGTTTCGCTTCAGACAGTGCACTGTAGTGTCCCTGAGGAAAACTAGAATCATTCGCCGCTATAGGAGAGGAAGAATTATCTAAACTTATCAAATCATCAAAATCAACGACATGTATGTTAGACCCAATGCCGACTAAACTACTGAAAGAAATGCTTCCAGAGGTCGTAGGTCCACTTCTTGATATAATTAATTCATCCTTAACACTAGGATACGTGCCAAAAACCTTTAAGCAGGCTATTATTAAACCTCTTATTAAAAAACCTCAACTAGATCCGAGAGATTTAGTAATTACAGGCCAATCTCGAATCTACCTTTTCTGTCAAAGATACTAGAAAAGGCAGTTTCAACACAACTGTGCTCCTTTTTAGAAAGAAATGGAATCTGTGAGGATTTCCAGTCAGGATTTAGACCATACCATAGTACTGAGACTGCTCTCGTTAGAGTTACAAACGATCTACTCTTATCATCCGATCGTGGCTGTATTTCTCTATTAGTGTTTTAGATCTCAGTGCTGCTTTGACACTATCGATCACAACATTCTTTAAAAAGACTTGAAAACTATTGGCATTAGTGGAATTGCTTTGGCATGGTTCAAATCGTACTTATCTGACCGTTATCAGTCTGTAGTAGTTAATGAGATGTCGTATCGATCACAAGTTCATATGGGAGTACCACAAGGCTCAGTACTAGGACCGTTGCTTTTCACTCTGTACATGCTGCCCTTAGGAGAGATAATTAGGAAGCATGGTGTTAGTTTTCACTGCTACGCTGACGATACTCAGCTCTATATTTCCTCGCGCCCTGACGAAACCTACAAATTCACAAAACTAACAGAATGCATAGCTGACATTAAAAACTGGATGACAAGAATTTCTTATTATTAAATTCAGAAAAAACTGATATCCTAATCTTCGGACCAAAAACTTCCTCACGAAACCTTGAATACTCTCTAACACTTGACGGGTGCTCCATTAAACCTTCGTCCTCAGTTAGGAACCTGGGTGTGCTCTTTGATACCAATCTTTCATTTGAAAGTCATGTTTCTAGTATCTGTAAAACCGCATTCTTCCATCTAAAAATATATCTAAATTACGCATATGCTCTCAATGACAAATGCGGAACAGTTGGTTCATGCATTCATGACCTCAAGACTAGATTACTGTAACGCTCTACTGGGTGGTTGTTCTGCTCGGCTTTTTAACAGACTACAGTTGGTCCCAAATGCGGCAGCTAGAGTTCTTACTAGAACCAGAAAGTATACCATATTAGCCCAGTTCTGTCAACATTACATTGGCTCCCTATTAAACATCGTATAGATTTTAAAATCTTGCTACTTACTTATAAAGCTTAAATGGTTTAGCTCCCCAGTACCTAAGTGAGCTCTTTGCATTATAGTCCTTCACGTTTATTGCGATCTCAGAATTCAGGCCAGTTGATAATACCCAGAATATCAAAATCAACTGAAGGCGGCAGATCCTTTTCCTATTTAGCCCCTAACTCTGGAACAATCTTCCTAGCATTGTTCGGGAAGCAGACACCTGTCAGTTTAAATCTAGACTAAAAACACATCTCTTTGCTCTTGCATACACATAACACATTATCAATACATTAACATTTTTCAAATCCGTTAAAGGATTGTTACGCTGCAATACTTAGGTCGGCCGGAACGAGAACATTTCCTATAACACTAGATATACCTGTACAGAATAAGAATGGCATCTACGCTAATCTGTCTCTCTGCTTATCCTGAGGTTTGCCGGGTGCTGGATCCAGGCCGTATCCAGATCAGATGGAGAACCTGTGTCTGGACCTGACTACAATGTAGCCCAGGAGACAATGGCCTACAGATCCAGTTCTGGCTGCATCTATAATTCAGATTTTTAATCCCCGTATCCGCTTACATATATTTATATATAATCTATTTTAATCTCTATAATAAAAATGTATAATTCGGATTTTGATCTCCATATCCATTTACATATAAATATATATCTTCCAAGGGGTTTTTTCCCTCCTAGGACTTTTTTCCCAGTGTTAGCACGCTGGGTTTTTCTCCTAGGGGGTTTTTTCCACCCCTGGGAGTCAGCCGACATTGGCTTAATGTAGCACCATCTTGTATATGTTACATTACCACGCTTGCTTGTACAGCTTATTTTTAACCACTTCCCTTTTTTCTGTGCTTATAATATGTAAAGCTGCTTTGAAACAATTACCAATTGTAAAAGCGCTATATAAATAAATTTGACTTGACTTGACTTGACTTGACTTTTTTCAAAAGCCTACAGAATAATTTAGCAACTTCTTAGACAAAACGTTTCTAGATTCTCGCTCACTGATCTATATTTACATTAATAAGACTCGTCAGTGTGACGTCATTTAGTGGCCAGTTTTAGCTGATTTTACTGAAGGCAACACTGATTTCAATCACAAATCACTGGATAGGAAATGATGAAGAATTGCACAAACACTGTAGATAAGGTAACTGTGCACTGAACAACCTTCTCCTTTGTTTTCTTCAGATGTTTAAGCCGTGTGAGAAAACTGCAGACAGCTTTTTACAGAAGAAGAGTCAGTTTTTCCCCTCAATGTTAACGGCTTCAAACTGTTCATGAGCAGCTGAAAGATTCGAGTTTAATCTCAGACCAAATATCCACGGTAGGTTCAGATCTGGACAGACATGAGCCTGATGGACTCGTTCTCAAGCCACTTCTTGCTTCTGTTTCCAGTTTGAGCAGGAGCAAAAATAACACCTGATCATTCATTTGTGGAAGCAGGTCATTCTGTAATATTCTCCTGAACTCTGAGGCATTAAGTGTCTTTTTACAGTGAAGCAGTTCAACACAATCACACTCTTCCTCTGCTGTACTGATGCAGTTATTATTATATTTCTCAGCAGATTTTCTGTTTCATTGTGATTCATCACTCCATGACTCTGATGAACCTCTGAATCAAGCTACTTGTTTGAAAAGAAACACTTTTTATAAACTATAACACATAAACTTTCCATCATTTTACATTCTTATACTGTAATGATCATCAGAGTGACTCTGAATACAAGCACAAAAACAGTCAAAGTAAAATATTATTCCTGCATTACTCAATTCAACCGGACTATTGCTGTTTTCTGATCCAGTTTTTAATTCGATCATAATGCTGCAGTGTGTGTTCTTCAAGACACAAATACAGTGAGACAAAGTTACTGAACGACACTAAAGTGGACAGATGAAGGTTTTCGCCCTCTAGTGGACACATCAAATTTATGTGTAGCAGATTTTGTTTGGCATTCCTGTCTTGTTTAATGCAAAATGAATCAGTGTGATGATCTGAATGAAAGTGAAGATGGACGTGAGAACGGGTCAGTGTTTCAGCAGAACTGGAGCTGATTCGAGATGATCCAAAGAGCTTCAGCGGAAGAACTGTAGAGTCACATGATCACTGATTTACTGACATCTGACAAATACAACCAAATCTCAAATATTTCTTATTATTTTACGGCTAATTTTTGTCACATTTTGTCGAATCAGAGTCCTGAAACTCAGAACAGAAGCGTGTTATAAAGCGCAGATGGACTGCCGTTTATTCTTCTTCCCAGCGAACATGAACGTTCTCTCAAGGTTCCCTCAAAGTTATGAACAAACGTTCTCCCAGCAACATTAAGAGAACATTCATTCAAAGATATCTGGTCTTTAATAATGTTCTCAAAACATTTGTGCAAAAACATTCTTTATACATTAAATGTTACCTGCAGAATGATCAAATGGAGCATTTCCTTAATATTTGCATAAAACAAAACATTTTAAAATGAAACATTCAGCAATTCTTCTTATAACTTAATGGGAACATCAGCAAATAGTTCTTAGGACATGTTTTCGTCAGCTGGTTTGACTTGAGCAGTATTTTCCCACAGCCGTTCAGGAATCATGGGAAGAGGAACAGAGTCCTTGGCCATGATGTGTCCCTGCAGAAGATGAAAGATAGAGGGCAAAATATGAAGGAAAAAAATGATTTATTTCGGTATTATATAAGAACAGGAAGTGGGAGGCTCTTTTCCCAGGCATCAGGATCTGATGAATCCCTGCTGATGATCACATTCTGAGCAACAGAAGAAACATGAGACTCCTGAAGAACAGCAGAAGTGGATGAAGGTCAGTCGAGAACATCAATTCTTACATTGAGATAGATTCATCTGAACAAGAACAGCTAAAATCCTCATTCAGTGTCTGAAGCTCAACTCCACAGGGATCATCCTGGATAATATTCAGGACTCTGCTGGATAAACTTGTTTCTTCTTCTACTGTTATAATTTTACAGCCTGTAAAGTGAAGATTGACCCCAAATAATAACAGAACTTCAACATTTTCATTGAACTCAGACATCATGATCTAGAATCTAAATTCTGTTTCTCTTTTTGCTCCTGAAACACATTTCTATTTTTATTTAGATTTTTATTTACAGAAAAAGGCTTTTTTCTCACATGCCAAACTTTTGCTTTATATTTACTTAATCTGTTTACTTTCTGTTTTATTAATATTGCTTATTTAAGTAGTCCCTTTTACACTTTGAACTGATTTATTGCACATTTTATTTTTCACTTCATTTCTTTTTATTACTTGTTTATTTTCACTATTGTTCATAGTATTTTATATTCACAGTATTTTAATATATACAAATTAAGAAGTGACAGTTTTACATGTACCTACACTCTAAAAATACTGGGTTAAAAACAACCCAAGTTGGGTTAAATATGGACAAATCCAGCGATTGGGTTAAATGTTTGTCCAACCTGCTGGGTACTTTTATTTAACTCAATTATTGTTTAAAAATTACTGTATTGCTCACTTAAAATGAACCCAAAATATGTTGAAAATGAACATTAATAAGTTTAATTAATAATAATTAAACAATTAACATGTATTAAATTGCTTATTAATAAATGTTCACCTTTTGATTATTATTGTTTCCTCTAGTAATTATGTCTGATTTTTAATTTCCAACATATTTTGGGTTCATTTTAATCCAGACATATAGTGATTTTTAAACAATAGTTGAGTTAAATAAAACTGACCCCAAACATTTAACTTAACCACTGTGTTTATCCATTTTCAACCCAACTTGGGTTGTTTTAACCCAGTATTTTACAGTGTAGGCCCTACATTAATGCATTTGGCAGAAATGTAAATGTTAATTTGTTAGCACTATTGTTCGTTGTATTTTATATTTGCTGTATTTTACTCTGTCTGATCGGTTTGCAGCAAAAGCCTTCAGTTGTTGTTGGCCTGTTGTTCACCAGCTCTGGTTCCCTTCATTGACCCGACAGCGCGTCTGCTGCCCCCTGCAGGACGGAGGCAGTAACTGCACACGTGATTTCTGTGAGGTGATTTGACCGGGATTGAATCGCATGTGAGGTTAAAGTTAACTCCAGCACCTCAACCCTTAAAACATTAGGTTGTTAAAAAGAAGAAGCAGTTTTAGTCAAAGTGACAGAATGATTCAGTTTCAGTGAAAGCAGCATCAAATCACTTCAGTTCTCCGCCTCGTTCATTCATTGCGCAATTAGGAGGCGTTTGGAGAGGAAGCTTCCCAAACGCTCGAAGGATATTGCAAAACGAGCCTTTCCTGTGAATATGGAGAAGTGGCTCGACGCTTCTGAGGTCCACGGGTCTGCTGAAGACACTCTTTAAGTGAGAGAAATGAACATGACAGGAGCAGACAGAGAGACTTCACTGAAGGGAATCATGATGCCTTGGGAAGGACTGTAGGTAAGACTCGACTTTCCTCTATAATCCCGGTCTGTGACTGGATCCATCTGATTCAGTTTCCATGCCCGAACTTCTGTTCTGCTGAGAAGATTTCCCAGATTTCCTCTGTAAACATGCGGTCAGGACAAATCCTTACCATTTAACCTGATGACTGTTCAGCGGATTCCTGTCTGTTTTTAGATCTGGAAAAATCTGGACTGGCTTATTCATTCTTATTACGACCTTTCCCAACATTTTAGAATAACAGTGAAGCCAAAACAAATGTGTCATATATGCAGTTATGGGAATTGTGTAGTGAGAGAGAAAAAAAAAAGGAGGAAAAATTCCAGTTTAAACAAATAAAAGCTGTCTATATTCAAGCTCTGCTCCTTCATCATCATCTTCATGAGGTGCATCATGGGATGCTTTAGGAACATGTTTCATGTTTTCTGCACTTCTGATGCTTGTGATTTGAGTTGCATGAAAAAATACATTAAACACTCTCGTTCCAAACCTTGAGATGATCAGATCTTTCAGATGGACAGTAGAGCGGTCAGTTACTGTAGATTCGTGGCTTTGACAGTGTTTATTAGATTGGCTCTAGTTATTAAACTGACTCAGTTATGGAAAGATGAACTCGTTCTCTGTGGTTTTGAGGTCATCAGAGTTCTTATACACCTCTTCCACATCCTCATTAAACTTCATTTCAACTATTAGCAGACTCACGGTCCGTCAGAATGAACAACAAACACACTAACACAATCAAATCATTTTATGCACATATCTTTTTGTTCATTTATCTTCTGGCTTTAAATGGCTTTGATATAATGTTTTAAAATCCCAAATACAAGTGTGTTATTTGTATTTATTAAGCAATCTTAAACACAGTTTATGTGACAGAAAGTTTCAAATCTTGCGGCAATTGCTTTGAAAACACCAAAACAAGCTGGAAAAGGCCATTTTATAGAAAGCCCTTGTGTAACATGAAGATGGTGCAATGAAGCGTTTGCGTAGTACAGCATGTCCTCACGTGTGTGTGACTGAATCAGACGAGCTCCAGCGGGTTTCTCTGAGAGATGGAAATGCTGTTGACTTGAGCTCCACCCTGTCAGGAAGCTGTTGAACTTCTATAATAATGTTGGAAAGATTTTCCCAGGTCAGTCATGCTCATAGATGACAGCGCTTCACTGTTGTTTCTTTAAACCAGCGCCGCCCAAACTGCAGTTTGCTGTACTTGACAATCAGGTTGATTCTGCTCATCCATCATTAGAGCTGCTCTTTTTACTTCTTCCAGTTCTCAGCAGAAAATGTCAAACCGGATAACAAATATTTATGTGAATCATCCCCAAATTATGCAACAAACCTTCAACAGTCACAGGGTGTTATTGACCTGCAGGTGTCTGTAAACACTTTTCCACGCACATTTTGGAGCACAAATCCAGTCATGAGTCACATGGGTATATTTGTAGCAATAGCCAACAATACACTGAGTAAAGATCATGTTCCATGAAGATATTTAGTTAAATTCCTACCATATATATATATATATATATAAAATGTAATTTTGTGATTGGATATGCATGTCTAAGGACTTCATTTGATCAACTTTAAAGGTGATTTTCTCAATATTTAGATTATTTTGCATCCTCAGATTCCAGATTTTCAAATAGTTTTATCTCGAACAAATATTATCCTATCATTACAACCACACATCAATGGAGAGATTATTTATTCAGCTTTCAGATGATGTATAAATCTTTTGATCCTTATGACTGGTTTTGTGGTCCAGGGTCACATATCTGGATTCATAATGAAAAAAAAAAAACATCCACAAACTCTTTTACTGGAGTGAAGTAATGAAATAAACAATGTTTTTAAACTTTAGATTGAATATTTCTCTCTAATTCATGGAGTTAAGCACTCAAATTACATGAACTCATTATCCAGAAGTTAAACAAAAATTATATGAATTTAACAATATTTGTAGTGGATGCCCTGATTTTGAATTAGGCATGTGACGGTATCAAAATTTCATGTTGCGATTAATTGCTGAAGCTTTTATCACGGTATACGGTATTATCACGATAATGAAATAAGTTGCAAAAAAAGTGTTGTCATAGCATAACAGGTTTAAGAACTCTTTTTGTAATAACAAAAAATAACTCTGAATGTTTAAATACAATAAAGAACAACAGGAAACACTTTACAATAAGGTCTCATTATTTAATGCATTAACTAAGATTGAGCAATAGCTACATTTGTTACAGAAAGTGTTATTTTTTGTTAATGTTAGTTTAGAAACACAACTGATCATTGTTAGTTTTATCTCAGGTCCATTAAATAAGTTCTTTTGATTTTAGTAATGTTATTAAACAGTAACTAAGAAATTAACATTAACTAAGAATAATTAATGCTTCATTATTTTTCATTGTCAGTTTGGTAATAATGAATTAACATGTTAACTAATGAAGCCGTATGTCTTTAAGTTTTACTGAACCAAAAAAATAATCAGAACATTTCTAATCACTAGGGCATGTTGTAGTCCAGATTAAAATATATGTTTTAGGCATTTTAAAAACTTCACTAGAGCAGTTGCTTTGTTTATGGCGTTTCCGAGGTAACCGTTGCACTCTGCTGTTCCATCAGCGCCCTCTGCTGTCAGAGAGTGAACGCGCACTTTCATTCAGCGCGTCTCCTTCACTCGTTCAGTCATGTGCTTCTCATGTACTTTGGGCTTGTTTACATCTGAGCGCGTGTCCCTTTGACGCAGAATACAGCGGTGTTGTGCATTTTATACGATTGATGGGGAAAGTATTCTGAAATGCATTATAAAAATTTTAATAATTGGTAATTATTATTTACGGTATTTTGAAATGCCCACGATAACAATATCGTGCATATTCATTATCGCGATTTATCGCATTACCGAATACCGGCACAAGTCTATTTTGAATATTATTGTATTTGAAGGAAACCGTACAATTTGCACATTTTATTTTTAAAATGTTTCGTCAGATAATTGTATTTACACTGAAATAAATAAGATCTGTGTCCAATAAAATATTCTGTATAAACATCCTAAATTGCATACATAGTAGTTGTTTAAAACAATTAAAAATACTATTTAGCCAGTGGAAAAGAATGAGAATAACTCTTCTCTGAAAACTTTCTCTGAAAATTATTTTCTACAGTTTTGCTTTTACGGATATTTTGATATATTTATCCTAAAACAAGACGAGGGTACCGAATGATTTTTAGTAATGTGTTCTGACGGCACAGACATTTATAGTCCGTATATTTTCCTAATGTCTTGTTCTGTTAAACATGGTATCATTTGGATATGCATATGGAAATGATATGCAGATGAGGATAGGGTTTAAGCTATGCGTTATAATCGGTTATTTCCGGAGGAGACGGCTGGAGACGCAGATACGCTCATCTTCCGCTGACTGAGGGAATCTGTTTTTTTGTGCGTACTCACACTTTTACACTGTAAAAAAGAACTGTTGTAAAAGTAAGTTACCTGGTTGCCTTAAAATTTTGAGTTCATTGAAATTAAAAATTTCAAAATTTCAAAATTAAAAATGAGTTAATACAATGAAGGCGATTGGTTTAATCAACAGAAACTCAAAATATTATGTTATCTGAACCACATTAATTAGTTGATCTGACAAAAGAAAAAAATGTTGTGAAAATAAATCATAAAAATATTTTTTACAGTGTACACAGCAAAATCCCCAGAGTTAAATCATTAGCTCTGCTCAGAGTGCATATGGTCCCTCTATAATAGAGTTAAAGTAACACTGAATCAGAGTTAAAGTTAATGAGATAATTAAGCAATTAATAAGGCTGTGACTGAAGTCAGTTGTAGTTCTTGTGTTTCTCTTTTCTTCAGTGATTCTGCTTGTTAACAGCAGGCGTTCATCACTAATGCACAATCATCACTTAATTAATTGCTTAATTATCTCATTAACTTTAACTCTGCTTCAGTGTTATTTTAACTCTATGTAGAGAAGCACTCTGAGCAGAGCTGATTTAACTCTGGAGATTTTGCTGTGTAGGATGAAATCAACATCATACAAACATCATAAGTTTTAGACCCCTGGTCATCTTAACTAAAATGTAAAATTGACCTCTTGTCATCACCCTCAAGAACATATTAAGAAAAGTGTTTATTGATTAGAAAAAGGGACGAAACAGCTGTGATTGATTATGGATGATGTAAACACTGTGTAGTGGACTCGGTTGACGTCATCGCTCATTAAAAACAGTTGACTAATGGTGAAGTAAATATTTATGAGTGCAGGAGAGATCTGGATGAAGAAGGTTTGGCTGGTTAGTTTAGATCAGGGTTAATTTAGGGCACCTACTCTTAGATCCTGTTTAATTGTGGAGCGTTCCCTTTTTCTGTTACTTTCATTCCTCAAATTCCCAGCTTTTAGGCTGAGCAAGCACATGAAGTTCCTCTGAACGTCTGCTCTTTAAAGAAGAAAAACTCTTGTGTAAGAATGACAGCTCAGTTTTAACCAGTCGAACGCTGGATCGCTTCAGCTTTAGTCAGCAGTTCCCGTGGATCTGGACGGAGAAGAGGGAAGCGAGAGCAGAAATTCAAGATTTTGCAATCTTATTTTCAAAAATGTGTGTTTTTGTAGTCAGGGCCTGAGCATGAAGGTGTGCGGACCCTCTGTTCATTTCAGCTGTTCTTTTGAACCTTTATTTGCTGCTTTCCTGATCTGACAGTGCAAGATTCAATACATAATTCTGTTTGACATGTATTTGTGTGAGAATATACAGTACATTTGATAAATATAGTGAGAAAATATCATGTCAGTGTTTTTCCTGGGCCGGATCAGGGTTGACCTTTGATTCCAGTGTTCCAGTAAACATGAGGCTCAAAGATCATCAAACATGACTAACAGCACCATAAAAGCTCAAGAGGGCCTGAATATTATTTATGGGGTTCTCTAAGATTATATACAGGAAATTGCAAATAACAAGGACATTTAAAGTTGTGATTGAAGGCTGATATTTAAGCACATATTTTCTATTCATGCTCAGATTATTTCCTGTGATCAGTTATTGCTCTTGATATTGTTTATGAATATCATCTACTGTGATGTTCTAGATCTGTGTTTGTGATAACAGGTTATGAATATTTTAATGATGATTTCTTAAATTCAACCAGTATGTATTGTGTTTGCTATCTCAGTTCACATTCAGTAATTTAGCTCATTTCTGAATGTCACACATTTATTCTAGTGGTTATTAATTCTCGACTCTCTTTGTCTCAGAAATGGGTCGGTTGTCCCTCGTTTTTCTGCTGGCTTTTCTTCGGGCCGTAATATCTAACGAGGACCCTTCAGGTGAGAATCAGTTTCCCTTATTATCTTTACTGTCTGAATGATACACTGATGCTTGAAAATGAAAACAGAAAGATTTACTGTAGCTCATAAACTCTACAGAACAGCTTTTTTGTGAGTTACGATACGTACGGTTCATGGTGCTGTACTGAGGCTTTACATTCTCTACATAAGGAATATTGATCCTCCCAAAGTGGGTCACAAATCTGTATATTACATTTCTGAACAAGCACCATAAATATCTAGACTGGATTGGAGTTTCATTTCTAGAAAATATTTCCCTCGCGGCTGAATGATGAAATTTACCACGAATGTTTCTGAACTGAGTGTTTCTGCTGAAATTCATTTAGGAACACACAGTTGTAGAAAAACAAGTATTTTTTCTACGTTTTGAAACAGTTTGAATTTTTTCTGCATTATTTTACACCTGCGTACTTGACGTCAGTGATCATTTAGTGTCATTGATATGCTGTTATAGTTTTTGTTAATATTTTGAATTAGATTATATCAGGGCTGGGCGATAGGGCAAAACATAAAATCTCAAATTTTTTCAGAATGATTGACCAGTTTCATTTTTTTTTTTATGTTTTACTAGTCAACTTAAAAATCAGGTAACATTCTCTTTATTAACCATTTGGTTAAAACAAAGTTCAGTAACACTTTAGTGTAGGGTTCGATTCTCACTATTAACTAGTTGTTTATTATCATGTATATTACTAGAATATTGGCTGATTATTAGTACTTATAAAGCACATATTAATGCCTTATTCTGCAATCAATACCTAAACTTAACAACCACCTTACTAACTATTAATGAGCAGTAATTAGGGGTTTATTGATGCAAAAGTCATAATTAGTAGTTAATTAATAGTGAGAATTGGACCCTAAACTAAAGTGTGACCAAAAGTCCTGTTCCAAGAGCGCTACATCTGAAGTGATCAACATGTAAAACAAATGACTTACTTGTTAAATATTTTTCCAGAAAATATGCATGAAATATGAAGGCAAATATTGTACAAACTTATCTTAAACACATCCTAATAATATAAAATAAATTAAAAAATGCTAAATATTTCTTAGCCAAAAAGTTGTAGCAATAAATAACACCCATAGGCTTTTATTAAAGGGTTAGTTCACCCAAAAATGAAGTTTCTGTCATTAATTACTCTCCCTCATGTCGTTCCACACCTGTAAGACCTTCGTTCATCTTCAGAACACAAATTAAGATATTTTTGATGAAATCTGAGAGGTTTTTTATCCCATAGAAAGCAAGAAATTACCATATTCAAAGTCCAGAAAGGGCATTCATATGAGAACGACACAGAAGAGAAGAGATGGTTGAATAAAGTGGTTATTTTTGTTTTGTTTTTGCGCAAAAAGTATTAACATTAATCCACTGCAGTCACATGACTGTTTTTAACGATGTCTTTAGTTCCTTTCTGGACCTTGAAAGTGTTGATTATATTGCTGTCTATGGACGAGTCATGAACCTCTCGGATTTCATCAAAAATCTTAATTGTGTTCTGATGAACGAAGGTCTTACGGGTGTGGAACGACATGAGAGAGAGTAATTAATGACAGAAATTACATTTTTGGGTGAACTAACCCTTTAGCAGCAAATGGTTTGTAAAAACAGAAACATATTTGCTAACATATTTAAAAATAATAAAATTGTGGCAAAACATTAATTTCGAGAACCTGCAGAAGCATTGGTGCACATGTTTTTGCACACAGTGTACAGTGCTCGTTTCTTCACAGGTTATTATTCTGTATGTTCTGTCTTGGTCACTTCCGGTCATCATCGTGTCTCTCCACAGACTCCTGCAGGGACTTCGGACAGGCGTTTGAACGGATGTTCGCAGTTCCGGGGGAATCGCCGCTATTGGAGTGTCCGTTGCAGATCCAGTATCTCTTCGATCCCGCAGAAACGCCGTACAACGTCACATGGCTGGAGGGGAGGAACGGCTCCGAGGTCACGGAGGGTCAGCCGAGCTTCGTGGTCAGAGAGCAATCGCTGTGGTTCCCCAACATCAGCATGGAGCAGCAGGGAACGTACACATGTGTGGTCCGGTATGAACCCAATTCTTTATGTTTATCCATAATGCACCAAACTGGTTCACTGGCATTGAGCGTTTTTTCATAGCAGGATAAATTACACGAAATCCATCCTAAAATCCCCAGCAGAGCTTTATTCCCTTTCAGAAGGAGGTTTGATGAGTTCACCGGGTGTCGTTTCTGCTGTTTTTTTATTAAATATATATTATTGGACATTTTTATTTAGTGAGCTCTCTTTTACCAGCAAAAGTATTTGATCATATGTAAATGTAAAACATCTTGTGTAATTTTAAACTGCTGTATTTTTCTGTTTATATATATATATATTATATGTATGCAACTCTTGTGTAACTTGTAACTGAGCTCTTGACATGAAAATCGCATTGAAATTTCTTCTACAGCTGCTTATAGCAGGAATTAAGGGTGTGACAGAAGATCACATTTTGACTCTATTTGGCAGGTTTTGACTGGTCCAGGCCTGTCCTGTCACCTGAGCTGTTCATATTCTTCATATTCTGTTCAGTGACAGAAATGTACTTTTTTATTAAGCGTGATATTTGCCTCTAAATTGATTTCCAGGGAAATTGTTAACTTTATAAGGTCATTTTCCTCCTGACCAGATGTATTCATTGTCTTTTATGTCAAATTCTTACATTAAATCAATGAATTCAATCAGAAAAATAAGAAACTAATCAAATGAAATCAGTATCAATAAAATCCACGTTTGCACTGCAGAAGTCACACAAACACAACTGCACACTGCAAGTAATACTTTCATTAATTATTTAAAAATAATATTTTAGATATTGAAATATGAAACTTTTTTTTTTTCAAAAGTACTTTAAATATGAAACTAAAGTCACATTCTCATTGGATGAGTCATTCATTTAACTGATTCATTCAAATGTATCATAGAATCACTGAAACTTCCTCTTGTGAAAACTGTTTTGAACTGGACATTGTGTTACCATGGAAACAGTGCTGTCAGTCTTTTTAGCAGCTTCTCCCTCTAGTGGACAGTGTCGTGTTTCATATTACAACATTTACTGCTCTGTTTTAAAACACACATCATTGGAAAGGTCTGAAACTTGATATATATATAATAATTATTCATTTAAATGACATTATATTATTATATTATTTTTTGTAAATTTAGAATACATTTTAGTGCAAGAGTTGTTGATGGATCATGATTTGTGTACACAGACGCACAGTTAGTGAACGAGACTCACTGCTTTATTCACTTTGCTCTCTGTATACTCTGGAGTTACTGTAACTGTGTTGAAACGAGCTGCAGGATGAGGTTTATTGTCACAAACAGCTGGAAGTGAAATGTTTTTAGAAAAGCCTGAGCAGAGGATGTGGTGAATCTGTTAAGGTCGGGGTGAAGGGCCTCCCGCGCCACTGAAGAAATATGAGCTGTCGCTTTCCTTGAAGAACCAGAAGCCTGTTTTCAACGCCAAGACATTGAGATTTTCCGGCGTGAGCTCGATGTTTTGGTGAGGTTCAGTCGAGCTTCAGCGCTCTGTTGACTGAAGAAATAAATGGATGGAAAGATTGGGATGTGAGGAGTTTCCAGGACGGTGAGAAGAGCTTCAGTTCAGTGTTGAACAGATGTTGAAGATCCTGACCTTTAAACACGCCGTGAGCGACAGAAACATGATCAACTCGTTAGTTTAATGGAGAATAAAGGGTGAAGATGTGCTTGACTGTTCCCGTGTGTAATGTGGTAAAACATTACATAAAAGTGTCACTACAAACACCGCCGTCATCGTTTACACACAATGACTCAAAAGTGTTCACACTTGTTTCAGCAAAAAAGAGAGAAAAAAAAACGCCCTCTCACTTTCAGCTTTTTTTAACAGATTTCCAGTGAACTGCTCTCTGAAAGCCAATGCAATGAGTTTGCTTCTTTTTCTGTTACTGATGGACTGTGAGGAACGACTAGCCAAATAAAAGATTGAGAAATACTGAAGTAGAGCTTGAACTGCCAGCAGAGGGCAGCATTAGTTACACTGCCAGCTACACAGTGAACTCCAGCTCCAGATTAATAATAATAATTTAGTTTTTTAATAAAGTAGCTTCTCAAGGCACTTTACATAAAACAAGCAAATAAGAATACAACACACACAAAGCAATACAAGTTATACATATAAATATATATATATATATATATACACATACAAAAAATAAAAATCAAGACAATCAGGAAAAAGCTACCCTAAAAAAATGAGTTTTTAAATATGATTTAAAAATATTTAAATTCTGTGCATCTCTGATATGAGGAGGAAGTGCACACGTTGAAGTTTGTTAAGTGTGGATTTAGGAACCCCAGCCAGAAGTGTGTTGCAATAGTCAATGCGAGAAAACACAAAAGTATTAATAAGCCTTTCAGTCACAGTATACATATAAGGGTAATGAAGAATACAAGGATAATATGCGCTAGTTTTGTATGCTGATTTAAAGCGGTCATGGTGTGGTTTCTCGTCAGGACTCCGAGCCGGTGCTTCAGACAGACGGCAGTGCTGGTGGTGAGCGAGATGACGTCAGGACGCTGTGAGCGACCGCAGAGGGGAATCCAGCAGATCAGCGCTCATGTGAACGACGTCCTCTCCTGCCCTCTGAGGAGATATCTCAAGAGCGTGGATCATCCCTCCATCCAGTGGTACAAGGTAGAAAACACATCCTTCATCTCCATACACAAGAATGAAACTTCTGCCATCCTTTACTCGCCTCTCATGTTGTTGTTTTCTGTTGAACAAAATTCAGATTCATTATAAACATTCCCATGACTTTTTATGATTAGTTAAAAAAAAAAAAAAAAAAACTTTAAATAAATAAATGTATCCATTTGAACTGTATATAAAAGTTCCATTTATTTGGATTATGCAGTTTTAACAGATAAACTGATTAATGTATGTCAGAATTTGTGAAAATCTTACATAATGTTTCCATATTTAACCGTTCATACTATTTAACTGAATAGATTTACTTTTCACAGTGCTGGTTCTTGAATAAATGCTTTTGAAAATATGATTATTTAAATAACTCAATAGATGTAAGTAGTTAATAATAAACTATGCCTTGATTTTTTAATTTATTCAGTTTCATTTATGTTTGACTGACAAATATGCATCACCATAAGTTTTATTAGTTACCAAATATTAAGTATTTGTTTATATTAAAACTGTGATCTGAATGGATGGAAATTTTATATACAATTTTATATAAATTCATAAATGCAGGAACGCTGGTTCTTCAGTGAAATGGCAGCTGTTTAAGGAACAGATGAATCCTTGTTCTGTAAGAGAAATTCTAGGATCGTTCTGTTCCGGTCAATCCTACTGTAATCCAGGACGAGATTCAGCTGCGGACACAACAAAACCTCCATGAATTTATAGATCATTTGCACACTAATGGGCGAAAGCAGTCGACAGAAAATAATAAAATCAGTAAGTCTGGGCAGGAGCTGAGGGTGAATTCAGTCTAGACGGAGAGAGAGAGGAGAAAACAACACTGGAAGAAAAGAAACACAGAAACACAAACATTTAACTCAAGACGAGAGATTACGGCTGAAACAGTCTGCCACAATGAACTAATGAGGAAGGCTAGCCAATGACAGGTGAGAGCAGTGAATGATAATGATTGATAACGTGAAGCGGATCACATGACCACCTGTCAAAACAAAACCACATGCACCAACACAACAAACACAAGAGACCACAAAAACAGCTGATCAGACCGAAGGAAAACAGGTCAAAACACCAGATCATGGGTTCAGTTCCCGGCAGAATTATCATGCATGAACCGATAAAACATTTACGCTTTCAACGCAGTGAATAAAAGCTTAATAGTGTTTATTTGTTAATGAAAACTTGACTGTTTTTCCATGAACAAAGTTTTCTGTTAAAAGGAAACATTTTCTGCCCAGTGTATTACATAATCTTTGCAATCTGGCAACCCACGCTCTCTCTCTACACTGGAAAAACATGAAAGCTGGAGTTCATCGATCTCCTCTGAGATATTCTGCTCAAATGAAAGAGTCATTCATCAGTCTGTGTTCCTTCAAACCTTCTCAGTGACGAGCTGAAATAAATCCAAACATCGACTAGATTGTTATAATAAATAAATGCACTTACGCAACCGCTTTGTGACAAAACAAAGTCTTTTTTGCCGTTGTTTTAGTTCAGAAAATGACAACAAATTTCATCATTTGTATTTTGGATCTCCTTTAACCTCTGAATGAAGGAGTAATGTGAACTCTGCTTCTGTCTCGTCCGTGTCTGCTGTCCTGTCCTCTCATTCCCAGAACTGTGAGCCTCTTCCGGAAGATGAGAAGTTTGCTCTAAACACGGATAAGGATATACTAAACATACGCAAAGTACATCTGGATGACGCTGGATTCTACACCTGCAAAATGACCTTTAGTTTGGATGGAGTCGTCGGTGAAATGGCTGAAAGCATAGAGTGTTTAGTTCACGGTGAGCATTATGGGTATTATGTGCGGTTATTTGTGACATCTAGGCTCTGTTTAAACCTAATATGCATTCATATCCAGGTTGCATTTACACCTTCATTCCAATGCTTCTCTAGTGTGATCAGAGTTCAAAATGCAAATCGACTCTTACTTACACTATATTGCCAAAAGTATTGGGACACTCCTCCAAATCACTCAGTTCAGGTGTTCAATCACTTCCATGGCCACAGGTGTATAAAATTCAAAATGTAAAACTTCCCTTAAACACACTCCTAAACCTCGTGGAAAGCCTTCCCAGAAGAGTTGAGGCTGTTATAGCTGCAAAGGGTGGGCCAACTCCATATTAAACCCTACGGATTAAGAATGGGACGTCATTAAAGTTCATGTGCGCGTAAAGGCAGGCGTCCCAAAACTTTTGGCAATATAGTGTATGACACAAGAGGTGCATTAAATCTGACAAAATGCTTTCCATCACTCTGTGTGTTTCCTTACGAAACCTTCTGGAAAGGATGTTAATAGAGATAAGAAGTAAGTTTTAAAGTGCTTTCTTTTTTTGGAGGTGAAAAAGTATAATCCTGTTTTCTTTTCTTGTTTAAATTGTTGAGAACATCACCAGAGCCCGTATCAGAGAAACAGTGATTCATTAGAAAGATTCGTTCACAAACACAATGTGGATTATTTGCAATTATTTTCATTGGTGAAATAGAGCAAAAACAGACAATTTTCTGAGTCACCTAATATTAACTTATTGTTTATTGAACTGTTGTATAAAATTAATATCACATTTGCTTAAACAACTTTATCCTTTATAAATATTAAAAACAAGAACTCGCGCACAACAGATAACTGCTGCAAAAAATGCTTTGTTGACTTAATCTCAATTTAATTAATAAAAACTAAAACTAAAGTATTTTCTCAATTTGCTTTTTTAAAGTTTTGTTTTATTATTATTATTATTATTATTGCAGATGAATATTTAGAGAATCCGCGATTGATCGAGCCGGTTGATGAGATCATCAGAGTCGAGAGCGGTGAGCCGGACGCTTCGTCTCTTCATTTCTGCTTCATCTTTGTGTTTGTTTCTAAACTTTAGTTGAGTTAACATGAACTAATGATGATCAATACTTCTAAAGCTTTCCTTAAATCTAAATTTCAACATTTACTAATGCATTATTGAAATCTAAAGTTGTATCTGATAATAGCATTTAACAAGAACTAGCAATGAACGGTTGTATTTTCAGTAACAAAGATGAATAAATACTGTATAAAGTGTATTGCTCATTGTTATTTAATGTTAGTTAATGAATTAGCTAATGTTAATGAATTAAACTGTAATTTAATCTGACATTATCTGTCACGGCTGAAACTGTTCGGTGTGAGAGTCACAGAACATTATACACCGTGTGTTTGTTTTCAGGTTCATCGCCATGACGTCGTTCAGCTGTCTTCCACCATGGCTCCTCCCTCCAGCGACGCTGCCGTGGAGCGCAGCCCTGGTTGTGCACTGGGGTACCAACAGCCCATCCCTGTTCAAGGCCACCCTTTGGATTACACCTCCTGCACCACCCTGGACTCTTATGTTCTGCCCCCTCCGGGTTGGCCGTCCTCCTCCTGAACCACCAACATCCTTCGGCACGATCCAATCTGCCGGCTGTTGCCATCCTGTCACCCTTCTCTCCAGCCCTCCGCCACATCCTCGTCTCCCAACACCCTCCCTCCCTCTTTGGGTGTTTCTGTTTTTGTTACGGCGCAAGGATGTGCCTACTCGGAGGGGGCGTGGTGTTACAGACTCAGTCACGTTTTGTTTGTTGTCATATGTCACATGATCTCCTTTGTCCTGTTTTCCCACCATCATCAGTCACCATGGACTCTAGATTAACACAGCTGTTTGTCACTTTGGTTAATTGCTCTGTGTATTTAAGTTCCTGTTTTCCCTATGTTCATTGTCCGGTCTCGTCTTTCGTGAGTTGTGTTGCGTTTCTGCCTGTACCTGTTGGATCTGTCAAGTAAAGACTTATTTTATATCTTATCTCCTTCGTGTGTTTTCCTGCGCAAGCAACTTGTAACAGGAGTGAATGGAGGATGTTTTTGAAGTCCAAAAAAGTGCATCCATCGATCATAACCCTACTCCACACGGCTCTGGGATTTTAATAAAGGCCTTCTTAAGAAAATCAATGTCTTTGTGTAAGACAAATATCCTTATTTAAAACTTTATAAAGTAAAATAACGAGCTTACAGTGGTTACGCATTCGACTTGAGTCCAAAAAGTGTTCATTTCTGTGACGTAGTACACAATGCCATACCGCATACACAAGCATTTAAAGGTGCTAAAGAGGATCTTTTCGTCAACTGAGAAACCAAAGACTGTTACTGAGTTTTTGAAATGAGTGCATGCGTAAGAACAACCCCCCCTCCTTTCGAGGGAACACCTCCCAAACCTCGTGCACGAGTATTGGAACACGAGTGTTTACCACCGGCATTCGCTGTGTCGTGTTAGTGGATTCATTATGTCGGACTCACCGCAGGTAACTCATAATCTGCAGTTGTCACTCCTGTCTCCTGACAAAAACATTGCATGCGGCGCCTGTGGAGTGTGGAAAGTTACTGGAGCGCACAGCCGCACACATCTCTCACAAGGAACGTCACGGCATTTCCTGGGATTGTGCATGTTCATTTATAGAACAGTCTGTCTATACATTAATGCAAGAGAGTCTGTGTTATGTGTGGATAATGCAGGAAGATGCACGTTTTTGTGTGTCTCTTCTCTGCTCTCCATGCGGCATTTATTGGTGCAATAAAACTTGTAACTGAGAACTTCTCGGGGGATGGAAGTTATTTGTTTACTAACAAATAACTGTGTCTGATTTGTCTCAGTCATTACAACTACATTGCCAAAAGTACTGGGACATCCTGTTAGTGGTATCATAACAAAGTGGAAGCAGTAAGGAACAACAGCAACTCAGCCATGAAGTGGTAGGCCACGTAAAATCACAGAGCGGGGTCAGCGCATGCTGAGGCACACAGTGTGCAGAAGTCACCGACTTTCTGCAGAGTCAATAGCTACAGACCTCCAAACTTCCGTGTGGCCTTCAGATTAGCTCAAGAACAGTGTGTAGAGAGCTTCATGGAATGGGTTTCCATGGCCGAGCAGCTGCATCCAAGCCTTACATCACTAAGTGCAATGCAAAGCATCGGATGCAGTGGTGTAAAGCACGCCGTCACTGGACTCTAGAGCAGTGGAGACGTGTTTTCTGGAGTGACCAATCAGGCTTCTCTGTCTGGCAATCCGATGGACGAGTCTGGGTTTGGCGGTTGCCAGGAGAACGGTACTTGCCTGACTGCATTGTGCCAAGTGTAAAGTTTGGTGGAGGGGGATTATGAGGGACCGAGGAGCCAAGGACAAGGAACACCAGCTATTTACTATAAATATGGGTTTTTATTAGAACCCAAGAAAAAAAATCAACTTTACAAACTCAATCTTCTACAACACAAAAAAATAAATAAATAAATAAAAATAAAATAAATTAAAGCTGCAAGCAGCGATGAAAGGGCCCTCGCACCCAGGCTCACCGCCACCCGTTGGCCTCAGGAAAACAGCGAACAGTGGGCGACATGCATGTGAGCGAGTAAATACAGGAGAATTATGGCAAAACCATGTAAAAGTGCCACACTTCCTGCTGCCAACAGGTGGCGCTATAGCTAACTGAATATTGTCATATAGATGTCTTTAGGCCAGGACTCTTATCACTCATGTGAACTTTGGAGCAGATCAGACATAGTATGCCTGAGATACAACAGCTTCCTCTTTCATGGCGAAACATCAGACTTTGTCAGTCCGCCACGGACACGCCCTTCAACGAAAACTCAAGATCTTTGATATTTATCATCTCAAAGGCCTTAAGATTAGACTGGCCATATATGATGTGCTTCTGGTTTAAATCTCTATGAGGAGTTAATCACAGTGTAAAACATGTCATTTCCTGTTGCCCCCAGGTGGTGCTATGACTGTAACTGAATATTGTCATATAGATGTCTTCAGGTCAGGACTCTAATAAAACATGTGAAGTTTGGGGCAGATCAGACATTGTTTGTCAGAGTTACAACAACTTCCTGTTTCATGGCGAAACATTGAACTTTGCCAGGCCGCCACGGACACGCCTTCAGTGAAAACTCTAGATCTTCGCAATTTAACGTCTCAAAGGCCTTTAGATTAGACTGACCAAATATGATGTTGATCTGATTAAAGCTCTAGGAGGAGTTCGTTAAAGTACAACATGTGGAAATGGCAAAAACTGCACAAATTTTTGCAGAGAAAATTCAAAATATCTCACTTCCTGTTGGGTTTACAAACTTTGCACCCAGGGGCTTTTTTGTAGGTATTGGGCTGTTACATCTGTCTACCGAATTTCATAACTATATGTGAAACGTAGCACGAAGGGCGCTTAATTGAAATTTTGTAGGTGGCGCTATCGAGCCATTTTGCCACACCTAATTCTGAAACCCATATCAGATGTAAATTTTCACCACTTCTGACGCGTGTGCAAAGTTTCATGAGTTTTGATAACGTTTAGGCCCTCAAAAATGCGATTCATTTTGGAGAAGAAGAATAATTGGCTGAGCAATTACAATAGGGTCCTCACACCATCGGTGCTCGGGCCCTAATAAACTATTCACACAATAAAAGCAATAAACTAAAGCTGTCTTGATTTAATGAACAAAGCAACAACTTATAAAGGAAAGGATGGGCTCATTACAAATTAAGAGGGAAACAAATGAGACTTAACATTTAACATATAACATCAAATAAATCCAAATAGAATCATACAAAGAAATATATGAAATTAAAATAAAGAAAAGCAAAATGCAATCAAAATGAATAATTTTTGTCTTGTGTAGTTATTAAAGCAAACATTATATTGAAACCAAAATTAATGTGAATGACAAAATAAGTTTACATAAAGATTAACCTTAATATGAATAAACATGTCCTCCATGTAAACGCGTGTGCATGAGTGCTTGCATGTGAGTGTGTGTGTATATGTGTGTGACGATACGTTCACATTACCACTCTTGTGCGGCCACCACTCAGGCCGTCACATTTCCCCCCTCTTCAGGAATCTCGCCAGTAGAGTGGGAGACATAGTCAGCAGTAACGTTGACTTTTAAAGATGTTGAATCTTGAATCTGAAGGGCTGCATGGCGAGATACCATCTTGTAATTCTTCCATTAGAATCCTTCATTTTTTCCAACCACTGCAACGCTTTATGATTGGTCTCCAGGGTAAACTCATGGCCTAGTAGATAGTATCGTAAAGAATCGGCTTGAACTTTCTTCACTTGTGGTCGCACAACACCCCTGGCCAATGACATAGCCCAGGTATTCAGGCCGGCCCTCTGAAGGCGCTGCAAGACTTCCCGGAGATGCTGCACATGTTCCTCCCAGGTATTGCTGTAAATAACAATATCGTCAAGATAGGCAGCAGCAAAAGGTAAACCACGTAATACTTGATCTATCAACCTCTGAAACGTTGCTACGGCCCATGAAGGCCAAACGGTAAAACCTTAAAATGGAAAAGGCGCCCTGGTGTTCTGAATGAAGTCAAGGGCCGTGAGGATGGAGTCAGTGGAATTTGCCAATACCCTTTAGAAAGGTCCATGGTTGTCAGATATTTGGATTGGCCCAAACGATCAGTTAAGTCACTTATGTGAGGGGTAGGGTAGGAATCAAACTGAGATACTGAGTTCAGGGGTAACTATAACTAATACTAAGTAACGAAAATCAATCCTTCTTTGGCACAAGGACTATGGGATGACACCACTCACTATCCGAAGGCTCAATAATGCCCAAGCGGAGCATAAGGTCAACCTCTTCCTGCAAGGTGACCTGGAATCGCTCAGGTATTCTATAGCTCTGGCGTTTCACAACAGCATCAGGTTTCAGTACTACATCATGCTCAATCAAGTTGGTAAATCCAGGATATTCGGAGAATACCTTTGAAGTAAAGAGAGCTTGTACCTGTGACCGCTGGGAATCTGTTAGATGATCAAGCCCGATGTCTCCAGGAACTGGCTGTGGCAGATACTGCTTATCTAATTCTTCCTCGTCAACACAGCGAATCATCAGTGACTGGGATTTCTCAGGACGAGGAACCCACTCCTTCAACAGGTTAACGTGCAAAACTCTTGTCCAGGCATGCTGATTTTATAGGTCGTAGGACCCAGAAGTCTCTTAATTTCATAAGGACCCTGCCATTTGGCTAGCAGTTTACTCTCCTGACTGGGCAACATGACAAGTACCTTTTTCCCAACCTCCAAATTCCTTTCTCGAGCCAAAGGGTCATACCAGGTCTTCTGCCATTCCCTGGCTTCTGCCAAATGATTCTGAGCCAAAATAGTCATTTTCTGCAAATGTTCCCTCATTTGTAGAACATAGGAGACAACACTGGTGGGCTCTTTCCTTTCAGGACTTCCTTCCTATGTCTCCTGGAGTAGAGCCAACACGGCCATACAACAGCTCGAAAGGAGAAAAGCCTGCGGAAGCCTGAGGAACTTCCCGATATGCAAATAGGAGATAGGGCAACCATTGATCCCAGTCTCGACCAGTCTCACTGACAAACTTCCATAGCATCTGTTTCAAAGTCTGGTTAAATCGCTCAGTTACCCCATCCGTTTGGGGATGATAGGGGGTCGTTCACAGACTCTTAATTCCTAAGAGCTGGTAGACCTGCTTCAACAAAGTAGACATGAAATTGGTGTCCTGGTCGGTTAGAATTTCTGTGGGAAATCCGACCCTGGAAAATAACTGGACTAAGGAAGTAGCTACAGGTTTTGCTTTTACAGATCTTAATGGAAATACCTCTGGGTATCTGGTGGCATAGTTATCACCAGCATGAAGCGGTTCCCTAAGCGACTCTCCACAGGACCAATGACATCCATTCCAAGTGGAAATGGAGTACCAACAATAGGAAGTGGTTGCAGTGGTGCTCTTGACGAACGTCGAAGGGAAAACTTCTGACTAACAGGACAGCTTTTACAAAATTGGGCTACATCAACTTTCAAACCAGGCCAGAAAAAAATACTTTATGATTCTTGCAGTGGTTTTATTTTTCCCCAGGTGGCCAGCCCAAGGAATCGAGTGACTCAGATGTAACACCATCTCTCGAACACACTGTGGAACCACCAGTTGTTTCTGGGCCCCGATCTCTCAATAGAGTAGTCCCTTTGTTATCACATATCTGGCTGTATTGTCATTTAAAGGCTTCTCCTTGATCTCCGCAGCTCTAACAAAGCACTCCGTGAGACTAGCATCTTCCTGCTGCCTCTGAATGATATTGGTGGGCATCTAGAAGTTCACAGGTAAGTCAGAGGTCATATTTTCAGACACTGTATGAGCAGCATATTTTAACTTTTCTTGTCTCTTTTCTCTTCTAGTCTTTCTCCTCTTAGGCACCCCAGCCTCAATCTCTGCATTGAAGAAAGGTAAAGTACTTAGTGTGGATTCAGTCTCCTTTGACTGATTCACCTTTGCTCTGGTCACTACCATGTGGTTCTGTCGCGTCGGATGCAACAACTCCAGCAGCACTGGTATATCTCGACCCAGAATAACAGGGAAAGACAAGTAATCAGCCACCCCCACCTCCACCAGGTAAGCCTGATCTTGACATACACATTGGCGGTAGGTAACAATCTTTCATCTCCATGTACACAGCAAATAGGTAGTTTTGTTCACTGTGCTGATCAAAGAAGGTGATATAAACTTTCTTCTTACCAGAGTCTGGTCACTGCCGGTGTCAATCAAAGCCATCAATTTCTCACCATTTATCTCTACATTTGTAGGTCTCAAAGAGCTTGCAGATTTGGTTACATCCCTGCTTGGTACGAAACATAGCTGTGTAAGCTGAGATCTTTGGACAGTTTGGCTTAGTGACATATAGGTAACATATAAGAGGTCGTTTAGGAGCAAAATTTGATTTGGCTAAAGTGTGTTTTCCCATGTAGGGCTTACCAGACCCCTCCTACTTCCTTTGCTGAAAAGTGAGGCAGGAAAATACGTCTTTAACAGGCTTCCAAGCCCATGGCTTATTCTTTCCTCTGGCTGCAACAAAAAAATCTGCCAAAGATGCTGCTTCCGCTGCCGTTTTGGGATCTCTTTCTCTAATCCACACCTGAAGTTCAGGGGACAGCATTTTAAGATATTGCTCCAGAATGATAATTTGACTCACCTCCTCCACTGTTTTCCTCTTAGGCTGGATCCACTTTCCAAAGAGTTCTTTGAGCCAGTTGTAAAGCTCCTTTGGACTCTCAGTTGGCTCTACTATTAAGGAATGGAACTTTTGTCAATAAGTTTCAGCATTAACATCATATTTCTTCATATCACAGGGATTATGTGTGGGGTTGTTTTTCAGGGGTTGGGCTTGAACTCTTAGTTCCTGTGAAAGGAACTCTTAATGATTCAGCATACCAAGACATTTTGTACAATTTCATGCTCCCAACTTTGTGGGAACAGTTTGGGGATGACCCCTTCCTGTTCCAACATGACTGCGAACTAGTGCACAAACCAAGGTCCATGAAGACATGGATGAGTGAGTTTGGTGTGGAGGAACTTGACTGGCCTGCACAGAGTCCTGACCTCAACCCGACAGAACACCGTTGGGATGAATTAGAGCGGAGACTGTGAGGCAGGCCTTCTCGCCAACATCACTGCCTGACCTCACAAATGCGCTTCTAGAAGAATGGTCAAAAATTCCATAAACACACTCCTAAACCTTGTGGAAAGCCTTCCCAGAAGAGTTGAGGCTGTTATAGCTGCAAAGGGTGGGCCAACCCCATATTAAACCCTATGGATTAAGAATGGGATGTCATTAAAGTTCATGTGCACGTAAAAGCAGGCATCCCAAAACTTTTGGCAATATAGTGTATATATATATATTAGAATGTTATTATTACGTTAGGTTCCTGTGACTGGTAGGTTTTGGTATAGTATAAAGATGATAGTAAATTGAGTCAACATTTAGTCTCATATAAAGTAAAAGTAAAATCCAAGTAAAGGACCCCACAAAGTCAAACATTCCGTATCTTTTGTACTCTTCTGGACCAAGCTCACAACACACACACACACACACACACACACACACACACACACACACCACTTAAAAATAGACAGTCAATATTAAAATATTGTAAACAATGTGATTTTATTACAGAATCAGAACATTTTTAATTCACATATCATAAAACAATGCTCAGAGAGCAATACAAAATCACATTTTTAAAAAAATTAAATGTCAAGAAATAAAAAATAAATAAATTAAACCATATTCAGAGCTTATACTGTGCACTAATACATGTAAAAAAGTGATACAGTCCAAACACACCTTGAAAAGCACCTCTTATCACACAACGTTCCTCTGAGGAAACGAAAAGAAAAACTGAAATTCTGAACATGCTAAATAAAATAAAAAACTTAATAAAAACTTCATAGAGGCTTCTCTACACACACACACACACACACACACACACTTTTATGTACAGTTCATGTCATTTTAAAAAAGATTACTAAAGCAAATAATCGTACCTTCTTCTACACCATGTACTCCTGAACGTGTGTCAGACAATGAAGTTCTGATTTAAATAGTGCTTGATAATAGTGTGGTCACGATACCAAAATTATGAGTCCAATACAATGCCTGACTAAAATACCTCAATACCCATACTGAATAATAATAATAAAAAACCTGAAACAGTAAAAAATAATTGAATAATATGACAGAACTTAAAATTCATTGTTTGCTTTTTGTTTTGTTTTGTTTTTTTAAATCACATGTTCAGAGTGTTCCTGCTTCTTGACTTCCCAACCCTTTATTTGAAAAATAATAATTACAGTGTGAATGTTCTTGCAGAGATGTTTGTTACACATTATCAGTCATGCTAACATTCTGAACAGGTTGGGATAGAGGTGGGTGACATCAGCAAAATCTTATTACATTATGAGTAATTTATTATTTTTTTAAATTGTAATTTTATAATCATAACATAGTTATTTAAACGTGTAATTGGAAAATGCTAACTTTAGCCTGCTAGCTTTGAAAGCATACAGTCCCACCCTCCCTGCAAATTGCCGTGCCACACCTCGTCCAAAACAATTGAACGTGAGATAATGTTATTGGATTACATGATGCGTCATGCACCGGTGAGAAAACTTTAGGGTACAGTGAGTAACAGTACTACTAAACTAAAGTTAGGTTGTTACTGTGTGTCTGCCATTCTCGCTCTGTCTGCGTGAACGCGGTGATGATGTGTGATGTCTCTGTGTGAACAGGCTATGCTAACACGCGTTGACTGAGAGGGAACACATGCGATCATTTTATTCGGACTGAATGCAATGATTGAACAAACATTTTATGGTCTTACAACTTCCATAGACAACATATATTTATAAAAATACATTTAGACTGCTTAACATAGTGACTGCTTTCAGGATATGAGGAGACGTTCAACCAGCAGAACAAACAATGTTTCTGTAGAGAATCACCTACTGCACCTTTAATTTTATTTGATCTCTGTTACTAAAACAAAGATGCAATCAAACAATATGACACTTTCTATATAAGAGATACAAACTAAATAAACTACATTTTCAGGTAGGCTACAGTAGGTCTCTATTTAATAGTAGCATTCAAGTAAGAAATTAAATAATTTAATGTATAAAAATGCATATTCATTCTATAAATTAACTGCAAACTGAATCTTAAAAATATTAAAGTTATTCACTCAAGCACTGAGTGATTTTAAGTCTTCTGTTGTTGTTTGATTAACATTAATCACAGACAGGAACTGGTTTATTAGGCTACTGTCACTTTAAGAGCTGCACGGACCCAAAACACTGTAACACATCCGATTTCCTTCTCAACTCTTTTGTTAACTAGTAAAGACATTCCGACTCAGACAACCGTTTTACGTGAAAACTCGCCAAGATGTGCGTTTTGACATATTTTTGACACACACAGCTCTTACAGTTACAGTTACAGTTCATGTCATTTTAAATAAGATTACTAAAGCAAATAATCTTAGCTACTTCTAACACCATGTTCTGCTCTGAACGAATCGTTGAATGAGTTGTGCAATATAAGCTTCTTTAACAGACAAATGTACTGGAAATATGCTTATAACTGGTTTTATTAAATAGGCCTTCATTTTTATTAAAACATGAAAAAAAAAACTATTTTACTGTGGCTTATTGTGCATGCAAATTATATTTTAAATCAAAGAGTTTATAAGGACATCAAGCAGATAAGATGGTTTTACTCATTTTATTCTGTATTCTTCATACATTAAGCACATATCCATGTTTGTGCTGTAGGTGAACAACTTTTAGGAAACATCCAAGACGTGTAGAAATTAAACTGTGAACACAAACATTAACTAAAGTGAATGAAGGACAATAATCATCAAAATGCATTCACACAAATAACTTTATGTGAATGTTTCCTTGATATAACATCACACTGTGTTGTTTGAAAGGAAATGCAGAGACGTCATTGCATGATGACATCAGGAACGTGTGAAACCGCATTTTGAACCGGTTCATTGAGCCGAACCGTCCGAAAAGATCCGGTTCACGGAAATGAATCAGACTTTGCAAAGCATCACTAGTTTTTTGTTCATACTGAACTCAGAATTCAGTGAAATTGTGCCCTCTAGTGGTAGAAAATAAAATTTGTTTTTCAGTTTATTAAATGTCATGTGACTGATCACACTAAATCAGAACTGTCTTCCAGTTATTTTATTATCATTGATGGTTTTTGTTAATATTTTTATTAACATTTATTATTATGTTCTGTGTTAGTAATTTTGTTGTGCATTTTTCCATCATTTTATTAGCTTTTGTTTCTTTTAATAAAAAATATGTGAATAGATATTATTGTTTTTATTTATTAGTTTTAGTTTTAATACTTTTAAAACTTTTCAAATTAAAATGAGAAATGTTGCTTTGGCAACTAGCTGAAATATAATGTTTTTTAAATATTTTAAAAATGTTTGATGATTTTAGTTGAGGATAATAACTCTATCTGTAACACACACGTCTGTTTCACTGCAGCACATCTATATATTTATATGTTATACAGTATGTTGATTACAAAGCTGCAAACAATCAACAGTATAGTTCTCACTATAATTACTGATTCAACCAAAACATACGGATCCACACACAGTGAGACTTTATTCTGTCTGCTTCTAAAGCTCTTCTCTCCTCAAGGACTGGGAGATTTCACTGAGATGTAATGGAAAGAATGGAAAGGTGAGTCTTGAAGGTAGCAGATTTTTCCAGGAACGTTTGAGAAAACGAGAGAAACGAGCGGTTCAGATGAGGCCGACTGGACCACTGAGACGCTGTTCTTGAAGAACGACTTTCCAAAGCCCCGGATCTGCTCAGGAGCCCCTGATGGGAATTTGGGAGACACACAATGGACAGGCGGATTGGCTTCAACTCTCACCTGCGTAAATGAGCTCAGAGTCCAGCTGCTGCGAAGGTGAATAAAGAACAGCATTTTTCCACTACATCAGGATTATGTGGCTTTCAGAACTGAACTGAAAGTGCAGTTATAATACATTTTTAGTATTATTTTTAGTATATTTAAAGAGCACCTATAAGCTGGAGAATCTCACGCAGCCAAAATGAGGATTGTCAGTAACGGTGTTCAGCCTTACATTGTTCAAACCGGAGTCGACACTGATGGAGAGACTCAGGAAGAAGTTACAACTTTTAGAATGAAACTGGACGTTTCTGAATGGTTAGTGGATAAATTGATGTAGTTGCTGTGGAGTTGATTCAACTCATCCACTAGCATGTGCCGTCATGTTCATCTTTTGTGTTGAATTGACCCTCGTTTGTGAAGCAGTCCGGCGTAAAATGACAGCATGACAACAACACTCGACTACAACAACTCTTCCTCTTCTCTAAAGCAGCCCAACATGGCCCCGCCCCTTTGTTGCGTGTTCTCGGGGGCGGGGTTTATGTAAATTTTAGGGTTTGTGATGTCACAAACACAGGAAGAAGCTTGTTGTAGTCCCTACAGTGATTTCTGTAAAAGAAAATATCTCTCTTTGCGTTGAACTTTGAGTGTCGTAACTTCACAGATGTTGTTTATGATCAAACAGCAACATTACACACTAACTAAAGTTAAAAAACTGAAATCATAATCAACCACCCCTTTAAATTAACAATGTTATTATTTGTTGTAATAATTATAGTAATTAATGATTTGTTGCATTGCAAACCTGTGTTCGACTCGTGAAATCTCTGTTGTGTGACTCTTGAATTTCTTTACATTTTCTGTCGTTCTTATTCAACATTCTGTGTGATTTGAAAAGGAGCTGAAATGCATAATTTTGCCCAGATCTTGTGTGTGTTTTTTGAGCAATCGCTCTCCCGTCACTTCTGCAAAGATATCATGTTATGTTGAGGTGATTTCCAAGAAGTGCCTATAAACATGCAGTATAGATTCACAGAAGCGGTTAAGAGACGCCAGAGAGGTGTTCGCAAACAAACCAACACCGTGCTGGAAGAGAGAGAGAGAGAGTATATATATTCAGTATATATTCAATCTCTCTCTCTCACTCTCACATCGGCAAATAAATGAATAAATAAATAAATAGGCCAAGCCAAAAATGGCCAAATATTTAGTGGTGTTTTAATGGTCTTCACCATTTTAATCACAAATGGCTGGTCAGGAAATGATCAAGAATTGCACAAACACTGTAGATAAAGTCACAGCGCTGAAAAACCTTCTCCTTTGTAATCAGTGCTGCAAATTTATCGATTTTTGTCTCTACAATTACAGACTTCCCCACCGTTTTTGAGACTTATTACAAAAGCATAGAGAATAATTTAGCAACTTCTTAGACAAAACTTATCTAGATTCTCGCCCACTGATCTATATTTACATTAATAAGACTCGTCAGTGTGACGTCATTTAGTGGCCAGTTTTAGCTGATTTTACTGAAGGCAACACTGATTTCAATCACAAATCACTGGATAGGAAATGATGAAGAATTGCACAAACACTGTAGATAAGGTAACTGTGCACTGAACAACCTTCTCCTTTGTTTTCTTCAGATGTTTAAGCCGTGTGAGAAAACTGCAGACAGCTTTTTACAGAAGAAGAGTCAGTTTTTCCCTCAATGTTAACGGCTTCAAACTGTTCATGAGCAGCTGAAAGATTCGAGTTTAATCTCAGACCAAATATCCACGGTAGGTTCAGATCTGGACAGACATGAGCCTGATGGACTCGTTCTCAAGCCACTTCTTGCTTCTGTTTCCAGTTTGAGCAGGAGCAAAAATAACACTGATCATTCATTTGTGGAAGCAGGTCATTCTGTAATATTCTCCTGAACTCTGAGGCATTAAGTGTCTTTTTACAGTGAAGCAGGTCACACA